>OW052222.1:177042248-177642248 GCA_932526605.1 Nephrotoma flavescens
CAAAGCCCCTTCATAATCGGTTAAGGGATAAACGAGTTCTGTCCTAGGTGGCCTTATTCCAGAACAAGTGCAAAATCTATAGTCGATTAAATTTAAAAACATTTGGATTTAACGGACATTTGGATTTAACGAACTCCCCCAATTTCCGTTAAATCGAGGTTTTACTGTAGTTATGAAAACATTCAAATATAATAACTAAATATTGTTTTAGCAACAACAATATTTAGTAATTCAGGAAAATAAATTGGCTCATTCTAATTACTGAAAAACTTGGCCAACAGTTGACTCTGATACATCAAACAAATTAAAGGCCATTAGCTCTTCCTGGAAGTAAGGGGGATAAGGAATTCGCTAACATATTTTAGTTTATAACCGTGAAGTCACGGCTAACAACAGCAAATTTAGTAACCGAATTAAGGATTCCAGTTTTCAATAAGCTAAGGTATCAGGTGTATAAGAGTTTCAATTACCATTAAGAAATGGAGATGAGTAACCCTTTCACCTATTCACCTACTCACACAACTACACTATACCACCTGCTGTTTATTAATAACACCGATTGTAATCGATGATGAAAATTCGATTTGCATCTAGCTTCTGAAGGGATTAGAACCCAGTACCTTCGGATCCAAGTGCTGAAGCTTTAAGCATTGCACCACTTGTCCGGTATGGAGATTAGTATACATCAAACCACCAACAGGGTATCTACCCATCCCACAATAATTCTGTCCAATTACGGAAGGAAAATTTAACAAATGCAGCCAGATGATATCTCTAGAAACTATCAAAGTCATTTGGTGAACGACTACGGGAACGATCCAAAGCAAGGGGACTGGCATGTTAAAACTATAATCAGAGTGTCGTATAAAACATCAACGAATCATTCGAACAGGATTCCACACATCAGTTAGTACCTTAAATAATTCAAAATTCTATATCATACCAGCACTAAACAGCTCAAAACTTCTATTAAAATTCAACATTCCAATCCTTTTAGAATATCTCAGGATCTTGTATGAAAAAAGATGATACCCAGAAGTAGGATGACATAGAGGCAGCAATCAACCAACTAAGGACAAAGTAAATATTGCCGTCAGCTCAAGTCACTGAACATGACGTTCATTATTACAGCCTGTTAAAGTTAGTCGAAAGTTTTCAGCCGAAAGTGAAAAAATCGATAATGCAGATAGTGTCTCGACTATGTCAGCCGAAAGTTAAAAAAATATATGTTAAATTGAAATCCAAGCCGAAAGTAATAACATACAAAATCAGTCGAAAACAAAATTATCATAAGAGACAACAAATAAAATTTAAATACCGATATTAATTTATTAATTTTTTGTGCAAATAATAGTATGTAACGAACTTGGGCATACTTCAAAAATTTATAAAAACGTAACGTTTAATGTGCTATGTCTGTGAAAGGTCTCGTTTGAATTGGTTTGTTGATGGCAATCGCTGGAAAATTTTCCAGTTTCATGTTGGGAGTCCGGCAAAATTGGGGGGGGGGGGGGGGGGGGGGGGGGTGTGAAATGCACGTACAAACTGCTATGTCTGGGAAAGGTCTCGTTTTGAATCGGTTTGTTGATGAATATCGCTGGAAAATTTTCCAGGTCAAGTTTAATGTTGGGATTCCGGGAAAATTGGGGATTGCTATAGATCTGACAAATAAATCAGTTCTTGCAAATATGATAGTAGAAGAAAACGCACATAAAATTAATAAATTAATATCGGTATATTTAAATCTTATTCGTTGTCTTTTATGCTACATTTGTTTTCGGCTGATTTTGTAGGTAAGTTAATTACGACTGGGATTTCATTTTAATAAATATTTTTTTTAACTTTCGGTTGAAGTAGTCGAGACTCTATCTGCAATATCGATTTTTTCACTTTCGGCTAACTTTAACAAGCTATATTCGTAGTTCCTTCCCGACATCGTCACGCCAGCGTTTTCGGGGTCTTCTTGTACGATGCACTTGTTGTTGCTGGAACGCTTTATTGAACATTCGTTGTGGTAAAGACCTTGCAACCTAGCCGTGCCATCGAAGTCGGTTGGATTTGATGAATCCGATGATATCGCAACCTTCGAGAAGTTGCTTTTTTTCGTGGTTCATACGAATCCGATATTCGTTGTTCGCAACTTTAATTGGACCTAATAGGGAACGGATGACCTTCCTTTCGAACGTAGATAACAATCTACAATCGTTTGAGATCATTGTCCAGCTCTTGCTGGCGAAAGCTAGCACAGGTCTTATGAGTGCTTTATAAAGTGCGAGGTTGCACGACTGCGATAGATGTTTCGATCGTAATAATTTTGATTGTGCATAGAAAACTTAGGAGGCGAAGTCCTAGATTCATACCTCCTCGACGGTGCTCATTGGATAACTCTAAATGAATCAGGCGGTGTAGTCTAGACGAGCAGGGGAAATCCTGTTTATAATCATGGACACTACATGTCAGTGCGAGCCATTGGCGCCTAAAAACCAATACCAAACCAGCGGCTGTTTTCCAGGTTAGGAGCGGCTGAAGCGGGCGTCTGTCTTGTATCAAGCGTCTCGCTATATAAATGTGTTCAAGGTAGGACTGGATGCCTTAAGATTCTCACCCACGTACTTAAGATTCTTACCCATACACGTAACAAGCGGGTTGAGCGGCAGGCTAACAACCTACCCTCATAAAAACACTCAAGTTATGAACCTTAATCAAAGGCCATATCGGGTAACCTAATCGGATTCATCACAAACTCGACCTCGGAAATTGTACACGGACAACACTTTAAAAATGGGAACATGGAACGTGCTTTGTCTCTTAAGATCTGGAAATCTCCAGAATCTTTCGAAACAAGCAAAGAGTTACACATTAGACGTACTTGCACTACAAGAGCTTAGATGGTGTGGGAGTGGGATGATACCACTAATGGTTACATCCTTCATTACAGCGGCCATCAGAACGGAGGAGAATTTGGAGTTGGCTTCCTCATCCATTGGTGCGTGAAGCATCATATCATCAATTTCCGCCCCATAAACATGCGGATATGCACGGTCATACTTCATCAATAACATACCGCATCACAACATTAAAATCATCGTGGGCGACTTTAATGCAAAAATCGGTAGGAGTGCAGAAAATACATCGCACGTCGGTCCTAGCAGCCTGCGCTTAACTAGTAATAACAACGACCAACGCGTCATCGACCTGGCAATAACGTACAACTTAGTTGTATCAAGTAAATTTTTCCCACACAAGAGAATCCACAATGTAACGTGGAGATCGAATGATGGAAGAACGGAAAACCAAATCGATCACGTCATAGTGTCTAAGAGACACTCCATCAGCATATCTGACGTTAGATCTTACAGAGGTGAAGACATGGGCAGCTTGTCATATTTAAATATAAGTGCAAACTGTCATCTACGTTTAACAGACAAGCACAAAAAACCGATGCTCGATGCTCTAAAAGACCTAGCGTCACTGCAGAGTTGCCAATCAGCTGTCACTAATTATTTAGACCGGCCCCATAACAATGAAGAAGCTCCTTCTACCATCCAGGAGCAGTGGCAAGCTATATAGTCAGCCATAACCACCGCGGTGAAAAATACCATCGGAAGAAGACCTCCGAGGTCCCGCAACGATTAATTCGATGATCAATGCCGTAGGGTCGTCGAAAATGAACGAACTCTTCGTGAAAAATGGTTGGCTCGCAACACTAGAAGCACTCTAGCAGAATATCTCCGCGCTAGGAAAGCCACGACTAAATACCTTCGACAAAAAAAGCGCGAACATATGAGATTATGCATCGAAAACATCGGCTTCCAAGCGGAACTAGGAAACTCAAGGGACTGTTTTGCCAACGCCAGGAATCTCACTAAAGACTTCCACCCAAGAAGTACAGCCATCAAAGACGGGAATGGAGAGTTGAGAACAAACGTGGCTGATGTTCTCTCAGTATAGCAAACCTACTTTCAAAATCTGCTAAATCGGAATGACAACGTGTCTCCCATTAGAGCATTAGCTCCTCCAGATGAAGAGGTCTTTGTCGAATATCCCACAGTGGAGGAAGTAGACGCAGCTATTAGTCGATTGAAAAACGGAAAGGCACACGGTATCGATGGAATCCCTGCAGAATTAATTAAACTCGAAGGCGCTACTCTTACAACAAATCTATGCGGTCTCATCGTCTGTATTTGGGACCAAGAAGAGCCGCCTGAATATTGAAAGACCGCGCTCATATGTCCGTTGCATAAAAAAGGCGACCGTCTTAAATGTGAAAACTATCGTAGCATAGCTCTATTGAACGCTGGTTATGTGTTGGCTAATGTTGTATTCGCCAGACTCATCCCATTCGCCGAGAACTACTATCGCGACTATCAGTGTAGTTTTCGACCCAACCGATCACCCACTGACCAGTGTTTCACCATGAGGCTGATCTTGGAAAAATGTTTGGAATACAATGTAACCATACATCAAATATATATAGACATCCGACAGGCATATGACAGTATTAACCGCGACAACCTTTGGGCCGCGCTCATATGCCTAGGAATTCCAGAAAAACTCGTTTCTCTGTGTATATTAATAACGTCTGGGTCTGTATGTAGAATCGTAAATGAAGGAACTGTGTCAGACTCCTTTGAAATAACATATGGTGTTCGACAGGGTGATGTACTCGCGCCTTTGCTGTTCAACTTGGCGCTTGAGTACGTAGTGAGGAAAAGCAACATCGAAACTGCGAGCTGTATATATAATAAATCCGGCCAAATTCTTGGATATGCAGATGATATCGTACTTCTTGGCCGAAGACCTAGCGATATCAAAGACAGTTTCATACAGCTCGATTGCTGCGCAAGAAGACTTGGTTTGTAGGTGAACAGCAGTAAAACCAAATATTTGGTTGGTACCTAGGAATATCTCCATGGCAAATCTCGAAATTGGCGACCACAACTTTGATAGCGTCGAAAACTTTAAATACCTCGGGTCAGTTATAACATCACTGAATGATATGCAGGCAGAAATAAAAGCCCGAATCGCTGCCGGACAACGACTTTTCTATGCTCAATCAAGATTATTGCGATAGAACCATCTATCGCAGTCGTGCAAGCTCGCACTTTATAAAGCACTAATAAGACCTGTGCTGCCCTTCGGAAGCGAGAGCTAGACCATGACCTCTAACGATTGTAGATTGTTATCTACCTTCGAGAGGAAGGTCATCCGTTCAATTTTTGGTCCAATTAAAGTTGCGAACAACGAATATCGGATTCGTATGAATCACGAAATAAAGCAACTCCTAGGAGGCAGCGATATCATCGGATTCATTAAATCCAATCGAATAAGATGACTCTGATTTTGATTAACATTAGATTCAAACCTTTTGTTGAATATTTTGAATTTTTCCGCAGATAATTTTCTCAAGCGTCTTCGATAGGTATCACTTTGTTTTAATTTTTTCCAATTAAATAATTTTTTTTAGTTTTATCCATTTTATCAAGTGTGAAATGTTACTAATATAGTGAATAATCAAATTAAAAATTCTGGGATATTAAATTACAATAAACCATATTTTGATCACATATTAGACACATAAATAAAACAAATGAATAAATCAAAATAATTGTTTGTAATTCAAAAAGTTGATATATGGCTCACTATGACTATATGTATCAAGAACAAAACCAATATACGACTTTTAAAATTGTACCAACCAGTATAATGACCACTTTGTGACGTTCGAAACATTTTTTGAATAATGTTATTCGAAACTAAAAAATCTAGTTTTTAAATAGTCATAAAAAAATCAATGTATGAGTACTTATGACTTTGTGTCACACGAAAATCTAATTTATGATGTTTTGCTAGGTAGTGGTCAACCTGATGATCGAATTGTGATGTCAAACCTCCAAACTGACTAACTTAGGACCGATATATGATGAAACAAAAAATAATATATGACTTATGGTTTACTGGGAGTTGTAGTAAAATTCAAGGGATTGTCTTGAAATTTTTTACGGTTACACTACTACTAATTAACTAACGTAAAAATAGCGTGAGAGCGATGGTAATTTTCCGGAACAATTTTCAATTCTTCAATGTATTGACGATGAAACTTATAAATAATCACTATACTCAGTTATTAAGGGTGTAGGGGTAGTAAAATTCAAGGGATTGTCTTGAAATTTTTTACAGTTACACTACTACTAATTAGCTAACGTAAAAGTAGCGTGATGGTAATTTTCCGGAACAATTTTCAATTCTTCAATGTATTGACGATGAAACTTATAAATAATCACTATACTCAGTGATTAAGGGTGTAGGGGTAGTAAAATTCAAGGGATTGTCTTGAAATTTTTTACAGTTAGACTACTAGTAATTCGCTAACGTAAAAATAGCGTGAGAGCGATGGTAATTTTCCGGAACAATTTTCAATTCTTCAATGTAGTGACGATGAAACTTATAAATAAGCACTATACTCAGTGATTAAGGGTGTAGGGGTAGTAAAATTCAAGGGATTGTCTTGAAATTTTTTACAGTTAGACTACTACTAATTCGCTAACGTAAAAATAGCGTGAGAGCGATGGTAATTTTCCGGAACAATTTTCAATTCTTCAATGTATTGACGATGAAACTTATAAATAATCACTATACTCAGTTATTAAGGGTGTAGGGGTAGTAAAATTCAAGGGATTGTCTTGAAATTTTTTACGGTTACACTACTACTAATTAGCTAACGTAAAAATAGCGTGAGAGCGATGGTAATTTTCCGGAACAATTTTCAATTCTTCAATGTAGTGACGATGAAACTTATAAATTATCACTATTCTCAGTTATTAAGGGTGTAGGGGTATTAAAATTCAAGGGATTGTCTTGAAATTTTTTACAGTTACACTACTACTAATTAACTAACGTAAAAATAGCGTGAGAGCGATGGTAATTTTCCGGAACAATTTTCAATTCTTCAATGTAGTGACGATGAAACTTATAAATTATCACTATTCTCAGTTATTAAGGGTGTAGGGGTAGTAAAATTCAAGGGATTGTCTTGAAATTTTTTACAGTTACACTACTACTAATTAGCTAAACCGATGATATCGCAACCTTCGAAAAGTTGCTTTTTTTCGTGGTTCATACGAATCCGATATTCGTTGTTCGCAACTTTAATTGGACCTAATAGGGAACGGATGACCTGCCTTTAGTATTCTTCAATGTATCGATAATGAAACTTAATAAATAAATAATCGCCATTTTCAGTTATGTAGGGCGTAGGGGTAGTAATCCCCAAGGGATTGTCTTGAAATTTTTTACAGTTACAGTATTTCTAACTAGCTAACGTAAAAATAGCATGAGACCAATGGTAATTGGGCGGAACTGCCTTTAGTATTCTTCATTGTATCGATAATGAAACTTAATAAATGAATAATCGCCATTTTCAGTTATGTAGGGCGTAGGGGTAGTAATCCCCAAGGGATTGTCTTGAAATTTTTTACAGTTACAGTATTTCTAACTAGCTAACGTAAAAATAGCATGAGACCAATGGTAATTGGGCGGAACTGCCTTTAGTATTCTTCATTGCATCGATAATGAAACTTAATAAATGAATAATCGCCATTTTCAGTTATGTAGGGCGTAGGGGTAGTAATCCCCAAGGGATTGTCTTGAAATTTTTTACAGTTACAGTATTTCTAACTAGCTAACGTAAAAATAGCATGAGACCAATGGTAATTGGGCGGAACTGCCTTTAGTATTCTTCATTGTATCGATAATGAAACTTAATAAATGAATAATCGCCATTTTCAGTTATGTAGGGCGTAGGGGTAGTAATCCCCAAGGGATTGTCTTGAAATTTTTTACAGTTACAGTATTTCTAACTAGCTAACGTAAAAATAGCATGAGACCAATGGTAATTGGGCGGAACTGCCTTTAGTATTCTTCATTGTATCGATAATGAAACTTAATAAATGAATAATCGCCATTTTCAGTTATGTAGGGCGTAGGGGTAGTAATCCCCAAGGGATTGTCTTGAAATTTTTTACAGTTACAGTATTTCTAACTAGCTAACGTAAAAATAGCATGAGACCAATGGTAATTGGGCGGAACTGCCTTTAGTATTCTTCATTGTATCGATAATGAAACTTAATAAATGAATAATCGCCATTTTCAGTTATGTAGGGCGTAGGGGTAGTAATCCCCAAGGGATTGTCTTGAAATGTTTTACAGTTACAGTATTTCTAACTAGCTAACGTAAAAATAGCATGAGACCAATGGTAATTGGGCGAACTGCCTTTAGTATTCTTCATTGTATCGATAATGAAACTTAATAAATGAATAATCGCCATTTTCAGTTATGTAGGGCGTAGGGGTAGTAATCCCCAAGGGATTGTCTTGAAATGTTTTACAGTTACAGTATTTCTAACTAGCTAACGTAAAAATAGCATGAGACCAATGGTAATTGGGCGAACTGCCTTTAGTATTCTTCATTGTATCGATAATGAAACTTAATAAATGAATAATCGCCATTTTCAGTTATGTAGGGCGTAGGGGTAGTAATCCCCAAGGGATTGTCTTGAAATTTTTTACAGTTACAGTATTTCTAACTAGCTAACGTAAAAAGAGCATGAGACCAATGGTAATTGGGCGGAACTGCCTTTAGTATTCTTCATTGTATCGATAATGAAACTTAATAAATGAATAATCGCCATTTTCAATTATGTAGGGCGTAGGGGTAGTAATCCCCAAGGGATTGTCTTGAAATTTTTTACAGTTACAGTATTTCTAACTAGCTAACGTAAAAAGAGCATGAGACCAATGGTAATTGGGCGGAACTGCCTTTAGTATTCTTCATTGTATCGATAATGAAACTTAATAAATGAATAATCGCCATTTTCAGTTATGTAGGGCGTAGGGGTAGTAATCCCCAAGGGATTGTCTTGAAATTTTTTACAGTTACAGTATTTCTAACTAGCTAACGTGAAAATAGCATGAGACCAATGGTAATTGGGCGGAACTGCCTTTAGTATTCTTCATTGTATCGATAATGAAACTTAATAAATGAATAATCGCCATTTTCAGTTATGTAGGGCGTAGGGGTAGTAATCCCCAAGGGATTGTCTTCAAATTTTTTACAGTTACAGTATTTCTAACTAGCTAACGTAAAAATAGCATGAGACCAATGGTAATTGGGCGGAACTGCCTTTAGTATTCTTCATTGTATCGATAATGAAACTTAATAAATGAATAATCGCCATTTTCAGTTATGTAGGGCGTAGGGGTAGTAATCCCCAAGGGATTGTCTTGAAATTTTTTACAGTTACAGTATTTCTAACTAGCTAACGTAAAAATAGCATGAGACCAATAATAATTGGGCGGAACTGCCTTTAGTATTCTTCATTGTATCGATAATGAAACTTAATAAATGAATAATCGCCATTTTCAGTTATGTAGGGCGTAGGGGTAGTAATCCCCAAGGGATTGTCTTGAAATTTTTTACAGTTACAGTATTTCTAACTAGCTAACGTAAAAATAGCATGAGACCAATGGTAATTGGGCGGAACTGCCTTTAGTATTCTTCATTGTATCGATAATGAAACTTAATAAATGAATAATCGCCATTTTCAGTTATGTAGGGCGTAGGGGTAGTAATCCCCAAGGGATTGTCTTGAAATTTTTTACAGTTACAGTATTTCTAACTAGCTAACGTAAAAATAGCATGAGACCAATGGTAATTGGGCGGAACTGCCTTTAGTATTCTTCATTGTATCGATAATGAAACTTAATAAATGAATAATCGCCATTTTCAGTTATGTAGGGCGTAGGGGTAGTAATCCCCAAGGGATTGTCTTGAAATTTTTTACAGTTACAGTATTTCTAACTAGCTAACGTAAAAATAGCATGAGACCAATGGTAATTGGGCGGAACTGCCTTTAGTATTCTTCATTGTATCGATAATGAAACTTAATAAATGAATAATCGCCATTTTCAGTTATGTAGGGCGTAGGGGTAGTAATCCCCAAGGGATTGTCTTGAAATTTTTTACAGTTACAGTATTTCTAACTAGCTAACGTAAAAATAGCATGAGACCAATGGTAATTGGGCGGAACTGCCTTTAGTATTCTTCATTGTATCGATAATGAAACTTAATAAATGAATAATCGCCATTTTCAGTTATGTAGGGCGTAGGGGTAGTAATCCCCAAGGGATTGTCTTGAAATTTTTTACAGTTACAGTATTTCTAACTAGCTAACGTGAAAATAGCATGAGACCAATGGTAATTGGGCGGAACTGCCTTTAGTATTCTTCATTGTATCGATAATGAAACTTAATAAATGAATAATCGCCATTTTCAGTTATGTAGGGCGTAGGGGTAGTAATCCCCAAGGGATTGTCTTCAAATTTTTTACAGTTACAGTATTTCTAACTAGCTAACGTAAAAATAGCATGAGACCAATGGTAATTGGGCGGAACTGCCTTTAGTATTCTTCATTGTATCGATAATGAAACTTAATAAATGAATAATCGCCATTTTCAGTTATGTAGGGCGTAGGGGTAGTAATCCCCAAGGGATTGTCTTGAAATTTTTTACAGTTACAGTATTTCTAACTAGCTAACGTAAAAATAGCATGAGACCAATGGTAATTGGGCGGAACTGCCTTTAGTATTCTTCATTGTATCGATAATGAAACTTAATAAATGAATAATCGCCATTTTCAGTTATGTAGGGCGTAGGGGTAGTAATCCCCAAGGGATTGTCTTGAAATTTTTTACAGTTACAGTATTTCTAACTAGCTAACGTAAAAATAGCATGAGACCAATGGTAATTGGGCGGAACTGCCTTTAGTATTCTTCATTGTATCGATAATGAAACTTAATAAATGAATAATCGCCATTTTCAGTTATGTAGGGCGTAGGGGTAGTAATCCCCAAGAGATTGTCTTGAAATTTTTTACAGTTACAGTATTTCCAACTAGCTAACGTAAAAATAGCATGAGACCAATGGTAATTGGGCGGAACTGCCTTTAGTATTCTTCATTGTATCGATAATGAAACTTAATAAATGAATAATCGCCATTTTCAGTTATGTAGGGCGTAGGGGTAGTAATCCCCAAGGGATTGTCTTGAAATTTTTTACAGTTACAGTATTTCTAACTAGCTAACGTAAAAATAGCATGAGACCAATGGTAATTGGGCGGAACTGCCTTTAGTATTCTTCATTGTATCGATAATGAAACTTAATAAATGAATAATCGCCATTTTCAGTTATGTAGGGCGTAGGGGTAGTAATCCCCAAGGGATTGTCTTGAAATGTTTTACAGTTACAGTATTTCTAACTAGCTAACGTAAAAATAGCATGAGACCAATGGTAATTGGGCGAACTGCCTTTAGTATTCTTCATTGTATCGATAATGAAACTTAATAAATGAATAATCGCCATTTTCAGTTATGTAGGGCGTAGGGGTAGTAATCCCCAAGGGATTGTCTTGAAATTTTTTACAGTTACAGTATTTCTAACTAGCTAACGTAAAAAGAGCATGAGACCAATGGTAATTGGGCGGAACTGCCTTTAGTATTCTTCATTGTATCGATAATGAAACTTAATAAATGAATAATCGCCATTTTCAGTTATGTAGGGCGTAGGGGTAGTAATCCCCAAGGGATTGTCTTGAAATTTTTTACAGTTACAGTATTTCTAACTAGCTAACGTAAAAATAGCATGAGACCAATGGTAATTGGGCGGAACTGCCTTTAGTATTCTTCATTGTATCGATAATGAAACTTAATAAATGAATAATCGCCATTTTCAGTTATGTAGGGCGTAGGGGTAGTAATCCCCAAGGGATTGTCTTGAAATTTTTTACAGTTACAGTATTTCTAACTAGCTAACGTGAAAATAGCATGAGACCAATGGTAATTGGGCGGAACTGCCTTTAGTATTGTTCATTGTATCGATAATGAAACTTAATAAATGAATAATCGCCATTTTCAGTTATGTAGGGCGTAGGGGTAGTAATCCCCAAGGGATTGTCTTCAAATTTTTTACAGTTACAGTATTTCTAACTAGCTAACGTAAAAATAGCATGAGACCAATGGTAATTGGGCGGAACTGCCTTTAGTATTCTTCATTGTATCGATAATGAAACTTAATAAATGAATAATCGCCATTTTCAGTTATGTAGGGCGTAGGGGTAGTAATCCCCAAGGGATTGTCTTGAAATTTTTTACAGTTACAGTATTTCTAACTAGCTAACGTGAAAATAGCATGAGACCAATGGTAATTGGGCGGAACTGCCTTTAGTATTCTTCATTGTATCGATAATGAAACTTAATAAATGAATAATCGCCATTTTCAGTTATGTAGGGCGTAGGGGTAGTAATCCCCAAGGGATTGTCTTGAAATTTTTTACAGTTACAGTATTTCTAACTAGCTAACGTAAAAATAGCATGAGACCAATGGTAATTGGGCGGAACTGCCTTTAGTATTCTTCATTGTATCGATAATGAAACTTAATAAATGAATAATCGCCATTTTCAGTTATGTAGGGCGTAGGGGTAGTAATCCCCAAGGGATTGTCTTGAAATTTTTTACAGTTACAGTATTTCTAACTAGCTAACGTGAAAATAGCATGAGACCAATGGTAATTGGGCGGAACTGCCTTTAGTATTCTTCATTGTATCGATAATGAAACTTAATAAATGAATAATCGCCATTTTCAGTTATGTAGGGCGTAGGGGTAGTAATCCCCAAGGGATTGTCTTGAAATTTTTTACAGTTACAGTATTTCTAACTAGCTAACGTGAAAATAGCATGAGACCAATGGTAATTGGGCGGAACTGCCTTTAGTATTCTTCATTGTATCGATAATGAAACTTAATAAATGAATAATCGCCATTTTCAGTTATGTAGGGCGTAGGGGTAGTAATCCCCAAGGGATTGTCTTGAAATTTTTTACAGTTACAGTATTTCTAACTAGCTAACGTAAAAATAGCATGAGACCAATAATAATTGGGCGGAACTGCCTTTAGTATTCTTCAATGTATCGATAATGAAACTTAATAAATGAATAATCGCCATTTTCAGTTATGTAGGGCGTAGGGGTAGTAATCCCCAAGGGATTGTCTTGAATTTTTTTACAGTTACAGTATTTCTAACTAGCTAACGTAAAAATAGCATGAGACCAATGGTAATTGGGCGGAACTGCCTTTAGTATTCTTCATTGTATCGATAATGAAACTTAATAAATGAATAATCGCCATTTTCAGTTATGTAGGGCGTAGGGGTAGTAATCCCCAAGGGATTGTCTTCAAATTTTTTACAGTTTCAGTATTTCTAACTAGCTAACGTAAAAATAGCATGAGACCAATGGTAATTGGGCGGAACTGCCTTTAGTATTCTTCATTGTATCGATAATGAAACTTAATAAATGAATAATCGCCATTTTCAGTTATGTAGGGCGTAGGGGTAGTAATCCCCAAGGGATTGTCTTGAAATTTTTTACAGTTACAGTATTTCTAACTAGCTAACGTAAAAATAGCATGAGACCAATAATAATTGGGCGGAACTGCCTTTAGTATTCTTCATTGTATCGATAATGAAACTTAATAAATGAATAATCGCCATTTTCAGTTATGTAGGGCGTAGGGGTAGTAATCCCCAAGGGATTGTCTTGAAATTTTTTACAGTTACAGTATTTCTAACTAGCTAACGTAAAAATAGCATGAGACCAATGGTAATTGGGCGGAACTGCCTTTAGTATTCTTCATTGTATCGATAATGAAACTTAATAAATGAATAATCGCCATTTTCAGTTATGTAGGGCGTAGGGATAGTAATCCCCAAGGGATTGTCTTGAAATTTTTTACAGTTACAGTATTTCTAACTAGCTAACGTAAAAATAGCATGAGACCAATGGTAATTGGGCGGAACTGCCTTTAGTATTCTTCATTGTATCGATAATGCAACTTAATAAATGAATAATCGCCATTTTCAGTTATGTAGGGCGTAGGGGTAGTAATCCCCAAGGGATTGTCTTGAATTTTTTTACAGTTACAGTATTTCTAACTAGCTAACGTAAAAATAGCATGAGACCAATGGTAATTGGGCGGAACTGCCTTTAGTATTCTTCATTGTATCGATAATGAAACTTAATAAATGAATAATCGCCATTTTCAGTTATGTAGGGCGTAGGGGTAGTAATCCCCAAGGGATTGTCTTGAAATTTTTTACAGTTACAGTATTTCTAACTAGCTAACGTGAAAATAGCATGAGACCAATGGTAATTGGGCGGAACTGCCTTTAGTATTCTTCATTGTATCGATAATGAAACTTAATAAATGAATAATCGCCATTTTCAGTTATGTAGGGCGTAGGGGTAGTAATCCCCAAGGGATTGTCTTCAAATTTTTTACAGTTACAGTATTTCTAACTAGCTAACGTAAAAATAGCATGAGACCAATGGTAATTGGGCGGAACTGCCTTTAGTATTCTTCATTGTATCGATAATGAAACTTAATAAATGAATAATCGCCATTTTCAGTTATGTAGGGCGTAGGGGTAGTAATCCCCAAGGGATTGTCTTGAAATTTTTTACAGTTACAGTATTTCTAACTAGCTAACGTAAAAATAGCATGAGACCAATGGTAATTGGGCGGAACTGCCTTTAGTATTCTTCATTGTATCGATAATGAAACTTAATAAATGAATAATCGCCATTTTCAGTTATGTAGGGCGTAGGGGTAGTAATCCCCAAGGGATTGTCTTCAAATTTTTTACAGTTACAGTATTTCTAACTAGCTAACGTAAAAATAGCATGAGACCAATGGTAATTGGGCGGAACTGCCTTTAGTATTCTTCATTGCATCGATAATGAAACTTAATAAATGAATAATCGCCATTTTCAGTTATGTAGGGCGTAGGGGTAGTAATCCCCAAGGGATTGTCTTGAAATTTTTTACAGTTACAGTATTTCTAACTAGCTAACGTAAAAATAGCATGAGACCAATGGTAATTGGGCGGAACTGCCTTTAGTATTCTTCATTGTATCGATAATGAAACTTAATAAATGAATAATCGCCATTTTCAGTTATGTAGGGCGTAGGGGTAGTAATCCCCAAGGGATTGTCTTGAAATTTTTTACAGTTACAGTATTTCTAACTAGCTAACGTAAAAATAGCATGAGACCAATGGTAATTGGGCGGAACTGCCTTTAGTATTCTTCATTGTATCGATAATGAAACTTAATAAATGAATAATCGCCATTTTCAGTTATGTAGGGCGTAGGGGTAGTAATCCCCAAGGGATTGTCTTGAAATTTTTTACAGTTACAGTATTTCTAACTAGCTAACGTAAAAATAGCATGAGACCAATGGTAATTGGGCGGAACTGCCTTTAGTATTCTTCATTGTATCGATAATGAAACTTAATAAATGAATAATCGCCATTTTCAGTTATGTAGGGCGTAGGGGTAGTAATCCCCAAGGGATTGTCTTGAAATGTTTTACAGTTACAGTATTTCTAACTAGCTAACGTAAAAATAGCATGAGACCAATGGTAATTGGGCGAACTGCCTTTAGTATTCTTCATTGTATCGATAATGAAACTTAATAAATGAATAATCGCCATTTTCAGTTATGTAGGGCGTAGGGGTAGTAATCCCCAAGGGATTGTCTTGAAATTTTTTACAGTTACAGTATTTCTAACTAGCTAACGTAAAAATAGCATGAGACCAATGGTAATTGGGCGGAACTGCCTTTAGTATTCTTCATTGCATCGATAATGAAACTTAATAAATGAATAATCGCCATTTTCAGTTATGTAGGGCGTAGGGGTAGTAATCCCCAAGGGATTGTCTTGAAATTTTTTACAGTTACAGTATTTCTAACTAGCTAACGTAAAAATAGCATGAGACCAATGGTAATTGGGCGGAACTGCCTTTAGTATTCTTCATTGTATCGATAATGAAACTTAATAAATGAATAATCGCCATTTTCAGTTATGTAGGGCGTAGGGGTAGTAATCCCCAAGGGATTGTCTTGAAATTTTTTACAGTTACAGTATTTCTAACTAGCTAACGTAAAAATAGCATGAGACCAATGGTAATTGGGCGGAACTGCCTTTAGTATTCTTCATTGTATCGATAATGAAACTTAATAAATGAATAATCGCCATTTTCAGTTATGTAGGGCGTAGGGGTAGTAATCCCCAAGGGATTGTCTTGAAATTTTTTACAGTTACAGTATTTCTAACTAGCTAACGTAAAAATAGCATGAGACCAATGGTAATTGGGCGGAACTGCCTTTAGTATTCTTCATTGTATCGATAATGAAACTTAATAAATGAATAATCGCCATTTTCAGTTATGTAGGGCGTAGGGGTAGTAATCCCCAAGGGATTGTCTTGAAATGTTTTACAGTTACAGTATTTCTAACTAGCTAACGTAAAAATAGCATGAGACCAATGGTAATTGGGCGAACTGCCTTTAGTATTCTTCATTGTATCGATAATGAAACTTAATAAATGAATAATCGCCATTTTCAGTTATGTAGGGCGTAGGGGTAGTAATCCCCAAGGGATTGTCTTGAAATTTTTTACAGTTACAGTATTTCTAACTAGCTAACGTAAAAAGAGCATGAGACCAATGGTAATTGGGCGGAACTGCCTTTAGTATTCTTCATTGTATCGATAATGAAACTTAATAAATGAATAATCGCCATTTTCAATTATGTAGGGCGTAGGGGTAGTAATCCCCAAGGGATTGTCTTGAAATTTTTTACAGTTACAGTATTTCTAACTAGCTAACGTAAAAAGAGCATGAGACCAATGGTAATTGGGCGGAACTGCCTTTAGTATTCTTCATTGTATCGATAATGAAACTTAATAAATGAATAATCGCCATTTTCAGTTATGTAGGGCGTAGGGGTAGTAATCCCCAAGGGATTGTCTTGAAATTTTTTACAGTTACAGTATTTCTAACTAGCTAACGTGAAAATAGCATGAGACCAATGGTAATTGGGCGGAACTGCCTTTAGTATTCTTCATTGTATCGATAATGAAACTTAATAAATGAATAATCGCCATTTTCAGTTATGTAGGGCGTAGGGGTAGTAATCCCCAAGGGATTGTCTTCAAATTTTTTACAGTTACAGTATTTCTAACTAGCTAACGTAAAAATAGCATGAGACCAATGGTAATTGGGCGGAACTGCCTTTAGTATTCTTCATTGTATCGATAATGAAACTTAATAAATGAATAATCGCCATTTTCAGTTATGTAGGGCGTAGGGGTAGTAATCCCCAAGGGATTGTCTTGAAATTTTTTACAGTTACAGTATTTCTAACTAGCTAACGTAAAAATAGCATGAGACCAATAATAATTGGGCGGAACTGCCTTTAGTATTCTTCATTGTATCGATAATGAAACTTAATAAATGAATAATCGCCATTTTCAGTTATGTAGGGCGTAGGGGTAGTAATCCCCAAGGGATTGTCTTGAAATTTTTTACAGTTACAGTATTTCTAACTAGCTAACGTAAAAATAGCATGAGACCAATGGTAATTGGGCGGAACTGCCTTTAGTATTCTTCATTGTATCGATAATGAAACTTAATAAATGAATAATCGCCATTTTCAGTTATGTAGGGCGTAGGGGTAGTAATCCCCAAGGGATTGTCTTGAAATTTTTTACAGTTACAGTATTTCTAACTAGCTAACGTAAAAATAGCATGAGACCAATGGTAATTGGGCGGAACTGCCTTTAGTATTCTTCATTGTATCGATAATGAAACTTAATAAATGAATAATCGCCATTTTCAGTTATGTAGGGCGTAGGGGTAGTAATCCCCAAGGGATTGTCTTGAATTTTTTTACAGTTACAGTATTTCTAACTAGCTAACGTAAAAATAGCATGAGACCAATGGTAATTGGGCGGAACTGCCTTTAGTATTCTTCATTGTATCGATAATGAAACTTAATAAATGAATAATCGCCATTTTCAGTTATGTAGGGCGTAGGGGTAGTAATCCCCAAGGGATTGTCTTGAAATTTTTTACAGTTACAGTATTTCTAACTAGCTAACGTGAAAATAGCATGAGACCAATGGTAATTGGGCGGAACTGCCTTTAGTATTCTTCATTGTATCGATAATGAAACTTAATAAATGAATAATCGCCATTTTCAGTTATGTAGGGCGTAGGGGTAGTAATCCCCAAGGGATTGTCTTCAAATTTTTTACAGTTACAGTATTTCTAACTAGCTAACGTAAAAATAGCATGAGACCAATGGTAATTGGGCGGAACTGCCTTTAGTATTCTTCATTGTATCGATAATGAAACTTAATAAATGAATAATCGCCATTTTCAGTTATGTAGGGCGTAGGGGTAGTAATCCCCAAGGGATTGTCTTGAAATTTTTTACAGTTACAGTATTTCTAACTAGCTAACGTAAAAATAGCATGAGACCAATGGTAATTGGGCGGAACTGCCTTTAGTATTCTTCATTGTATCGATAATGAAACTTAATAAATGAATAATCGCCATTTTCAGTTATGTAGGGCGTAGGGGTAGTAATCCCCAAGGGATTGTCTTGAAATTTTTTACAGTTACAGTATTTCTAACTAGCTAACGTAAAAATAGCATGAGACCAATGGTAATTGGGCGGAACTGCCTTTAGTATTCTTCATTGTATCGATAATGAAACTTAATAAATGAATAATCGCCTTTTTCAGTTATGTAGGGCGTAGGGGTAGTAATCCCCAAGAGATTGTCTTGAAATTTTTTACAGTTACAGTATTTCCAACTAGCTAACGTAAAAATAGCATGAGACCAATGGTAATTGGGCGGAACTGCCTTTAGTATTCTTCATTGTATCGATAATGAAACTTAATAAATGAATAATCGCCATTTTCAGTTATGTAGGGCGTAGGGGTAGTAATCCCCAAGGGATTGTCTTGAAATTTTTTACAGTTACAGTATTTCTAACTAGCTAACGTAAAAATAGCATGAGACCAATGGTAATTGGGCGGAACTGCCTTTAGTATTCTTCATTGTATCGATAATGAAACTTAATAAATGAATAATCGCCATTTTCAGTTATGTAGGGCGTAGGGGTAGTAATCCCCAAGGGATTGTCTTGAAATGTTTTACAGTTACAGTATTTCTAACTAGCTAACGTAAAAATAGCATGAGACCAATGGTAATTGGGCGAACTGCCTTTAGTATTCTTCATTGTATCGATAATGAAACTTAATAAATGAATAATCGCCATTTTCAGTTATGTAGGGCGTAGGGGTAGTAATCCCCAAGGGATTGTCTTGAAATTTTTTACAGTTACAGTATTTCTAACTAGCTAACGTAAAAAGAGCATGAGACCAATGGTAATTGGGCGGAACTGCCTTTAGTATTCTTCATTGTATCGATAATGAAACTTAATAAATGAATAATCGCCATTTTCAGTTATGTAGGGCGTAGGGGTAGTAATCCCCAAGGGATTGTCTTGAAATTTTTTACAGTTACAGTATTTCTAACTAGCTAACGTAAAAATAGCATGAGACCAATGGTAATTGGGCGGAACTGCCTTTAGTATTCTTCATTGTATCGATAATGAAACTTAATAAATGAATAATCGCCATTTTCAGTTATGTAGGGCGTAGGGGTAGTAATCCCCAAGGGATTGTCTTGAAATTTTTTACAGTTACAGTATTTCTAACTAGCTAACGTGAAAATAGCATGAGACCAATGGTAATTGGGCGGAACTGCCTTTAGTATTCTTCATTGTATCGATAATGAAACTTAATAAATGAATAATCGCCATTTTCAGTTATGTAGGGCGTAGGGGTAGTAATCCCCAAGGGATTGTCTTCAAATTTTTTACAGTTACAGTATTTCTAACTAGCTAACGTAAAAATAGCATGAGACCAATGGTAATTGGGCGGAACTGCCTTTAGTATTCTTCATTGTATCGATAATGAAACTTAATAAATGAATAATCGCCATTTTCAGTTATGTAGGGCGTAGGGGTAGTAATCCCCAAGGGATTGTCTTGAAATTTTTTACAGTTACAGTATTTCTAACTAGCTAACGTGAAAATAGCATGAGACCAATGGTAATTGGGCGGAACTGCCTTTAGTATTCTTCATTGTATCGATAATGAAACTTAATAAATGAATAATCGCCATTTTCAGTTATGTAGGGCGTAGGGGTAGTAATCCCCAAGGGATTGTCTTGAAATTTTTTACAGTTACAGTATTTCTAACTAGCTAACGTAAAAATAGCATGAGACCAATGGTAATTGGGCGGAACTGCCTTTAGTATTCTTCATTGTATCGATAATGAAACTTAATAAATGAATAATCGCCATTTTCAGTTATGTAGGGCGTAGGGGTAGTAATCCCCAAGGGATTGTCTTGAAATTTTTTACAGTTACAGTATTTCTAACTAGCTAACGTGAAAATAGCATGAGACCAATGGTAATTGGGCGGAACTGCCTTTAGTATTCTTCATTGTATCGATAATGAAACTTAATAAATGAATAATCGCCATTTTCAGTTATGTAGGGCGTAGGGGTAGTAATCCCCAAGGGATTGTCTTGAAATTTTTTACAGTTACAGTATTTCTAACTAGCTAACGTGAAAATAGCATGAGACCAATGGTAATTGGGCGGAACTGCCTTTAGTATTCTTCATTGTATCGATAATGAAACTTAATAAATGAATAATCGCCATTTTCAGTTATGTAGGGCGTAGGGGTAGTAATCCCCAAGGGATTGTCTTGAAATTTTTTACAGTTACAGTATTTCTAACTAGCTAACGTAAAAATAGCATGAGACCAATAATAATTGGGCGGAACTGCCTTTAGTATTCTTCAATGTATCGATAATGAAACTTAATAAATGAATAATCGCCATTTTCAGTTATGTAGGGCGTAGGGGTAGTAATCCCCAAGGGATTGTCTTGAATTTTTTTACAGTTACAGTATTTCTAACTAGCTAACGTAAAAATAGCATGAGACCAATGGTAATTGGGCGGAACTGCCTTTAGTATTCTTCATTGTATCGATAATGAAACTTAATAAATGAATAATCGCCATTTTCAGTTATGTAGGGCGTAGGGGTAGTAATCCCCAAGGGATTGTCTTCAAATTTTTTACAGTTTCAGTATTTCTAACTAGCTAACGTAAAAATAGCATGAGACCAATGGTAATTGGGCGGAACTGCCTTTAGTATTCTTCATTGTATCGATAATGAAACTTAATAAATGAATAATCGCCATTTTCAGTTATGTAGGGCGTAGGGGTAGTAATCCCCAAGGGATTGTCTTGAAATTTTTTACAGTTACAGTATTTCTAACTAGCTAACGTAAAAATAGCATGAGACCAATAATAATTGGGCGGAACTGCCTTTAGTATTCTTCATTGTATCGATAATGAAACTTAATAAATGAATAATCGCCATTTTCAGTTATGTAGGGCGTAGGGGTAGTAATCCCCAAGGGATTGTCTTGAAATTTTTTACAGTTACAGTATTTCTAACTAGCTAACGTAAAAATAGCATGAGACCAATGGTAATTGGGCGGAACTGCCTTTAGTATTCTTCATTGTATCGATAATGAAACTTAATAAATGAATAATCGCCATTTTCAGTTATGTAGGGCGTAGGGATAGTAATCCCCAAGGGATTGTCTTGAAATTTTTTACAGTTACAGTATTTCTAACTAGCTAACGTAAAAATAGCATGAGACCAATGGTAATTGGGCGGAACTGCCTTTAGTATTCTTCATTGTATCGATAATGCAACTTAATAAATGAATAATCGCCATTTTCAGTTATGTAGGGCGTAGGGGTAGTAATCCCCAAGGGATTGTCTTGAATTTTTTTACAGTTACAGTATTTCTAACTAGCTAACGTAAAAATAGCATGAGACCAATGGTAATTGGGCGGAACTGCCTTTAGTATTCTTCATTGTATCGATAATGAAACTTAATAAATGAATAATCGCCATTTTCAGTTATGTAGGGCGTAGGGGTAGTAATCCCCAAGGGATTGTCTTGAAATTTTTTACAGTTACAGTATTTCTAACTAGCTAACGTAAAAATAGCATGAGACCAATGGTAATTGGGCGGAACTGCCTTTAGTATTCTTCATTGTATCGATAATGAAACTTAATAAATGAATAATCGCCATTTTCAGTTATGTAGGGCGTAGGGGTAGTAATCCCCAAGGGATTGTCTTGAATTTTTTTACAGTTACAGTATTTCTAACTAGCTAACGTAAAAATAGCATGAGACCAATGGTAATTGGGCGGAACTGCCTTTAGTATTCTTCATTGTATCGATAATGAAACTTAATAAATGAATAATCGCCATTTTCAGTTATGTAGGGCGTAGGGGTAGTAATCCCCAAGGGACTGTCTTGAAATTTTTTACAGTTACAGTATTTCTAACTAGCTAACGTAAAAATAGCATGAGACCAATGGTAATTGGGCGGAACTGCCTTTAGTATTCTTCATTGTATCGATAATGAAACTTAATAAATGAATAATCGCCATTTTCAGTTATGTAGGGCGTAGGGGTAGTAATCCCCAAGGGATTGTCTTGAATTTTTTTACAGTTACAGTATTTCTAACTAGCTAACGTAAAAATAGCATGAGACCAATGGTAATTGGGCGGAACTGCCTTAAGTATTCTTCATTGTATCGATAATGAAACTTAATAAATGAATAATCGCCATTTTCAGTTATGTAGGGCGTAGGGGTAGTAATCCCCAAGGGATTGTCTTCAAATTTTTTACAGTTACAGTATTTCTAACTAGCTAACGTAAAAATAGCATGAGACCAATGGTAATTGGGCGGAACTGCCTTTAGTATTCTTCATTGTATCGATAATGAAACTTAATAAATGAATAATCGCCATTTTCAGTTATGTAGGGCGTAGGGGTAGTAATCCCCAAGGGATTGTCTTGAAATTTTTTACAGTTACAGTATTTCTAACTAGCTAACGTAAAAATAGCATGAGACCAATGGTAATTGGGCGGAACTGCCTTTAGTATTCTTCATTGTATCGATAATGAAACTTAATAAATGAATAATCGCCATTTTCAGTTATGTAGGGCGTAGGGGTAGTAATCCCCAAGGGATTGTCTTGAAATTTTTTACAGTTACAGTATTTCTAACTAGCTAACGTGAAAATAGCATGAGACCAATGGTAATTGGGCGGAACTGCCTTTAGTATTCTTCATTGTATCGATAATGAAACTTAATAAATGAATAATCGCCATTTTCAGTTATGTAGGGCGTAGGGGTAGTAATCCCCAAGGGATTGTCTTGAATTTTTTTACAGTTACAGTATTTCTAACTAGCTAACGTAAAAATAGCATGAGACCAATGGTAATTGGGCGGAACTGCCTTTAGTATTCTTCAATGTATCGATAATGAAACTTAATAAATGAATAATCGCCATTTTCAGTTATGTAGGGCGTAGGGGTAGTAATCTCCAAGGGATTGTCTTGAAATTTTTTACAGTTACAGTATTTCTACCTAGCTAACGTAAAAATAGCATGAGACCAATAATAATTGGGCGGAACTGCCTTTAGTATTCTTCATTGTATCGATAATGAAACTTAATAAATGAATAATCGCCATTTTCAGTTATGTAGGGCGTAGGGGTAGTAATCCCCAAGGGATTGTCTTGAAATTTTTTACAGTTACAGTATTTCTAACTAGCTAACGTAAAAATAGCATGAGACCAATGGTAATTGGGCGGAACTGCCTTTAGTATTCTTCATTGTATCGATAATGAAACTTAATAAATGAATAATCGCCATTTTCAGTTATGTAGGGCGTAGGGGTAGTAATCCCCAAGGGATTGTCTTGAAATTTTTTACAGTTACAGTATTTCTAACTAGCTAACGTAAAAACAGCATGAGACCAATGGTAATTGGGCGGAACTGCCTTTAGTATTCTTCAATGTATCGATAATGAAACTTAATAAATGAATAATCGCCATTTTCAGTTATGTAGGGCGTAGAGGTAGTAATCCCCAAGGGATTGTCTTGAATTTTTTTACAGTTACAGTATTTCTAACTAGCTAACGTAAAAATAGCATGAGACCAATGGTAATTGGGCGGAACTGCCTTTAGTATTCTTCATTGTATCGATAATGAAACTTAATAAATGAATAATCGCCATTTTCAGTTATGTAGGGCGTAGGGGTAGTAATCCCCAAGGGATTGTCTTGAAATTTTTTACAGTTACAGTATTTCTACCTAGCTAACGTAAAAATAGCATGAGACCAATAATAATTGGGCGGAACTGCCTTTAGTATTCTTCATTGTATCGATAATGAAACTTAATAAATGAATAATCGCCATTTTCAGTTATGTAGGGCGTAGGGGTAGTAATCCCCAAGGGATTGTCTTGAAATTTTTTACAGTTACAGTATTTCTAACTAGCTAACGTAAAAATAGCATGAGACCAATGGTAATTGGGCGGAACTGCCTTTAGTATTCTTCATTGTATCGATAATGAAACTTAATAAATGAATAATCGCCATTTTCAGTTATGTAGGGCGTAGGGGTAGTAATCCCCAAGGGATTGTCTTGAAATTTTTTACAGTTACAGTATTTCTAACTAGCTAACGTAAAAATAGCATGAGACCAATGGTAATTGGGCGGAACTGCCTTTAGTATTCTTCAATGTATCGATAATGAAACTTAATAAATGAATAATCGCCATTTTCAGTTATGTAGGGCGTAGGGGTAGTAATCCCCAAGGGATTGTCTTCAAATTTTTTACAGTTACAGTACTTCTAATTAGCTTACGTTATAATATTGTGTGGCCGATGGTAATTTTGCGTAATTTTGTGTTTTAACACAACCAGGTTTGTTTATAGTATAAATAAATTAAGGTCAATTAATTATGATTTCTTATTAAAGAAATTTACATAATTTTTTATTAATAACTAACGTTTTTAGAATAATTAAATGTTTGTTTATTAAATCTTAAAATCATATTTTCAAAATAAAATAAATTATATTTATATTTTAAAATAATTAAAATATTGACCCCTAAATATATGCAATTGAATAGCCTGTGACATTTAGTAAGATTTAGTAAAAACTTCACTCGCGTAAAATATTTCTATTTCTGGAATATGTAGCATAATTCCATTCGCATTCCAGATTGCTATTTTAAAAGTTGTGTTCTTACTTAACATTTTTTGTTAGTTCAAGTAACAAAAAATGTTAAGTAGGATTATGCTGTCGATCTAATTATGACTATCTCATGGAGATATCTGTATGTCGTATCTAGCGTAATGCAATAAGCCCTCGATATACTTGTGTCTTGGTGCGTTAATAAAAGTCTAATCACGTAAACGCATCTAAAACTGATCTGTTGCTGTTCACCAAATGCAGAAATCAGAATGGTCTTATTACTCCCACACTCCCAGCGCCTTTCTATATATTGGTAATCTCGCAGAGTTTGCAGCACTCCCTGGGGGTTGTCTCCAAAAATATTGTGTTTTATTTACAAGTTATTAGTTGCATCTACTTATGCTAATTTAAGCATCTATTGTATGGCGACCGATATCAGTTAAAAGTTTTCGATTGTGAAACTTAATGGCCTACAAAATAAAAGTGGGGTTATCACGGGTGCTTTATCGTCTGCTCCACTCATTGCCATGTAAACCATTATTTTTCATCTTCAACTGCAGACCTATTCTTTAGGCAGTGGTTGCTCTGCTGCTTATCGAGTTCTAACACAGTTGAAGGTAACGAGATCGCATATTCTCAGGTCAAAGCGGGTTCACGCTCTGTAGTTACAGGACCAACACCTGTTATTCTTTACCATTAAAAAATAGTAAAGTCGCAATCAAACTGTCGCCAAGCGAAACAATTTATTACAGAGCTGAATTTTCTGTTAAACTAAATACGTTGAAAATGGATAATGTAAGAATTCTCGTTCGTTGTGACTTTGGTCATGGTCGTTTTAATGAACATCTAAATTTCATGCAGCTCCAACTCCCGTATTTGTTGATTGCTTAGAGGCAAAGGATGATAGCATTCATTATGTATGTAGCTGTCCTGCTCTTAACAAGAACAGATTCCATGTACATAATTCCAACTCGATTGATTATTTTTTTTTTTTTTACTTCATGTTTTCGATAGTAATGGTGTTTGTGATTGTTCCGTCTATTGGGTCTATTTTCAGCACTCTCGAATTAAATACACAATCATAGGAAATCCTTCCATTTATCGTCACTATCTGTGTGACAACAACTATGATAATCGACACCTAATTATACACAATCAACTTCCCAACCACCCCATACTTTTCTTTCCGTTAACGCTTGATCGCGAATAAATTTGAATAAGTCTAAAATTCAAAGATTAAAATCTATTATCCTCGCTCGGCCTTGGCACATTCCAGCTATTTTATATATTAAACATCTAGCTTACAAGTTTGCTGTTACTTTTAGTACTGTCGCCCTTTATCACTTCATTAAAATCACTATTACTTCACTCGTAATTTACTACACTAATGCAATAAATTAATGTTTAGGAATTTTCTGAGTGACATTGTTCTTTTCGTCCATTGCTTACCTTATTCAAAAAACCACTTCCATATGGAATGCCAATATAAACCCAATTTCCAAATAATATTGGGGAATATTTGATAAGGAAATATGATGTGACTAATTTGAATTTCTTGACTTGCTCGAGCAAGTGAAATTCGTTTCATAACAGATAATTCTAAACACCACATTCCTAAAAGTAATTCTTTGATTTATTTAAGGTTTTTCTCGCTTAAGTTTTTGCATTGGGGTTTCCTTAGTTCCAGCCCCTCGGATAGAAGACCACTCTGAAACTAAAATTTGTGCGAAAAATCTTGTTTACCCGATATCGTCATAGAATTGGAGTTCTTTTGACTGGATTTCTCGAGTTTATTGAAAAGAATCAAATGATCAATTTTATCGACAGCTTTCGAAAAAATTTATACAAAGTATGTATGTCCATTTTCGATCAATGTCTACAAATTAAATCAAAAACCGTGAACGGATAATGCGATAATAACTTCACCATTTACGCGAAGCAGCTATCGTTGCGTTAGTTCAAATTTGGGTACCATGGAAACATCATAAGAGTAATTGTATAATTGGCAGGAAACGATCTTTGAGGGAAACGGGATCTGGCTAAGATTCAAGGTCCAAACGTTAATGTGACCATTAAAGAGGCGGCCAGATCCATCTGTGGGATGAAGTGCCAGCGCAAACAAGAGAAAAAAAGAAGGAAGGGATCTGAAAAAATTCCTAACTAAATCGTTAGTTTATATGTACTATCAAATAGAAAATTAAAGACTAATGTTAGACCAGTAGAATGTACTCCATTAAAAATTTGGTTGTTGCTTTTGTTTTTGATAAAGCATTTAGCAGGTGTCCCGGTTTTCAAAATCCAGGTTTTTAAAAGCTCGGTTTTTGAAATCCCGGTTTTTAAAATCCCGGTTTTATTTTCTTCCAGTTCTAGAGTCTTGGTTTTGAAAAAAATATTTTTATTAATTCGGGCCGGCCGGACTAATAATATTTTAACATAAAAATAAGATATCTAGCCCAAAAATTTACTAGAAAAAACCAAGGCTGTAAAGTCAGAGGCGGGAGGCGGTTTCGTGGAGTCGGTGCTATTTTATCGGAGTCGGAGTCGGAAAAAACTGAACTCCCATTTTTTTGTCAAATTACAACAGTGCCAGATATTGACACTCGTCAGTTTTTGATGGTTTTCGAAAATTGAAATAGCTATTCCAATTTCTTGAAAAATAAAAAACGACTATAACAAAACTAAAACAGTAAAACCCGTACACAGTAAAAAAGTAAAGGATCGGGAATATATAAGTCAGATCGTGGCGCTGCCGCAGCTTCTTTCCCTAATTAGAAAAAAACTTTAGTATATAGTAATTTAAAAACCGATCGGAGCGGGAGGAGTATAGGATCGGTTTATATAAGTCGGGTCACGCGCTGCCGTCGCTTCGCTCCCTAGTTAGAGAAAAAAAAATCAGTTTAGAGGAATTTAAAAATTCATATAGGAACGGGAGTCTAGGATCGGATTATATAAGTCGCTGCGCTTCCGTCGATTTGACTTTTGTAACTCTGCTATTTGTTTTCGAATATAATTGATTATAGGGGAGGAAGTCGAATGTCAAAAACCCACGTATCATTAAGTCAGTGATACATTTTGTTGAAGGAAAATTTTATCAAGCAAATTCATTAAATTTATTTAATAAAAAAAAATACGAAATTATACTTAAAAAAAATTATATTTCCAAAAACGAAAAGTAACCCCTTGGTACTTGGCTGGCCATTTTTTGACAGATTATGATAAAATTCGACATGTTTGATGGAAATAAGATTCTAAAATAATTTTTTGACTAAGTTGTGAAATATATCGCCCTGTTTGACCAGATACGCAGAGCTTTACCAAAAAATCATTTAATAATCCCATTTAGATCGTGACAAATTGAAACATAATCGGTTAACAAATGGCCAAATGCCATATTCCACAGCGTTATCAAAAAATCATTTAAGAACCCCACGATTCAACATAATTGAATAAGAAATGGCCTAGTTCCATCCCTAATTACAATATTCCAGAACTTTATCAAACATAATTTTAAAATTCCATTTAGATCCCACATGTCGATTTTCGACATAATCGGTTAAGAAATGGTTTTATTCCAGAACTTTATCAAAAACGCATTTTTTGAATGTCATTTAGGACCCACATGTCGAATTTGAACTAAATCGGTAAAAAAATGGTCTAGTAGCTCCATAGCGATGGCCATATTTCAGAACTTTATCAAAAAATCATTTTAGAAATCCATTTCCATCGCACGTGTAGAATTTCATCAAAATCGCCAATTAATTTTTGAATTTTGCCAAAAAATCATTTAAGAGTCCCATTTTCCCACATGTCAAATTTTAAAAATTCAAACCGGGATTTCCTAAAAATGATTTTTTTTTATACAAAACTGGGCTTTTGAAAACCGGGATTTATAAAAAACCGGAATTTTGAAAACTGGGATTTCGTTACACACACCCCCATTTTGAATTTCCATTTTGAAGCCAGCAGATTGCAAATCGAGAAAAGAGGTCAGAAAACCACTATAAAACACAAAACTTGATCTATTAAAGACTGATTATGGCAAAATGAAATGCTTCATTAAAAATTTTGGACTTTATTCTTTCTCCAAGCATTAAAATTTTGCAACATTAGCTAGCAGAACGTAAATCGTACAACATATTAAACCCCAATTTAGAAACCAAAACATAATCTAGTGTCATGTGAATATTTAAAAGTTCTCTATAGGCTAATTAAATGAGATTTATAAAACATTTTAGGCTTCACTTCTTTTTGATAAAACATTGGGGTTTTCCAATTTTAAGGTTGGTCAATTACGAGCTGAGCCCAAAATTTTGAAATGGTGTATTTAATTAAGGCTAGCAGAACCCATCATTTTAGTAGGAAGGGATAGTGCCTAACAATTTTTAATAGAGTATTTAATCAGCCTTTATTCTTCTGTATGGCAGAATAGTAAGAGTATAGTATTGTAATATTCTGCTGGATGCCGCCTGCTGGCTTTAGGGAAGAAGAAATTCGTTTTAATTGCTTCCTTGTTAAGCAAAATAGTAATCCGGCAACAGGCAAAGTTTTTTGTTCCGAAGAAGATGTTATGAAAACAGCATCAGCATAAAATCAAATATATCCGATGGTTGACGTCGCCAGTAAGTACTGTATGTATCAGTGATAAAATAGTAAAATATATGGAATTTTAATTAAATTCCGGTTAATAAGCAACTTAAGTCATGGGGAACATACGTATATAGCAAGGTTCTACCGTTCCCTAGAGGCGGGGAGGGAGGGGGGGCGTAGCCCGATTAACAATGGACTCCCAATAATATTTATTTGACTACAGCCTGTGAGAGGAGAATACTAAATAAGAGTTTCGATTACACGAAGAAATCTTGTATCTGAACTTCACTTACTTTATTTATATCCGATTTAATCACTTTTATTTATTATTCAAAATATTTATAACAAAAGCTCGGAAAAAATTAAGAGAATGCAGGGGAAAATACTTCGTTCGAAAGCGTAAAAGAACAAATAAATAGATATATAGAATGAAAAGAATTACGTATGTATGTTTCATGTATTTCAAACACGACCCTTCTCAAAAAATTGATCGAACTTGAGATTAAGTTAATATAAGAATCTTAATAAAAAAAGAAACAAAACCCCCGTATTAAAAAATCGTAACAAATCGTATTAGGTGCCCAATTCTTATTAATCCTATCTTAATTACATTTAACTTCCTCTATTTGACTCCTTCCATCCATGTATATTTCTCATTATTGGGTATTACAACCTTTTTATTAATACATTTTTAATGCATATAGGGTAGGGATAGGAAGAAGAGAAGCAAATTATGATTGTGAAGAGCTTTACTTAATCGTGAAATGTGTCTTTATGATATTTGAAAACTTCCATGGAGTTCCAAATGTTTGACTGAACCCCAATATAAGTAAAGACCAATAAGCGTAAATGATTTTAACGTATAAAATCTAACCATAATTCTGTTTTGATATGAGTATTGTTCAGTTATATACAGAAAACATTCTCAACGCATGGAACCTTAGATAATTTTTATATTATGTAAGTATGTAGTACCGGACATACCTGAAATAATTATCTTAATTATCTTAATATTTATAATATTTCCTTAGAAAAACTATTTAATTAATCACTTCGGCACTTGAGTCATATACAGCAACAACAACAACATCCATCCATACAATTTATATTCCTCTTATCATCGTATATCGTATTAAGTGGAATCAATGTCAAAACCACAGAAATTTTTTAAATAATTTATGAGCTAGCTTTTACTCGTATATGTATAAAGTAGCTATATCGGTTTATCGTAATTTTATTCCTTCTGATTTGAACAGTTATTGCTATTTTATCCATAAATTCTAATCGGCAACAATTCCGCTACGAATACGCTGATCGTAATCCATCACAAGCGTGGAGAAATGGTTTATAACGATATATTATCAAAATTTAGGAAAATATATAAAAATGCAAATTTCCTATATCGAAAAAAAAAACAGACACAAATTCGCGATGAATACGTAATGAGATAACAGAGAACCCGTAAATACATACGTGTGCGGTGTTTTGCATATAAACATATACATGATGCCGGTACACATACGTCACATTATGTATACGTATCTCGATTGCATAATAATTGTTGTAATTTCATGTTTATTGAATATCTTTATTATAATGTATTTTTCCAACTTGAAACGCCTCCATTGCGACTTGAGTTTGAGAGAGAGCGATTATAGCAATGACCTTAATCTTTGGATTACATACACACATTTTGTGAAGTTGTTGTTGTTGGTATGTAGCAAGTCGATATGTGTATTTGGTCAAGAGCTACACACGCCTCCGCACTTAAGTGATTTACATATTTATGAATGAAATCGCTTTTCTTTCGATTTTGTCTTCTGATTTTTTTTTTTTTTATAATATGCTTATATTTATATAAAGCACGTCAGACGATAAGGAGTTCTGTAAAAGTTTTTATTAATGACTTTAAATATTTTTTATATAAATTGAAACACCCATTTTTCAAAAATTATTCTTATCGATGATGCAAAAATAAAGAATTTGTTTTAGCTTATTTTTCAAATAAAAACAGCTACGCTCCAATCTCTTCTTAACCCGTCTTGACGACCTAGCAAAGCGATTTATCTAGGTTTTAAAAAACTCTCAGTACATGATTTGAGAACTTCAGGTTTTATGCTAATTTTAATTCAAATGCTGGTCTTTACAACCAATATACGTAAAACAATCAGTTCTTAAAACAATCAAGAAATCTTCGCACAAAGAAAAGTTTTGATAATATTTATTTATGCTAAAGAGGTAATGAATTATAAATCTTACCAATTTTTTCTGCAGATGCGCATTCCCAATCCATATCCTAATCTAACATTATGTCCCGAACTTTTTAATAACTTGTAAAGAAGTGAACGGGTAGCGGTAAGCATGGAAAAATATTCGATGGTTTGTAAATAAATTTTTACTAAATTTCGTTTATTAGAAATGGCAGAGTTCCATGCAGCCCGATCAGATACTAGTATATGCTTCAGAATTTCACAATCTCACCCTACAAACCAAATTTCATCATTATTGATTAAAATGGCCAAGTTTCGTCTAGTATCAACAGATTCCAGAATTTTCTCCAAAATTCTGTTTCAAATCCCTATCCTGTACTATACGAAATCAACATAATTTATGAAGAAATTATTAAGTTACCTTTCAAAAAATTGCACAATTTCCTGCACCGAGTCCCTTAACCTCGGCGGTCAATCGATTGTTTTTACCGGACAAGTGATGCAGTGGTTAAAGCTGGGGAACCTGGACCGGGAGATACTGGGTTCGAATCCCAGCAAAGCCAGGATCAAAGCTAATTTTCGTCATCGTTTACAACTTTTTAATTATTAAAAAAAAGGCATCTAAACTAGTCTAGTCCACATTTAAATTAGGTTAGTTTTGTATTATGGCTCTTAGCTTGATTTAAAATCGATCTTGTAAATTTCACAAATATGAATAGTTATATTTGTAAAATTTACTAGACATCTTTTCAGTTTATCCAATCGCAGATATGAAATGCTCTGAACATCAGAAAATGTTCAGACATCTGCTATTCAATTATCATTGTATTTATAGAATTTACAATAGAATGAAATTTCAGTTTGCACCAGCACATTAGAAACCGCCTGTTATCAATTTCCTCGAGCTTGTGCAGGTTTCGGAATACATCGCACATAAAACATTGGTAGTTGAAGTGGTAAACTTTCATTGAGTTTATCTTCAATAGATAGTTTGGATGATTTTTCAATTTCCCAATCGGTTGCGTTCTGACCTTTATTTGCTACGACCCCAACGCAACTTCCACAATGTGGCTGGTTATCTTTTAATATACTAAGTTGTAACCATCAAGTCTCGTTGAGTAGACCAATCATCGGTGCAGTTGATGAATATAGTTGGAGGACTATGTAACTTTTCAGAAGCACTGTGCTAATTGTTTTCCCTTTCTTGACCTTGATTTAAATCCTACAGATTTGATGTCCGTAAATGGTGGCGCCTTGGACGAATAAGCTGATGAAGTTGGTTCCATGGTCACGTGCTGTGGTAGTTATTTTTTAATCAGCGTTTGATCCTACAAAGTAAGTTCCATTATCGGAGTAAATTGCCGTACACAATCCTCGGCTGGGGCGCTATTCTTGAAATTGGTATGAAAAAAATCGTATACGAATTTCTGTTGTTTTTATGGCGGAAGCGTTTAAGACGTTTTTGAATACCGTTTCCCACTGCCTGCTAATCGTCAATCGCTATTTGTTGCTAAAATATATAAAGACCAATTTAATTATTGTATGATGCATCATATCTATTCTTCCTTTCTATAGCTACAATAGTCCGCTACAACCATTTTTCTTAATTCCCTTAGTTTGATGTGGTTTGTCTTAAAGGAACCTCCTCCGTTTATATTCCATCTGGATCCAAGGTATCCTGAAAAGCTTCTTGAATTTGTTTCTCCTGAAATGAATCATTCTCAATGAAATATTAATTGTTTTTCAATTGACTTTGTTCTCAACATGGCTGTTATTGTTTGATGTTCGTTCCCTCCTTGTGATTATGATCCAGCCTAATTTCATATTGTATAGCAAAGGATGTTTGATTTTTGCCCTTTATTTTTGGTTGGTTGTTATTAACACTATAACGACCAGACGTCTGCGCAGTTAAACTTATTTTTAAAAAATTAATATAAAAAAACGTTATATAAATACAAATACAAATTTTTTTTGTTGTTTTTTAATTTTTACTTTAATTTTGTTTTTATTTTATTTTTCCTTTTTTTTAATTTAATTTAATTTATTAATTTATTTATTTAATTAAATCAAAAAAAAAAATAAAAAAAAATTCATTATTTCATTTTGCATCACACACATGTTGTGTCAGCGGTCACTAACGTTATTCATGCCATCACACACATGATGTGTGAGCGGTCGTTAAAGTGTTTAAGGATGCCGAGAGATCCACTTCAATTACGAATTCACATGAGGAAGATATAGTAAATTATAAAGCGGAGATGTGCAATAAAAGAAAATGGAATATAAAAGACTAGTTTCACACAATCGCTTAATGAAAAATTTGTGTTGTTTATCTTTAATGTTCCATGTTTTATTTTATTTAATTGGCTGGGACCCATACAGGTTCCGCTTTCAATCTTAAAGCAGAAGTAGCAAAACTGGCCGATAAGTGGAGATTCTAGGCAGGGCAGAAGATGGCAATCCCCGCACTGTCATTAGAGCGCGCACCTTCTTAGAAAAAATATTTGGTTCAAACCACTCATTGTGAAAGTCACTGGATAGATCTCTCTCTCTCTCTCTCTCTCTCTCTCTCTCTGGGCAAGACTTTGAAAAAGAATCAGAAGTTAAATTTAGTCGACACCTTGTCGGCATGCGATTTCTAAAATTAGAGTCAACCACGGACTTACCCTTATGGTACCTATGTTGAGACTGTGCCTAGCTGGGCACAATTCTCAAACGAATATGGAGATTCAGCAGCCTTCCTATGTGATTCAGCAGAAAATATGATAGAGATATTGGTCTTAAATCAGGGTTGCTGTGCGAACTTCCACCCGCTTTCGGGATGAAGATCACCCTAGCCTCCCTCCATTTCTTCGGGGTGTATTCCAGCTTCAGACACTCTTCCAAGGGTGTCTGAAGCTGGAATCCCAGCCAGGGAAGCAAGACCTCTGAGTTCTTTTGAATTTCTGCTGGTACAATCCCATCCGGACCAGCTGACTTAAAGGGCTTAAACCGTTTAAGAGCCCATTTTATCTTCCGTGTGTTTATAGACACAGAATATCCTCTTATATGCAACAGTTAGACCCCGCAGTCATCGATAGACCCGCAGTAATCCAAGGGCCCTGCAGTCGACATATCGTCACTTCCAGGGAAGTGATTTTCCATCAACAGATCAAGAGTTTTTACTAGAAACCGTCCATTCGCCTAGAAATAATCTTTCTTAAGCGCGAGGTTTCCGCAACTTCTTCCATTTTGTCACAGAAGTGCCTCCACGATTTCCTTTCATCCCTTATAGAAGTCCCAGTCTTGACTTTCGATCTTTTTGCTCTATTGAAAGCAGACCCACAGACTCTTCGGCACTCCGCAAGTGTCGAGCTGCACCAAACAGATTTTCGCTTTCCCCTCAGCTTTGTTAGTGGTCAAGCTTCCCTCATGGGGGTATTGCAAGCCCTAGTAAGAGTATCCACCATTGAATCCAGTTCACTGCCAGTGTCGGGGAGACCTGGAACTCTAGATGGAATGATGCCCTCCAATATCTTCCTATATACACGCCATACTGTCCTCCTGGTATTTCTGAATACGTACTAATTTGTAATTTGGAGACTAAGGTTAAACGTTAAATAACGATGCTTAGAGAAGAAATGCTCCTTCGCAACCCTCCGTTCATTGATCATAGGTGAAATAAAATCAGAGACCAGAGTAACATCCAGAACCTCCTGTCTATTACTAATAATAAAGGAGGGTTCCTGACCTATATTGCTATTAGTGAGGTTAGTTCTTAAAAGAAGTTCGAAAAATAACTCACCCTTATCATTTCTGTCCGAGCTACCCCAATGGTATGGTGCACGTTCGCGTCACATCCTATGCTAGCTCCCACCTTCCCCTTTTCCACATCACTGACAAGTGCCCGCAGTATATCTGACAGCACTGGCTTCCCTCGGTCAAAGTGCGCGGCTGCAAGCCAGATCCTCCTTCTCTCGGTCTCATGCAGACCGCTGTTATATCCCCATTACAATACTGTGAAAGTAGAAAAACATTTATGTTATTTCCCACCAGTATTCATGATTTACTCTTTTCCGTCCCAAAAGCGTAAAATAGGGTGTACCTCTTCGCTCGCAGATCACAGATTTTGTTATTTTTGATCCAAGGTTCTTTAATCAAAACTACCTTCTCCTTTGACTTAGCAAGTCTGACAAGTAGTGCTGCCGAAGCAGCGCCGATGTAATGTAAGTTTATCTGCACAAACCTGATCATTGCTAGAAGTATTCACTTACCTTAACTGCGACAGCCATGCTGCGTCGGTTAGTTGGTCTCGCCGGAGTCGACGGTATTCTCCGTCTCACGGCCGCCGTAGTCCCTAAACATAAATACGTCCACATCTCCCCCCTCAGACTGCCAAGGACCAGTCGGTCCCTAAGTTCGCCTTTGAGCCCTTCATGAACCCAAGTTCAATGTTTCGTCTGGAGAGATACCACTCCTCGCGCTTAACAGGCTGGATCTCTTTCTCCCCCTTCTCGCTCTGCGCGGTGCTTGTTTTTACCTCAACCTCGTCCTTCCTGAACACCTTGACAGTGACAGAGCCGAAGTAAAGTTTATAACCCCTTGGTTTTTGCCAGGGGAGCCAGGGATTCCTTATTGATCACCATAATGGTAGGTCTGAAACTGCCCTTAGGCTCCTCCTGCTTTACAATCTTCCAATTCCCTGTCGGAAGGTCCGAATTACAAACGTGAATAATCCTCAGGTTAGCTGGCTCTGTAGGAATCCAGACCATTGGCCTAGCTCTGCTCGGTATTTCCTCCTTTGTAATTGGCCTGAGCTTGGCTGATGCCATCTCGCGTCCCTGCAAATTGGAGATGGTCCCGGATGTTGTCCAAGGACTCAGAAAAACTAGATTGAGTACATTAAACATCAACTTCCATTTTCCCCCGGTGATGCTCCCATCCTTATGGCTGTCGCCCACGACAGCTAGCACCACCTCCCCCCCCCCCTTTACAAAGTCGCTGAAGATCTTAGGCCCCTTTTGTACCTGGCCCACCTGAAGCTTCGCCCGTTTTCTCTCGGCATCCAAACCAGCATGCTCCTCCTCGCTAGACCTCTGTCTTTTAGACCCAATATCCTCTTTTTGTGCTTGGCTCACATCAACAATGCAATTTTTCGCCCACTTAATAGAATCCATCTGTTCCTCCGTCCATTGCACCTCTGGGACTGTAGCCAGTCTGTCCAAGGCACGAAAGGCCGAGCGCCTAGTCCTATATCTCCGAACCGAAGGAGCAATGACCTGCTTTCTCCGCTACCACTAGTTCCTGGCTTCCAAGCCTTGGAACCAATGTTAGTCCCACTCCTTTATTTTTTTTATTAATTTTGTCCATATTCGAACCCACGATATTGGACAAAAATATGGTCCGCCTGTGCAGAGATCCGTATACACGAGTAAGGCTAAATACAAGTGGAGGTCACCAGGTATCCATAGGGCTCCGTTCAGGACTGAGCAATTATTTTTAGATGCGTCCCCAGCCTGGCTGATCATTTTCACGGTTTGCATAACACCTTCATCCGAATCATCCGCTAGCATTTACGGTGTCCCGCCCCACACCTAAGGTACTTATTTCACCCATTCTTGTTTCAAGAATGAGAACATGGAGGCGGTGGCGATTGTGAGGCAGCGGTTGCTTAAGTATGATTTAAACCAGGTTACAAACGGGCTGCAGAACCCAAATTTGTTCAAGTATTCTAAGGTTTTATAATGACTGATGTAGTCAAAGGCCTTACCATAGTCAGTGCATACCATATCACATAAACTGTTGACCTTAGCAAAGTTGTAAAAAGCAGATTCGCTGTTTGCTTGAAGCTTTAAGAAAATCCGAGTGACATTAAAAGTTAAGTTTTTAGCATTTCGCAGAGATTTTGTTATTTTGAAATTCGACATTTATAATTTCTTAAAAAAATCATTTCATGCAATAATGCTTTACTGAAGCACATTGAACTAATTTTCTGTCTCGTTTAGCAGTAAAGCATTTACCATTGTATCGTAACGTATACATTTTACTGTCCTCATTCAAATTTATTCTTTGATGAGTAAGTAAACACACAATACAGCAAGCGACACAAAACCAAATGGCATTACATGTAGCACAAGCCGCATATACAACGAGAAAAATAGTCGTTTGTTGTTAAAGAAGACGATGATGTTGACGTCGAGTGCAGATACTTGAGATGAAAATGAATAAAAATAACATGAAAAAGATCTAATAATGAATCTTTTTGTAGTCGAAAAGAAAACCGCGAAAAATAAACTTTATGAAGTTTTAAATAGACAGGCACTTTGAGTCGACAAACAATGATTGTTGAATAAATTATTCAAATTTAATCTGTCCACACATGTGTGTACTTTAGTATCGTATGTATAATGTCGGGACTAACCTAATTTATAATGATTACGTATAGAAAATCGTGCTTAGTGAATACTAATAAGAGATAAGATAAGCATTCAATTATATATCAATGTGTTGTAAACGATATTAAAGAAATTATATATGTAAGGTATGTGATTTGATTTTACGCTAACGAGTTAATAACTTATATGTGGACTGCGGAGGTGCTTTTTAGTAGGTGTTTATATATTGCCCGATTTAAGTAACTCTAATTGAATATATATTTTAGTAAAGTGTGTGTGTGTTTGTATAATTTTTAGATATAAATATTTATCTAGTTATTGTTGTAATCTTAATAATCCATCTGGTTTTCTAGCTAGAGCGTGCGTTCAAATCAAAGTCTCAGCTGTTTTTTTTCTACAAAATACAATAGGGGTGATTTATTATTACGTGTATCTCGCATGCGACATCTGCTTTAAATTTTTGGGGTATGCTAAAAAACTTGATCATCATCTTAGATACTATAGGAAATATTTTCTATCGACGTTTTCATCTATTTTTTTATATCGAGAAATTTAAGATGTGTGTGATAGAAAAATATTAAAAATAAATATTAAGAAAGTTTTCTTAGCGAAACAACAACAAAACCTAATATGTAATATACGAAAAATGTAATAATCGAAACGGATAGAATACAGAAAAAAACTGTCACGCAAAAGTCAAATATTTGAGAGAGAAAAATAAATAAAATTTGAAATATATAAAAATATATGTAGATAGTGAAGATGGCACAGGCTGACGTGTTGAAATTAAATTTATGGAAAATTTCTTGATTAAATGTAACGTTCTATATAGAGAAATTACTAATTACTAATTGGGTGACGACCATGGCACATTCCCTTCTTTAATACATTACGTATCTCAAGTCTCAAGAGAATCAATCACTATAATTTTAAGATAACCACCATTTTATCGGAACGGATCTCTTACTTACTTAACTTAAAAGGGGTAACCTCATGAATGTGTTCCATTAGTGATATATTAGCATATAATAAATGTATTTAACTTAAACATTAATTCTATTTCCTATTTATCAACTATTTTATGGTTTGAAAAATAATACGAAACAAAAAGAAGCAATAATGCCGGAAAAGACGAAAAAGTTTTTCTGTACCCGAATGTAAACATCTGTTTTAATAATAATGATTTCTAAGATATGCATATAACCCTTTTTATATTTAAAGAATATCGATAAAATGTACAAATGTATATGTGTACCATACATAAAAGATGGTGATATAAATTTTCTGGAAAAAATTTATTTTGAAAATAAAATTGATATAAATTTTATTTATTCACCGTGTGTGAAATAAAAGATAAAATAATTACTTAACAGATGTGCTTAACAGATTATTAAAGAGTGTGATTAAAAAAGCAACAAATTGAAAAAAAAAATGTGTGGCACCTTTTATCTATACAGATTTTATTATTAATTACTGAGGCTGGGGCTGAATAAATTCTGTACACTCTGGTTAAACAAATAGCTCACAATTAACTTATTTTGATAATTTCATTAACAATTTGTCTTCATTCAGGTGTATAAATAAAGTACATACTTAAAATTATAAACACATTTTAATATTTGTTGAGACAACAATTTTAAATAGGAGTGTACTTAAGTACGACTACATCACATTATTTAAATATTAAATTTATATATAAATGAAATTACTTCCACATTTTTATTATTTAATTTACAATGTTACATTGAATATATAAAGAAAAAATTATTTCTAAATTTTATTTCTACTTTAAACATAACGAAAATAAAAACTTCGAAAAACTGTCGCCTCTCAGACAGGAAGTGGCTATAACTCTTTAGTCAAATTGTTTTTAGCGTGTCATTAAAATAAAAACTTCGGTTGATGATAAATCTATCGAATTTTTTTTAGTATATGGTACACCGCTGCTCAGAATTGTGCCATCATTCGCAAACTTGGTCCGCAGTTCAAAGAAGGTTAGTTCCATCCAGTTCATTTCCGTGTATTGTGTCTTTGAAAACGGAACGTAACCAAACGAATTTTATGTGGCTTAAATTATGGCAAGAACTGATGTAAACGTAAACTTCGATTTTGCCCGACATTCGTTCAAACTACCCGCACAAGTTTCATTTAATGAAATTTTGAATTCCAATACCACTTTGTAGGTATTAAGATATGAGACTGTAGCAGCTAGAAAGTTCAAAGGCATAGCTGTCGTTTTCGATATTTTTAAAATCTAACTATCTAAAATTTAAAAATTATTACGATTATAAACACGAAACAGAGTTGCCATTTTAATTTTGACCATCTCGTAAAATTGGAGTGATACTTACGTAAAATTTTCAAAAACGAGCGCAGCTTCCGGTTAAAACAACGACTCTCAGTGGCTCCAGCTCCCAATGGCTTGTGCAAAACTTGATAATTATATTTGTAGTGAAATTTCGAGCCAAACAATAAAAGTTTAAATTAAGCCTGTTAAAGTTGTTGTTGACAATAATAATGTAACACACCAATAATGTTTCTATATTTTCCTGTGTTACTAAGTCTAGGTATTTATTATTTTCCTTTTAAATGTCGCTGGGAACGCTGAATGTACCATGGAGCCGAATGTGGTCTAATTTTGTAATCGCCTACTAAAATTATTATTTTTATATATGAAGTAAGTTCACCTCACCTAATTACCCTAGTAATGTTAATAGACCTTCGGTTTGAGATCAGAACTCAGATAAGGAAAAATTGGTTTTGCCCCTGCCAGTTATATAAATTTTTATTAAGCCGGCTTATAGTGTGGATATTATTATAGTGTTTTGATGAATATTTTCATCAAAATGCAATTTCATGCGATTATAGCTTTGCAAAGGTAAGGTAAAAAATTTTGTCAGCTTTTATCAGCAAACAAGTTTCGAATTCTGCATAAAGTACAGATCACGCCATAAGGTAAAGTAAACACTTAGACTGTGGCTTATTTTGTAGAAACAAATATTTGAAAGTTTACAGTAAGTTTCGTCTCGAGTTGATTTATCTTATTTTACTTTTTTGGATGAGTTGCCAGTTTGGATGGACGCCTCCTATAAACGCCAAACAAGTCTACAATAAGCTTATTTGAGAGGAAACTTATTGTAGACTTCCAAATAAGTCAGTCTCGAGAAATTGAGTCCCGAATTGGACCACAGTCTTAACAAAAAAAAAACGTTTTTGGAGATTCATCGGTAACTGGATAATTTTCCGGAAAAAATGTATCTAGACTATTCTCGGAAAATAATACTTTGTAAACTTGTTCTTCGAAAAAGTACTAAAAATTTATTTGATTTTTTTTCGAAATAGCAACAGTTTGAAAAATATTTATTTCAAAGATGGTTCTTAAATCTAAAACACAAAAAATTGAAAAGAAATTCAGAAAATTTTTTGTAAAGACACAAACTACGTATTTCCTTGGAAAGAAATAATCGGCCATTTTGTTTTCTTTCGTCAAGCAATCACCATCCTGAAAAATATTTCCAATCAGTTTCCATCTTTTCCTCAATGTTAGGTTGAAATGTAGAGAAAATTGAGTGTGATTTTAAGTGTAATCCAAAATGAAACAAAAATCCTCTTATCAGAGATAAGCAACCTACATGTTTTCTTTTGTGAATATTGGTTTCTGCAATTTATTTTTTCTTACAAAAAATTTATAACAAATGAGGCATCGATTCCTTGGGTATCTTCTACAAATAATTCGGGCCAACACTGTTCTTTTCCCCCACTTTTCATATTTTCCCTCTCTTCCATGCTATCACATCCCATGAAGGCGTTTCGCCGCCTGATTTTCATATTTAACTCTCCATTAAACGCAAAAAAAAAGAAGTTAAAAATGCTCTTTACAAAGTACTAGTCATATTCTCGTAGCTCTTACAGCATACGTTCGCGGACACTTTCTAAATGTGTAAAACACAAATTTGATAACTTTTGTAATTGCAATGATATTTCGTCGCGGAAAGGAATGTATTGTGTAGAATTCATAAATATGTCGTCTTGTTTCTTAAAAAACGATAAAGTTGTACCACTGATAGCAGTCATGTCCGTGAACTTGTTTAATTTGCTTAATAAATGTTTAGTACACCAAGGATTATTTTAATCGTGCCATGTGCCAATATACAGCATTCGCCCGATGTACAATACTTGGAGTAACACTCAGGTTGAATTAAAAAGTAGACCCAGTGTTACTGTTTTTTTGCTCAAGTCACCTTTGAAACATACATTTCAGAGTCATACATTTCAGAAATCGTGTGATTTGTGATATTCAATATTGAAACCTTAGTAAAAAACAATTAAAATGAAATCAATCTTACAATAATCCGATTAGTAGAAAAACCAACCGTTAGCGCTTCCCACCAATACAAAAATAATGATGAAAACAATTTGTAGCAATTGCCAACAAAATGTTGAAGAAGAGTATATTTATATCTCGTTAGAGCGACAAAGACAGCAACTTCTGTTTGTTTTTTTTATAGCAAAATTTATAATCAAAATAGTGACAGATTGGGTGCAACATAACCTAAAAAAAATTGAAAATAAACGATTTTAACGAAACACCAAATTTTCAAAATTTTATTTTACCCTACAATGAACGTATTGTACGTATCAGCCCAAAAAATAATCCCACGTTTTAGTTTTCTCTTGACATTTCACTATAATATTTTTTCAACCATAAAATTGTCGTAGTGTGCGAAAAATATCATACTATTTTTTGAAGATGTGTTAAAATGTTGCCATAAAATGTATTTAATTTCATACTTTTTATGGCAACATTTTCCCCTTCTACTCAAATATTTTGCCAGTAAATTTTACTGAATTTTTTTTCTTCACCAAGTAAATGATTTATATTTTCATCTCGTGTTAATTTTACTGAACAAAATTGTTTCATTGTGGAGAAATCACGCATTAATATACAAAAATAAATTAAAAATTTATTTGACATGACAAAAATTGTTTTCTTGTGTGCCCTTTAAGCGCGTTTCCACTGTAAAAAAGTCTTTCTCAGTAAAAAAAAGCGACCAACTTATCGATTTGTCAAGTGTGGGAGAAAAATAAAAACAAAAATATTAGCCATTAAAATTTTACTGGCAAAATTATTGTATTAGTAGTAGTGTACTGCCATAAAAAATTGGACAAAATACTCAACTGAGTATTTTTTATGGCAACAGTCCAACACATCTACATAAATATTGTGTTTGTGAACAAAATTCCCCAAAGTACCAAACGTTTTTTGATTATACAGACTTGGCCAAAAGTATTGAGCACCCATGATATCTTACAATTTTTTTGGGTGTGTCAATTTGAAAGAAATTGAAACAATTTTTATAAATTCATATTACTATTTATTTATATAAAATTAATATTTTGTGGGTCCATCCTTTGCCTAAATTACGCCAGAAACTCTTTTGGGTAGAGAGCTTACAAGTTTTTTACATTCTGCAGGACGTATAGCGCTCCGTTCTTGGTGCAGACAGCGTTTTAGGTCTTCTTTGTTATTTATTTTGTAGCGCCTGACTCCGCGTTCTGAAATAAAGAAAATGTAGAGACTTTGGAAAACTAAAATATTTGTATCGATGAATTTTATTTTAAAAACATATTATTTAATATTATTATCGCGTCGAACTGTCAACTTACTTCAAAGTTTGATTCGTCTGACCACACGATGTTTCACCAATCTTCTTCGGTGAAATTTTGGTATTTTAAGGCCCATTTATACCGAGTCTTCTTGCTTTTCGGAGAGCCAGGGTTTCTTCCTGGCTTTACAGCCTTTCAAACCAGCTTCCTGAAGCCTTCTGCGAGTAGTGCAAGCAGAGATTGATTTCTTAATTTCTACTGACAACTCAGCAGCGAGGTTTGAAGAAGTTTTTTTCCTATTTTTTAAATGCGTGGTGATGTGGTGATGCGTTTGCGCCGGGTTCTGTACCTATTACTGTGTGATCCGGTGAATCGTTCAATATTGCACAGATCGGCGGGAACATTTCACAGTTTTAGAATTCTCTACTTGTGATTTCCCTTGCTCATGCGGAAGCTGTATCTGCACACGTTGTTCTAAACTTAACTCTTTTTGTTTCGGCATATTGCAAAAATATCACTAAATTTAACGAATCAAAACACCCAAAGCGGACTAGATCACTGGATGTGTACACAATGAGCGAATGTAGCGGAACTGCCAAAAAAATACGAAATGGAAAAATAACAAATTTTATTGCACCAGATAGTTTATTGCCACACCTGCGGTGTGAATCACTGTTTTTAGTCCTTTTTAGATGTCGGAAAAATAATAAACAAACAAAAGGCTTTGTTTTCTGTTATAGTTATTGTGTACGCCCCAAATTTATAGGGTGCTCAATACTTTTGGCCAAGGCTGTAGTTCATTTTTGGTTTGATATTGTCATTCGTGTTGTATACTCTACGGTTTCAGACATCTTAAAAATAGATTTACTTACAAGTTTACAACAATAATTGAAATACCAAATATTAAAATAATCGATTCAAATTAAATAATAAGAAATAATATAATTTAATTTTTTGGTTAGGTTGTCAATTGTTTAACTATAAAAATTTGCTATAAAAAAATAAACAAATCGTATTTTCTGTTTCTCTTTGTAGATTTAATATTACCTTTCTCTGTTCGTTTTCTCAGTATTTTTTACTGAGATAAATTTTTTCGTAATAGAAATCGCGCATTAAGCCTTTATTCCACAATGAAAAATTATTTATCCAGTAAAATATACTGAAGAAATAAAAAGAGAAAGCTAATCAATAAATTATATTAGTGACAGAAACAAAAACAAAATTTATGGGAACATTTTATAGTAAATTTTGACATGTTGAAGATAACATAACCAACAAATCTTCATAAAATAAATTTACTTCGGCAATTTCTTTTTTTATAGGAATTTAAATTTGATTGGTATTACAATTCATCCATATCAAATAAAAAATATTTTATAAATTTCTATCCGCGATAAAATCACATATTATAAAAATAATAAAAATGTTCGCTCACCATAAATTTTTCCAATTGTAAAACGATCTTAGTGTGCGATATTTTCCCAACTATAAAACGATCTTAGTGTGCGAGAAATATTTCTCGTCATACACTTTTTATGTAAATGTATTAGAATGTTGCTATAAAAATTACTCTAGTTAGCATTTTTTCCATTTTATTCTGGCAACACACTATACTACACATAAAAGGATTTTATCAGTAAAATTTTACTGAATTTGTTTTGTTTCGTTTTGGTATGGCGAATTTATATTTTTATCTCGCTCTTTTTTTACTGAAAAATTATGTTTCATTGTGGAATAAAGTCTCTAATCATTTCATTCAATTTAGAAGGGCACTAGACATTCGGCCGGCACAAAAGACGAGGCGTTAAGACGAAAGATCTGCAACAGATAGAAAACACAGTAACGTAAACTGAAAGGCCTTGTGTTTAGGACAAAATAGCTGCAGAATTTTTTTTTATTTATCGAATTGTCCACGTATTGATGATTTTTGCCCACCCAACAAAACCCATTTCCATAAAGCCATGTACACATGCTAACATTTCTAAAGCACTCTTAATGAAAAAATATTCGTAAAGGGCTAATAACCGTTAAAAATAATCGGGCCAAGTATAATAATAAAATTATGTCTTTCTATTAATAATATGATATGTCGGAAATGAAATGAAATAATATGAAAACTAATTCTGAGGAAAAAGAAGTGAGTATAGAATGTAGATATAGCGATATCGCCTTTGGTACAGCCAAAAACGTAAGAATTGGAATTAACAAATATTTCCACGGACTATCAACTTCCTTGATTTAAAAGCCTAAGAAATAAAATTCCGGAAATTCAAATTTCCAAAATTCTCTGGGTGACCGCATGGGAACAGCATAATATGAATTGTAAAAAGGTGGAAACTTGATCTCCCTACATCCGGCATGCCAGTATACTTCATCCAGCAGTAGTATCGTGTGCACGTTACAGCAGCTGTGGATCTTGGCTAGGATTCAACGGACCAATCAACCATTAATACGAAGTTAAACTGATTATGCAACGTCGATAATGAGGCGGCCAGAGCCCCACATGCGGGATGTAGCGTTAGTATAATAAATTAAAAATGCAAAATTATTTATTCAAAAATGCCGTTTTTGAAATATGGCATTTTCTAATCGCTCAATTTCGCTCAAAACCGCTCTACACATAACCGCGATAGGCATTTCGACTACGCTTGTACCGTATTATACCTTTATTCCAAATTTTTCTGCGGATGGATTTAGTGTTGTCGGTGTAATAAGGGGGTGTAAAGGACTTTTCACAAAGTCGTTTCCTCGACTACTGGCTCCCATGATAAGTTTTCGTATACCAGAAACTGGACGACTGCTTGAACACACTATATAGAATCTGCGGTAAATTAAAATTTGGCAAATATTTAAATTCTGTTTACGAAATTAACTAACGTTACCGTTAGTCAGAATTGGGTAGTGTACCTCACAATTTTAGTATAGTGGCCAAGTGGTCGGAAATCACAATTCAGTGTATTTATTCAGTAATACAACTTTTGAAAAGCTTTAAGTTGTAAAAGACAAAGTAAAGTCATTCAAATTATTTTCAGTTACTGTACATTAAGAATTAAGTTCGACTAAAATCTGGGGCGGTATGTTGTACCATCACTTCGAATCGAAATTCGAAAAAAGTCCAATTGCGGTATGTTGTACCATTTTCGAAAAGCAAAAATGATACAACTTTCACTTTTTCGATTCGATTTTTTTCGAATTCGATTCGAAGTGATGGTGCAACATATCGCCCCTGGTGTATCTGAAAATTCAGCAAGGCATTAGCAAATAGTTGAGGCATCTTTCGCCTTCTCATTACTATTTTCAGCGTTATTGTTGGAATTGCTTACTGATATAGAATTTGGCCTGATTTAATTTAGATATTGTACGTAGTTTCGATGTAAATCGAGAGAGTCACATGCTGCCGAATAGCGATGCCAGAAGCTTCTAGGGAGTGTTAGGTTTTCGCGATTGATTCCATCAATTGCATATTGCTGATGATAATGTTGAACTCACAACAATTTTCTTCACCATTCTTATTGTTAAACATTCATTGGGAGTGATCGCTTGGTTGGAAAAAGAGCCATGCTGATACTCACTGATAGTTTGATTTGCTAATTAATTTCCCAGAATCAAATAGTATTTTGTCTTTTAATCGAATTCATAGAGATTAAATTCCTACTTCAAAATAATTGCTAGAGTTCAGCGACTTCATAAGACATTCCGATTCGACGGTCTCTCACCTGTACTTTAAATACGAACTATTCCAGAATTCAAATTAGAGATTTGCTGACACTGTAAAATGCACATCGCACGATTTTACAATAAAAATTAACTATACCTTATAGTTTGTCATGGTCGTTAGTGGAAATGAGGGTAAAATCAATAAAAATTTTCCACTTTTTTTATTTTTCCTTTTATTAATGCTTTGCTTCTGCCATGCACACACCATACACCGATAAATGAAAAACATGGTAAATTTAAGGTGATTCTTTTCTAATTGGAAAAATATGAAAATAAATTTAAACGATTGGAGTGAGGTGTTCGGGCAGGTTTGGCTGTTATTTGGTTGTTAATAACATAGCAGTGAGGTGGTTTTCGTTATATATAGTGAAAATAATTAATGAACAAAATTTGTTTTTCTTATATAAATGAATGTCAGAATCTGTGGTGGTGTGCGCGGAAAAGGAAATAAGATGAACTCACTAAAATATTTATTAATTAAAAACCAAATTTTTTTAATTTATTTAAAAATATACCGTTATTTTGGTGAATTGCCGAGGGATAAGTACACACAAATCTTGTATAATGAAATTTTCTTTATTTAATCATATTACGGATTCTTTTAAGGAATATGTTGACCATAGTTTGTTAGTTTAATTTATGTAGGTAATTTTCATTACATATTTAATTTGCTTTCAGGCTTTTAAGGAATGAATTCATTGAAAAATTTCACTTTTAATTTTAACCACTTTCTAAGACATTAAGTTGAAACAATACCGGAATAAAATAGCAATTAAGATAAAATCTCTGATTTATTTAATAACGTCTTATATGACTAACTTTGATGTTTGATTGACCACCGTAAAGTTTTACGCAATTAAATGTGATTGAATTGGTGTAGGTAGGTGTTAAAGTTCAAGAAAGAAGTAAAAAATTGAAAGGGGACTTTAAAACGATAATTTACGACATTTTGTACCTTATTATTTATTTATCTACAAAACGTCAATTATATTAAAACATAAAATTGTTAAGCCTATTTAATGTCTTTTAAACTTAAATGTTTAAGATATGTCAAAAAAAAAATTATTAAAAAATTTAATGCTGAATCTCACTTTCTTATCATCGTACGCATGACCTTCATAATGAGAATGGTCACTTTTTATCCATATTTGTATTTTATTGAATTGAGATATCCCAAAAACCTATAAAGCAAAAACATATTAAATAATTTCATCAACCGTAAAAGAGCATAAATTTATGTCTTTAAGATCTTATATTTTCTACTTTTCAAAATGGTTATTCGACAAAAATCCAAATAAAAAAATGTTATAATTCACTACTTGCATGAATTATTTCTTGTTTTAATCTTCCATAATTTCTTATTTATAATATAAAATGTAGAAAGCGTATTAAAACGAAACAAGAAATATAAAATAAAAATTAAATTAAATTTTAATTAATTTTAAAAATATAAATAAATGATTTTATTGTTGTTTTTTTTTTTTGGTTTGGCAAATTTTTGTGCTTCGGCACGTCACTATACTAAGTCTCCGAGCAAATTTTAGTTGGTATTTCTAGACAAAACAATAAAAAATTAACAAGAAAAGCGATCTGCTTCCTTCTTATTCTTTTGTTGAATGTTTTAAAATAAAAATACAAATGGTATTATGATATGAAAAGAACAGAACACAAAAAGAAACCCATCTACAGTTAATTTGAAGATGTATTATATAAGCATCAGAAATCTTGTAAGAAGTTGTATGTATTATGTAACAGCGGGAATATACGTACAATATATGTACGTACATTAAATAGTGTAACGAGATGATGATGAGAATTTTTATTTTTGTGATAACCTTTAACCAAGTAAATGATTCGTATCAAATTTAAAGACAGTGGCACGTAGACACTTAAAGACCTGTGGTAATATCTAGAATTGGTATAGTTTTCCATAATAGTTATTAGTATACACGTTTTAAGTAAATGGTCACCGGTGATCTTAAAAATTACAGGTTTAATTTTCCATTTGTTTATAACATAATAAATTGAAAACCAGATTAGTAGATTACATATTATGCCAAGCTTTGATTTTTATTAGAATTGAAAGTGGGGATTTTTGATTTTGGCATCTATGTAGGGTAGAAAAAATATTGGGTCGATCGAAGGTGGTTTAGAGGTCGCGATTTTTTTCACTTTCAAACGAACAGAAATATCATTTAAAAAGTTTTCTCAGCCTAAATGAAAATTATGGTGGATAGAGGAGATAACCTTTTCAAAACATCAAAGATATCGAAAAACGATGAATAAATAGCGAAAATTTTGGCAAATTTCCAAAATACAAAAACAAGACAAATTATGGCCATTTTTTTACTATAAAAGCATAATGTTTCTTCTATACAAAGATATTATGAATTAATTTTTATGATGAAAATAATCAATCTAAGATGACCTTCTACCCATCAAGGATGTTTTGATATATATTGAAAACTTCTGTGTTTAGTACTTTACAACTTGTAGTAAATATTGCATGTCATTTTCATTTCTTGTTATTTTATTATTAAATATAATCTTGTATTAACTTAACACCACGTTCTGCGATATCATTTACGACTTTTATTTGACTGATAATCTTCATTCCGTTCTTGAAATTATCATCCTGAGGCCACATATCTGGCTCTTTGTTTAAGAAATCTGCGGAAATCTTGAACCGTTTTAAAAAGTCTCCTGTGTTTGGTGTAACAAAATCTGTCGAGATGTCGACAAGGAAGATATAATAAAATTCGATCCGTTTCTGCTCTAAAATAATAGCTGCTTTTGGGGACGCCCAACAATTGTTCTCCATCTATATGGGAAATAATTACCGGCAAATGATCCACGGTCTCCGTTCCAGATAACTCCGGACGTAATTTTTCATCCCAATGTACTACAACTGTTGTAAACTTGAAAGTCAATTTAACTGATGCTGCTATTTCTACTCTATTTGCTTCACAAAGACGCCTCAGTGTTGTTCGATTGAAAACAATTTCATCAATAGAACGTCCAAGACTTTCGGCAAAGGTACTGATTAAATGCATTGCTGCACGATCAGTAATCTTCCACTTATCAAAAGCTGACAATATTTTAGGAGTAATGAAACGTTTACTTCCTCTAGGGGGGGGAGTGGCTAACCGCGCTTAGCATAGGCAAATCAATATTTTCGAAGCTCATGTCGTTATCAGATATCCTTTCGCTGTCAATCTCCGATGACGAAAATAATGCTTGTAAGTCTATTGGAATTGATTTACGTTTTTCTTCAAGATATCTTCGTTTACGATTTTATTCTGCCTCCGTCGATCCAATTTCCGCTTTTCTTTTTCAATTTCATATTGTTTGGCTCCAGCTAAATATCCGGGACGGCTTTTCTCACGCTGCGACAAGAGGGATCCCTTGTCGTCTTCACTGGTCATTATGGACAAGGCATTGGTATGTGCGATTTCGAAAATATTATCCAGTTAACTATTAGACAATTTCTATTTCTACGGTAAACTTTTGACGATTTATTTTTATTCTTTAGAAGATTTTTTCACTCATCATGCAATTTTTCCAATTTTTCGGACTAGATTTAATTATTACAAATTTGTGAAAAATTAGAAAAAATACTTTTTTATATAACTTCACGCTCAAGTCGCCGCGACCTCTAAACCATCTTCGATTGACACAACATTTTTTCTATTTAAGTTTTTAGCATAACCTCACATTTCTAAGGGGTGTCCCGTTAGATATCTCAACAATTTTTGAGATTCTTTTCTCTCGAAATCATTAGTTTCATAAAAACTTATTTTTAATGAATGTTTTAGGGTGCAAGAAATGTATTAGTTGATTTATAATTAAATTTTTAGATAAACCGGAAATGACCATCAAGGACAAATTAAAAAATTGTAAACGGGCATCCGTGTATTTTATCATATTGCCGATTCTAGTTTGCGTTAGCAATTTATTTGTGTTAGATTAATGTTTTAATTGTTTTCAAAGACCTCTAGACCCATGCTACAGGAATGTACAAAAAAATACTGGGACCTAACTATTGAATTCGACGTTCATTTTTGCCGGCTACCGTTTTCCTATAGCAAGCGTAAAAACAAAAGAGAAAAGAATAGTAAAAATTTCATACATTTGTCTTTTCCCTTCTTTTGTCAACTATAGGAAAACGATAGCCTTCGAAAATGAATGTCGAAATCAATATCAACCTTTGACAACCTTTGTTTCACGTATGTGAAGTTATCCCAGAATTCTATCCCTGAAAATATTTTTTTTTTTTTAATCAGGCAACACTAACATATCAATAACCATTTTGCTCTTGTGTGAAGTTAGCCCAGCCCAGAATTTTTATTAATTTTAATGAAAAAATGAAAAATTTTCAAATTTATTTAATTTGATTTGTTTTCAAATAATAAAAAAAAGAAAATCTAACCTATACCAAAAACTGTAAAATTAAATTTAACTACTAGTGTATGCATTTCAAAATCATGTAGCCCTGATTCGAGACATTTGTAGTTTTGGGGAAATAATTTTAAATTTATCGAGCGGGACGAAAAATATATAAAAATCAATGAAATTCCCAGCCCAGAATTCATTTTCGGGAACTTGCCACGGAACGATTTTTTTCTTACATTGCTTTATGCAACTCAAAATTTTACTGTTTACGTTAGATTTAATTTTTTATTTGAAAACAAATCAAATTTAATAAATTTGATCATTTTCGTTTTTTCCTTAAAATTGTTAAAAATTCTGGGTTGGGCTAACTTCACATAAGAGCTGATTAAAAAAATTTATTTCCTGGGATATAATTCTGGGATAACTTCACATACATCTTTGTTTCCAGGTTATCCTTTTGATATGCAATATCGCCTAAGATATTTTTCACCTTTAATATTTTTATAGATGATTTGCTATTTTCCACATTTTTTAATAAACCCACGCATATTCATTTGGTCTGTCTGGAAAATTGAGGTTTAAAACAAGCCTCTCCTTTAAATGTATTACGCGACCTGTGGAAATTGAAAATTGGAAAAAAATATTTTTTTTTATTGTATATTTTAAAACGCATGAAGGGTTTACAAATTTGCGATGTAGTGACTCACGGTAGGTTTGTAGATATTGAGTTTGAGAAAACCATTTTAGCATAACTTGATCAAAACTCATGTGGGAATTAAAATTCAATTTAGTTTAATGTATAACGAAAAATTCGAAAAAAATCTCTGTGAAATCTACTGACTGACCAAGTATTTCACACAGTTCTTGATAGAGCTTCGCTTAATTTAATAAAGCCCCCAGTTTAATGAGCAACGTTTAATTTGTTTCCGCATAGAGGCCGGAAATATGGGAATTTCACTGTATCACCAATTTCTAAAATCATCTGCATATTCGCAGGTTCAGTCAAATTATGACAAAACTAGTCTTTCGTTAAATTTACGTAGCGTGCCACTTCTGACTACCTTATATTATTTTTGAGGGCTGATTAAAAAGATTAAAATATAATTTTTAATTCTTGGGAGTTGCGAAACCTGCCACTTCGTATTTAGTGTCCGAAAAACCACAAAAAAAAGCAATTAAAAATAGAATTCTCGCACTTAACACAAATATGGTGGTTTTCCTGTAATTTCGCCTGGGATCATAATTTTTGTGGGTTATTATAAGGTTTTTAGGGTGTCATAAAAAAGGACTTTTCAGAATCCCAAAAAGCCGGAAGCATTCCTCCAATTGCAAAAATAGTGTAAAAAGATTGTTTTTACATCATTTTACAGGCGTTTCGTAACTTCTATGTACCGCATTCTTAACCGGCGCCCCCCATTTTTAATAGATCGTGATAATTCCAGACGAATGAAATTAATGATACTACAAAAGTATTTTTCACGTTTAGAGAGCTGATTATTAACTTCTTTTATGTTTTTTGAGGCGTTAATTACAAAATTATAGGTTACGCAACCCCCTACTTAGGTGCCGGGAAAACTCTAAATACCAAAAAGGATTTCTAATGCCTTGAAAGCTTTATTGTTTGGATCGGAAATGGCTGGGTTCGAATCCCAAAAAGGAATTACATTGGGTAACGTCAATGAATTCAACCTACCTCTACTATGACCACAATCGGAATGCAAATCCCATGCTCTGACCCATCTTTCATGTCAGTAGAATAGCCAATGGCTGGCCGTTGTCATAGGGCTAATACGCAAATAGTCTATGGAAATCGAACATACTCCCTGAGTTAGCTAATGGGAATGCTTCGATCCCAAAACAGGATGTAGAGATTAAAAACAAACCACAAAGTTAACACATGAACAAGTTAATATTGCGAATTCCAACAAACTAGCTGCCATCTACTGAATAAAATGCGAATCATAGGTTACATTGGTTCAAGGAAGTTCAAAAATAATGTTTTTGACAATTCTTTCCAAAAAGAACCACTCAACCGCTAGAAACTTGTTGAATGAAAGCTCGTCTAAACAGGCACTTTAAATGCCATAAACAAATAAATGTAACCTGTTTCTTTAACTCCTAATTTCGTGGCCCATTATTTCTGAGTCCAAAACATATTTCTGAAGTGCTATCTATATGACATCATGTCGCTTTACTTACATCAAGACGCTAAATTTGTTTAAAGGCATATTGTGCTTTCAAGTTTCCCCTTTCTTTTGAGGCGAACATTTATTTCGTGAACTAGGATTATCTTGGTTTTGTAGCCGAAGATAAATATTATGCGGATATTATTAAGTGCTCCCTATCACTAGCACAAGCAAATTTTCGAACAAATTTTTATTATTTCCCGAGATGCCTGTTTTTAATTGTACAGTGAAACCTGTTGAGTTGGACACCTTTTTAGGTTGGTCAACTGGCTAAATTGGACGATTTTGTTTTGCACCAACTGGCTAAGTTGGACGATTTTATCTTGCGTTTTTAATTATTCTTCAACAAAAAAATTATTGCGCGTACGCCCTAAAGCTGTTAATTTTTATTTTTATTTAAAACCTTTTCAAGTTAGTTACCTTTATAAGTTGGCCATTTTTTACGGTACCGTGAGTGTCCAACTTACACAGTTTCCGCTGTATTTCCTTTGTGCTATTGTCTCTTTGCTTTTGCCTTTCCTTATAGTCATTTGTTTGTCTGAACTGAAACTCTTCGTATAATATTATATTTATTGTTCTTAAGCTAGTGAAGACCATATGAATGTGAACATTTTTATATATGCTTTTACAACTAAGTCGTTAATTTGGCCTCACTGTAAAGAGATGGATTTCGCCATGATAATTTTTCTATAAATTTAATCAGATAGAAACAGACTCTTACAGATTTTTCATTTAAGAACAGAATCAAAATTAATTGAAAACAATGTACATCCTTAAAATGTCAGCTAGGTTGACGAAGGAACTTTTAAACATACATACTTAAAGGAAAATCAAATTTTTCAAAAAGGTTAAGAATGATTTGTGTGTGTGGTTTAAGGGTATTAAAAATTCTGATTCAAAGTGAATTTTGGGTTCCCTGTTTTAGAGATTTGTTAGAATTGTTTTTTTGTATCCGTGTTCTGTTCAAATAAATACATTTGAAGATACGTTTAGATACCGTTTTCGGTACCTACGAGTACTTTAACTAATTTTAAGGATAAAGATAAAGCATTAAACACAACATTCTATTTTTTTTATTTTGCAACATTTACTCAATAAAAAAATTGAATCTTCCGCATAATTGTACATGTTCTTATTTGTCACGTGAAAATTGTAATATGCCAACTTATTTAGTTTTTCCATGTTGCTGTTTCTAAATCAATCTTTAATCGGTTGTTCCATTTGCCTCAAAATGGTCGGTTGTGGCCCCAAAATAAATTGGAATTTAGTCTATTTAGATTACACAGAACGAAAGGAAAGTTTTCTCACATTGAAATATCATGTTCAGATGATCTTGCATACAAAATTAATTAAAAGGATAAATAAAAAGCACATACATTGCAACCTAGGGGTCGTTCTTGCAATAGTGTTGTAGGGATTCAAAAAATCAAAAAAAAAATCGAGATAGCTGCATAACAAAGTAATGAAGAACGTTTAACTTGTAATTTATGATATTCGTGAAAGACTATCTACAATGCTCGTCAAAAAATTCCAGCCAGTACATTTTTCAGTATATATTTGTGTCTACGGTCCAGTCCTGTGGTGGAACAGGATCCAACCAAACGAAATAACTCTCTTAACAATCAATCTAAGCGGTCGATATTTTCATATCGAGTATTTCCTCCACCACGAGCTCCGATTACATCATTTCTCATCCTTCCTGCGGAACTGATCGAAGATGATCTAAGGTTTCTGGAATGGCTTCCATTTGCCTTTAACGAGGGCTGCGAGCGGGCCAAAGAATTCGATCATTTACTACCGGGGGTGCGGCAACGAGTCTGCGAAGATATGTGATTCTTTGCCTTAGCATGATGAAACATATTTCTTTTTCGATATGCAAATTATGTTCCTTTTTTTTGATTGCTTCATCTAGTTTGATCAAAGCAACAAAAATACCCAACCCTTGTAGTCCCCCAAACTGATAGCAACATCATTTTTTGGACCACGATTGTTTTCAAACGATGTTACTAAACGACTCATTTTCATGACCAGTAACGATTCATTTCACAAAGGATTGACTTCATTGCGCTTGATGTATCGTAAATATTGATTCGTGGCGTTCATTTTGTCGTCATTAACTACATTTGGTCGACTAGAAGGTAAACAGCCGGTTGGCTGTAAATTTTTGTGTCGGAAATACATACAAGCTTTGGTCAGAGATAATTTTAAAATTCTTTTTCCATTTCTAATCCAAGTTTTCAAATTTCATCAGGTTAGCCTTATCCAACAAGATAATGATCAAGAATCGGCTGACTCGGATAAATAAATGTTATTGAAATCCAGCCAGTTAATACGGAGAATTGATAAGCCTTTGTGATCTGCACGTCAAGGGAGTACATAGATATTTCATATCGCTTGAATTAAAATAAATCAGGTTGCAATTTTAAAAGTACCACTATAGTTGTCTAGGGTGTCTATTTTAACTAATTCAAAATATCTGGAAAAATACGGGTACTACGATAAAAATTATTAAGGGCAAATTTGACAAGAGAGTCACAAGATGGCGCTATATTTATTGGAAATCCTGTTAGATTTAATGGTTCGACTAGCCTCTTTAAAAACGATATAAAAACCTTTCCAACCGGTTTTGCAAGTGCTCTGTGTTCAGACTTGTTCATGATCGATTATTTGACTTACTAAATGTAAAAAAAATTGTAGAGTCAGATTGGGACAAGACGAAATTATAAAATTTGGCAAAACGAAGTGATACTCGGTTTGAAGTTGTTGAATTTGGCCACCGCTACATATTTATTTTAAATAATTGAATTTTGTGATTTTTACGCATCTTGGATACGGTGCTGAAACTTGGTGATGCTGAATAGAATTCGATCATTGCTTAACACAGATTCTAATCAAGTTAATACTCAATGAAATATGATATGCCTTAATCGGCTAGAATGATTATATCGAATGATGGAATTGAAATTTTAACAAGAATTTTTCAAAAGGGGAATGGTTTTAATACGTTCCTAAACTGAGGGGAATTTTTCTTAAAACTGGGGAGTAGTAATTACTTCTCTTCTAATTTGTTGATGGCCGGGCCCGATAGGTTTGAAAATTCCAATTAATTGAAAGTTATTTTTTTAAGAGGTCATTGCGCATAAAAAGAGGTAAAATAAGAGTTTTTTGTTAGCTCGTGTATTGTCAACTCTTATTTAAACATGTCCATGAGGTTTACTATTTCTAATAGGATGCAAGGTGATGACGGTTGATTATTCCCGCATTACAGATAATACATTAAATTGTAAATTTGTAAAACCTGAAAGGCATTTTCTTAGTAAGAAAGACATTTTCTCCTCCTAAAAGAATTTTAAAAGAGGGCGTCGGATTTTAATTAGAGAGTAGACCTGACATTCGAGAAAGGTTTCTTAGAGCTATAGGGTATTTGTATTTATACGCGACCTCAAATTCATAAAAAATTTTTTGCTTTAAAAATTGTGTTTGAGAATGAACAATAAGAAAAAAATCACTGCCTCCTTTGCATTATAGTGCTAAAATTATGCATTCGACTAGCTCTCAAAACCGCGAGCCCGTTTGGTATGGGGAATTTGAAAATTCCTGTATATAATTTCAAATATTTAAGAGGGGCTTAAGAAAATTATTACATAGGGCCCGCGATTCGACACTGACTACGTCAACTTTGTTTTTAATTTTTCCCGTGAAATTTCTATTTTTCGATATATATTTTGATTTCTCAAGTTAAAATAAACATTCGATATATGTATCGAAAATCTCTGGACGTTACAAGTCTAGTTGAAGCACCTTCGTACAGTTAATTTGAATCTTCTTGGATCAAGCAACAATTTGTTAATAGCACTTAAGTAAATTTACCGTTTTGGCGCTAGTGGCATACATTTATAATGATAAGTCACTGGTATATATTTTATGATATACTAGTAACTTATCATTATAAATGTCTAAGAAAACACCAGAAAATTAACTCTGCCGAGCACCTCTAAATTAACCTTAAATCCGAAAACTACGTAGTGCAGTGATAACAAAAATTTAAATTGGTTTGACTTTTCTAAAATTTATGTATGAAGAATAAAGTGGCTATTTTACACCAAACCGGAAAATTCCCGTGGAAATGTGGAAAATTGAATAATGAAAAACAAAGTTTTACCGTGCTTAAATAGCCGATAAAGACAAAACTGATAAAGAACATCCGAATTGCGTTTTCCGCGTTTACGAGAAACCGATTTTGATTATAATTGCTTGAGGCAATTTTTTTTTTTTTTTATGTACTCAGTCTTGTAAACGCATTTACTCTGATCATGCTTCTCTGGTTTTTCATAGATGCAACTGAAAATATCGTCGAATACTTAAAATTTAAAGTGAATATGGTAAATTTTTTTTTGTTCTTTAAGTTTCTAGCACACCAGATTTTATAAATTTCTTTCATAAATAAAACCCATAGAGATAATCACAAGAACATTGAATGAAAGTTGTATCAGTGACGCTGCATAAATAATTGTGAATGGGAAGTCGAGCATACTAGAAGTTGTATCCTATCTTGGTTCCAGAGCCCGTAGTAAATTTGAAGTTTTTAATTGTTAATTTTAATGGCTTACTTATAAAATTTGGCATTTGCGTGGAGCGTGGGATGTATATGAGAAGTATCTTAGGCGCCGATAATCAACAAGTAAATTCTCAAGTAATGAGATTGGTTGTTTAGCCAAAGTTGGTTCTCGTTTATTGAATCAGAAAAGAAGTTGTTGAAATAACAATTTTGATATGCAAAATCAATAAAAAACATAGTTTGTTTTTGGCCAATAAATGAAGTTTTTGTCGTAACAATTTTTTTGTTTATTGAATTTATTCAATTATTTGAATTAAATGTTTGAATTCTCAAATCAATATGAAAACAAAGAGGCTATCTTACTCACAGTCACATCACAATATATCTACCAGAAAAAATAGAAAATTCACTCCCTTCCCATTTTTAACCCCTGGGTACTAAACCAGATACACACACAACCCTTACACCCCTTAAACTTCCTAAAGTTTCTTTCTTGGCAGCTTGGTTTCGTACTGATAAAACGTTGGTCTATACTCATCAGGTGGCCTTGCAACGATCAAACTGCGAAAATTCAACTCTTGCTTTATGCCTTTAGTACAACACAAGAACTTATCGATTTGGCGAATTATATTGCCAAATCAAAAACTTCTTCAAAACATCACTATTTTTTCAAATAAAAATTCCATAATTAAATTCAATAAATATAAGTTATTGACGGAATAACGGCAATAATCACGTTGTAAATGTAATAACTTTAGTTATTGAATTAGCACTTTAATAAAGAACCTATGTTTATTTTAATAACGAACATTATCCGATCAATAAATTTAGTAAGTTTTTATTTGATAACTAATACATTGTCATTATAATAAGTGTATTTATTAGGAAAACTATTTTATTTTATTGAAAGAATATTTGTCTTTATTAAACTTAAAAGAAAGTTAATGGATGAACAAATTTATTGCTGATTTTCGAAAAATACGATTTAATAAGTCAAAGTTATTGAATTAAAAATGGGTTTTTTCTGGGTGTAATGGGTTTGAAATAGGTATTCTTTTTTCATTCCTTAGTCGCAATATACCATCATAGATTTATTTTCGGGGTTATTAACTCAAGGGTGGTTTACATTCCTAACAGTCGGATCTAAGCACGTCTCTTTGATTTTAAATAGGCATAGTCATTTTAATGAGCGCCATAGTTTACTAAAGTTGCGATACGCACTTTACTTGAATCCGAGGCCACTCGCAAATCTGAAGAAAGAACTGTAATGTTGTTTTCTGCCATAAAAACATGCTTTAAGAAAAAGACGGGATAAAATACAATCTAAAATACAATTCGACAGCTTCTACAAGTGAAGGCAGCAAACCAGTAGTCTCACATATTCTAGTAATAGACAAATAACAAAATAATTTAAAGAAACCGTTGACAATAATTCCGAAGTCGCGGAATACAGTAAAAAAATGGTACTATAGACGGTATTCAACGGTCAAAATCAGCTGGAAAATATGTGACCATTCTTAATACTAAATTAACCGCATCTTTAATGAAAAAAGTGGGGATGCTTATGCTTTGCTCACGGTATTCATTTGACCATACTTAAGGTGATGTATAAAAGAGATAATTTTGTGGAAGAAGTTCAATTGGCTCTAGTAATAGTAACTTTAATATCAATTCCGTTGAATAATACCCTTGACAGACTAGGATTTAGCTAAACGCGTTTAGTTAAACTAGTTTAGTTAATCTACTACAAATCCAATTAGGTTGACACACTATGAAGTTTAGCAAAACCTATTTCAATAATAAAATACGGTAGTGCTATGTTCGTCCGGAATCGGTATTGAACAAATGTTATTGTGGTACAAATAAAAAAATATTTTGATTAAACGCAATTTAATTTATAAAGCCTAAACTTTGAGTTTTAATTGTATGCCAAAATTCCTATTCCACTTTAATACAAATACAACATAAAAATGTAAACAATATAAATGAATAGATATATACAATATATATTTAATACATCACTGTGTATCCGCCATATTTTTCCTGCGCGAGAATTGTCAGATTCCAGCGAGATTTGAATACAGATTTAAAAAAATATGAATTCCAAATACAATACCATGGTATATTTTCCGGCTCTAGAAGTCAAATATAGTGCCAGTTCTACTTAATTTGTCATGGTATTATAATAAGCACTCTACGGTAAGTGGAATGCACAAATGTGTATGTTGGTCCAAAACACATACAAAAATAAATTTTGACAAGATAAACTCGAAATAATGATTAAACGCGTTTAGCTAATCCCTAGTCTGTCAAAGGTATAAAATTCAGATTACGAGGGAAACAAAAATTGCGAAATAATAAATAAAAAATATATTTAAAAAAAACTTTTTAAAAAACCACGCTTATATTTAAAGGCTCTAAAAAGTAGATAATATAATAAAATGCTTTGAAAAGTAGAAAATAAAATTTTTCTTCCTTACTCCTATCAAGGTATATTTATAACAAATAGAAATTAAAAATTATTATGACAAAGTATAAGCACGGTGCGCTCCTTTACGGTATTAGTAATTTAAGACTACTCTAGACACATGAAATAAAGTCTTAGTAAAGTCTTTTAGTAACACTAATGGAACAGTCTATTCTGATGTGTCCTAAGAATAGATGTTTTGCTGGAGCATTTCAGTATTAACGTAAAAATGATATATTGAGAGATAGTATATACATACATTCAGAAGAAATTTCTACTTGTTATAAATATACCTTGATAAGAGTAAGGAAGAAAAATTTTATTTTCTACTTTTCAAAGCATTTTATTATATTATCTACTTTTTAGAGCCTTTAAATATAAGCGTGGTTTTTTAAAAAGTTTCTTTTTAAATATATTTTATTTTCTACTTTTTAGTCATCGAAATTTTTTAATGTCCAACAAAATTTCAGCTCAATTGGACTATTGCAAGTGGTTGAAAAATTGATTACAAAATTTGACGATACAGACACACAGAGTGAGCTAATATAAGCGTGGTAAAAATCAACACTAACTAGTTCAACATCAATAAATCGGCCCAATTATCGCTAAAGTACGACAAGTAGTTCTTATGTTTAAAAGATCAGTAAAAACGATATTCGTCAAAAGCATATGAAAAACGACTTGAAGAAAAAGCTTAGCGTTTTTTCTGATACTGAGACCCGTTGGAACAGCCTGATGATGTTGGAGCGATTTTTTCAAATAAAAACATGCATCCGTAATCGTTTGAGATATCCTTCTCAAAACCAGAAATTCAATCACTGTCAACTATAATAACAGCCTTGTTATTCAAATGGATTAGAAAAGTATGTAAATATTCCATATATAAAACATGATAGGGGTTCTTCGAAAATTTGCTTACAAAGAATTGGAGTTCGAAATGGCTCAAGGGAGCGAAAATAATTCAATAGAGAAAATTGAATCATCGTAGCACAGGAAACAGCTGCATTAACCTTCATTACCATTTATAATGTCCGTTCGTTAAAAAAGCGTGGATTCCGAAAGAGGCATTTTTTGCTGCTAGACTAATTGCAACAAAATTTAGATCAACGACGATCTCTTAAATATGATGTGTCTTTTGCGAGCGCATTTTGCTGAGCAGAATGATTTAGAGATCAACCATTAATAATCTTCAGAGATTTTTCTAAATTTAAATTAAAATATTTACAAACAGTAATGAAATTTTGTTCTTGTTTACAATGAAGTAAATACAAGTTTTAAAATAAATTATGTTCAGTTATTTTATTTAAATTTTCATTACGTAATCATACATTTTATTTACGGTAAATTTCCGGTAAATTGGTTTTTCATAAAATATGTACCGTTTACCGGTTTTCAAAAATCGGTAAATATGCGAACCCTCGACGGGATGGTTACTACAAGAATGTATTTTGTTATTATAAAGATAATAGTTGGAGAGAAAAACATTTATTAGGTTTTCTGGGCTTAGGTTAGACAGACATTTTTAATTGGCCCAAAACGAAATTTGTTTTAGTGAAACTTAACATTCGATGCACGGTGTAATTTATGGGATTGGGAAATGTGTATACGGCTGTATATATTATTTAGGTTCTAAAAATTAATTTGAAACCATTCTTCCATATATATTTGTCTTATAAAATATAATTTCCGAAAATTGACCCAACAGCGACAATAAAACAATATCATCAGTGGGAAAATAGGTAACAAGATTACTAATTGGTACGTGATTAGAATTTTCTTAGGTTTCACTGTATATATAGTATAATACATATATACTCGTAGACATGCTTTCGTTCTGCGCCTACAAATTATATAAATTGCATGATTTTTAGAGCATCCATATTTAATATACACACGCCGAGGAAAAACCAAAATAAAAATGAACTAAAAATAAATTTAATTTATAAACGATACAATGTGCTACATATAACTACTGTGAATGGCGCGAGAAGACGAAAACTATTTTGTAAATTGTAATACATATTCACATAAAATGAAACTATAAACTATTTTTATTGTTGTTATATTATATACGGTTTGGACATTAGGGGGATAACATTTAAAATGTTTGTGGCCACTTGTTGTTTTATGTAAGTGCGCGTATTCAATCAAAGTTCAATGGCCCAGTCCTCCATTTATATTACTATACGCGTAATACGCAGTGATTTTGCCAAAATTGCACGAACCCTAATAAATTACGTCGGAAATATATCCGTTTCATCTTAACGTTTAATCCCAATTCATACCATTTCATCACGGCCCCTTTTATATAAGAATAATATATACTTATAAAAGATTGGTCTTGAATTAAAAATTCTATCGTTTATGAAAGGATTAAAGAGTTTTGAAAATAATAGCACTATAAAGTGCAAAATATAAAAATGATTAAGATGAATTATAAATATAGCAATCTTGTGTAGAAGAATAACGATGAAGATTATTTTTTCAATAAAAGCAATGCATGTATTTGACCCAGTTACCGATTCTGAGAGGTTAAGAAAAATAAATTAGAGGTGATTATAGAAAAGTGATTAACCATCACAGTCATTTCCAATTATATCTACCTTACAAGTGAAAATAATATAATTTTCGATATTTAAATTGTTAGATTATAATTTTTTTTTTGCATAAAAGCGTATATGGAATATAAATGTAATTTTCACTTTTCATCTTATTATGTTGTTTATTATTTATCACTTTCATTTTATACAATAATCTCAATATGTGCGATATTTGTTTTAAATCAGGAATTAAGAAAAAGGAGGGATAAGATTGAACTCAATATCGATCGAGCACTTTACTGATTATAAAATTAATAACTTTCACCGCACACTAATTAAACCCAACGATCCGCGACGCTGCTGACTATCGTCTTAAAAAAATGTATCGTGTAAGAACTGTATATACAATATCCCATATATAGTACACGTTCACATAGAACGGAAATCTTTCTTTAAATGGAACGAAATTAATGTTAATCAATCAACACCTTAAGCTTAAAATGTCAGAAATACATATAAACACAACAACAAAGGTGCATTTCACATATATATTCGAAGAAATGCATAATAAAATTTCCGTTTTCTTCGAATTGACATTAAAACATTTCTTTTAAGTCAACCAAACCAAAAAATTTGAAGAAAAAACTTGTTCATAATAAAAGAATACAAACAGAATTAGAATTTCTATTTATTATTAAAATATTATTGTGATGTGTTTGGTTTTTACTGTGGAAAATGTAAATAATATAATTTTTTTTAAAGTTCTATAAATAAAATCTAAATATTAAAATCCGTGTGACGCTCGCATTTGTTTTGTCGATTTTGTCTCGCCGCTGTACCGTATCGAATCGTCTAGTTGTGCGTACGCGTGTATAATGTGGTAGCGCGCGCTTTCTTGTGTGGCCGAAATAAATTTTCTAAAATTGAAATTTAAGACTGTTGTTTTATGCGCGAGAGTAATTATGAAATATATATGTGGTAATTCAACAAAACCACTTATCTACAATATTTTTTAGCTACTTTTACACCAAATTTAAACTATATTTTTGGATCTATGGTATCAGGGTTTTTAAACTGCGTTTATTGACACCTTCAAGCAGTTGTTACATGCTCTGGGTTCAGCAGAGATTCTCAAAATTTTAAAATTATCATTTAGAAAAAATCATATCGCTTTAATATGAAATGCAAAATTAAATCCAAAATAGTAACTTATTACAAGAAATTTTTTTGTGATTTTACAAATAAAAATATTGTTTTAAATGTCACTTATGTCATGCTACAATATCAAATATTATCAATTTAAGTGGTTTTCAATAAATACCAAACACCCATAACAAACATAAGTGGTTTTATTTTTTTTTGCTGATATCTCGGTCAAAAGTAGTCGAATCCCAATTTGCTAGCCGAAATCCTGGCTACTCAGTCAATTTTACTAAGAAAATTTGAATTTCAATTCAAAGTGTCAATTTTGTAAAAAATGTCAAAAAAATCAGAATTACATAGAATTAGAATTTCAATACCATCAACTCTGTAGGAATTCAGTGAATTCCAATCCAAATTGGCATTGAATACATAGCATTGTTGTTGTAAATTGGCAAATGAAATATCCCTCCAATGTTGTAGAAAATGTCAAAAAAATCAAAATAAAATATACAAGATGGCAACATTTAGAACAAAAAAAACTATTTGGAAAACTCTAGTGACAAGCACAATAACTAAAAAATAGAATTAAAATTTCATACAAATAAATAAATATTTAAATAAATAAAATAATTAAAAATATTGCCAATAAATACCATTGCCCAATAACGTAATTTTAGGTACTAAAGCTCTAACCACGAATATTCAAATCCACAAATAAAAAACTCGCTACTAAATTATAATTGATCATTTTCTTTGATTTCAATATACATACTTATTAATTAATTTTATGTATTTTTTAATTGCAGGTAAGCATCTAAGTACTAAACCGGCGAAACTGATATCGGATTTACTATTTATTAAGATGCCGAAAGGAATCTGAAGGTTACCCTACACCCGTAAGTGAAAAATATTTTTATTTCGATATCACAAATATTTTTCTTAATTGTCAAGTTTCAGTGTGGAAACATTGTTTAGTTGTTTAATTTAATTTTAGCGAAAAAAACTTTACATGACTGATTTGATAAAATATAAAAGTAAATAACTTATATATTGGAAAGACATGTTCTTTTTTTCTCTTATCCTATCGCATTTTCCGTAATTAGAGTTTTTGGTACGATGAAACTTTTGTCGTTTTTTTCGAAAAAATATTCGAAGTAAATCAAGCTATTAAAAAGTTCATGATTTTTGCTTGTCAAAGTGTCACCAACTTCCAAGTAAGTATATAAAGATATATTTTTTAGTTTATTGTAATAATTATAATTATTTTTTACTTAATTAAATACATTTTAGTGTTAAATTATTTATAATGTTATATATACACAAGTATATCAAATCTAAAGATGAAGTATTGATGGTCGGTTGTGGTAATTGAAAGCTAAGTGCCGATCTTTACGATTCAAGAAAATTACGAATATAACAAGAACCGATATTAGCCGGTATTTATTGCGGCCACCAAATTTAAACAGTTACCTCCAAAGATTCTAGAATTAAATATGATAGTGATAAAATGCTGCGAATACGGGATCCTACCGATATACAATCAACAGGCACAGAAAGCTGCAATGATTTGTAATGGGTTACACAAAGGTAATATTGCAATTATAAAGAAATTTCTTTCGATTTATTCCGACCAGATGAAACTATACCCAAGATTTACGTTACACGTAGTGGACCAGAAAGCGGGTCGCGCAATTGGAAAGTTTGCTGCATTTATAGTGCCGCAAGGCAGAGACGGATTGGCGATTCTCTACTAAGCAGGGTCGGCGGAAATTATTATCTCAAGTAAATTTTGAACGACTGGCCATATTGTCGATGCATCGGGCCAACTCTACACAAATTGTGGCGATGTTTATGAGGAACTGGGTGAGAGTATCATAAATTCGGCGCCACAGTGATTGAAGGACCAAATTCTTTATTTATCTCTATGGTCAGAAGTAGGCCAACGAGAAACGATATATCAAGACACCAGTGAATATTCTGGTGATTTTATCGTCGAAGAAATAAGAGGCGAGAATAATAAAATCTTACTAATATTTTTGTCAAATCATTTTGTGATCCCGTCTGAGGCTTTGGTAAAATTAAATCCATTGAAAGATGGTAAAAATAAGCAACCCGTGAAAGTGGTGAACGCATCTTATTTAGCTTGCCAGCATCATTTATACATAAAGATAGGAGTCAAAATGGGATTTCCTCAGGGAACCAAAAACTCGCCAACCATAGTAATCGACCTCGCATACAAGTAACAGCGGTTGATTTAGATCCAGCTATGTTAGAAGTGGTCACTGAATATTTCCGATAGAACTTAAACGATAAGTTGTAATACAGGATGGTATCCAGTATCTTGAAGAATCCGCGGAAAAATGAAAACATTTGCACCCCTATTCCCCTAGTCGCATCACTTCAAGTGACGTGACCACTCATCTTCCTGGTTACTAGATCATTAAATCGAAACTAACAAAATAATTGTTCAATAAAGTCGTTCTGGCTGTTTTTTAAATCTTAGTATGCTGCTTTATAAATTTTTCCTATCGACTGCTATCACTCCAAATGACAATTTCTATCACTTGAAATTTTGACGTGACAAATAAATGAAAAAAATTTCAAACTAATGAAGCCAACTAAGAATCAAAAAATTTTCATTCAGAGTTTTGCACAAAATTATTTAGTAAATTTTGATTTTAAAATCTAGTGACTAGGAAGATCCATAGTCACGTCGCATGAAGTGATACGTCTAAGGGGATTGAGCTGTTGATTCGATCATTTTTGATGTCCATAATAAAAAAGCATCTTTGTTCTGACTTTGGTGTGTCGTGATGAAAAGCTACTAAAAAATTTGGTGATCGATTTAAAAAAAATCGTTTAAAGTTATCTACACGTATCAAATCAAATACTATATTGCACCGATAGTAAAGTTTACGAGAATGAGACTCACGATGATTTATTTAAATTAATAAAGTTAGCGATATTCAACGATATAAACTATATGGCCAAAGAAAAATCTTCATTCGACCGAAGAATTAATTTGTGTTGCATTTTTTAAAAGAATTAAAAATTTACGACAAAATTCGTTTTATTTTATTTGCTTTACAGATAAAAATTCCCAGAGTACAACTTTTATTTGGATGTACCGCCTTATAGAAACTTGGTGGTTTCGAAAGAAAATAGTCATCGAGCCATGTTTGCACATGTTCTTCTTTTGCACAACTTACGCGCACGATACGACGCATGCTGTAGAACTTCCCAGTCTAAAGAGAAGATGAGTACCTGAGTTAAGTTTGCTGTATGTAGAGCGTTGTCATGTAACAGTATCACCTTCCGCCTTCCTTGGCCAGCAAATGTTCTTTTTTCCTCCAGTGCATCACTTAATTTGATCAATTGGGCCAGAAGCTCATAGTAAATCACTCTTTTCAATCCTGTCTGGTGGGAGTAACATTTTATTGACATGAATATTCATTTTTGCAACTGATGTTGATGCGTGGCCTGAATCAACCCATGGTTTTCTGCGTTTAGGATTATCGTAAAAATTCACTTTTCATCACTCGCAATAATTTTGTGCAAAAAAATTTTTCTTTTGTACCGAGGAAGCAAATTCATGCAAATGCCAACTCTTCGGTTTTATGTTTTCTTCGGTCAGTTTATGAGGAACCCATTTCCTTCCTTCTTTATTTTTCCCAATGCATGCAATCGAAGTGACATTGCTTGATGAGTAACTTGTCACTGTTCTGCAAGCTCTTTTTGAGTTTGACACGGATTTTCATCCAGTAAAACTTTAAGCTCTTTCTCTTCAAATTGGTTTACTGCACATGAACGTGGATCGTCCTCAAGACTAAAAATGCCATATCAATTCCATAGCTTGAGCAGCATTTTTTTAACACGTTCGCGGACACTCTCAAAATGTGTTTAACACAAATTTGATAACTTTTGTAATTGCAATGATATTTCCTCGCGGAAAGGAATGTATTGTTGAGAATTGACAAATATGGCGTCTCATTTCTTAATAAACGAAAAAATTGTATGACTGATTTGCGCGAAATTGTTAAATAAAGAAAAAAGTGTATGAATGCTATAGCATTCACGTCCGTGAACGTGTTAATATGAAACAGAATAGAATGCAATGACGTAAATGTTGCTTATCGACATCCATCTAAATTGATGCACTCGGAACGACAGCTTGTAAATGACTGAAACTTATGTCATAACTCATAAAAACAGCAATGACTAAAGGCGTAACCAGCGAGTCTGTAATAGCAAATTCTTTCGAAACAAAATTTTGATCTTAGATCAAAAAAATGACTGGCAATGCGATGTATTTCAATGACATTTCGATCAAATTTATTGTATTGCCAATCATTTTTTTGATCTAAGATCAAAATTTTGTTTCGAAAGAATTTGTTATAAGAAATTTAAGTAACAAAGCGACATCTGAAAAATGTATGTTTATTGACATTGCTGAACAGCGAAACTCAAAGTACTTTTCGTTCAGTTTCGTTAAATTTGAATTGTCATTTAGCAATCCGTAACAAGAGCGAAAATTATCGCTCAAACTGAAGGAAACTTCAAAATTGTATATTTGAAATGGCGGTATGTTGATATGTGTTACATTTTTATAATTTATGTGTACAAATATTTATTTATATTTTAATAATTAAAATAATATTTTATGTACATTTTTCATCAGCTCTTTTCAGCTCAATAGATTCAGATTGTTCACCAGCATTTGTGGCCGCACAAGTTCCATCAGCATGTCATGCGAGTGTGGATAAAAAATTGCTATTGACAATTCTTAATTTCTAAAATCGTTACCTAAAATATGTTATGTACATATACCTCTAAATACTCGTAGTTACATACATAGTAACCTACATACATGTTACAAAAATAGTAGTCCGTCTCTTGTGCGATTTATTTTTCATTTAACACAGACCGTTTCTTTTATTTGCCTTTAAATAGGGTAAGAAGCTGTTGAATTTTCTCAAATAGATTAATTTTTGATGAAAATCGTGGTGTGGTTAATTTGTAATTTTGCAGATTGACATTTAAAAATTCAATTGACAATAATAATCGTGTTACATATTCGCTGGTCAAACTGTCAAATAATCTGTAATAAAACGTTCTCGTTAAATTCTGTAAGGTTTCGTTACTGACTCTTACAGACTCGCTGGTTATAGCTTAAGCTACATATATCCAAAAAAACGGGCGATTTGGATGCGTTCAAGTATATTTTAATGCAACCAACTTCAGAGCCGAGTTTCTACTTGCATATCTAATAGTAACGTTGGCAGTTTGTTCGGCAAATATCAGCTACTTTGTTAGAAATTGCGAATACTTTAAATTTCCTAAAATTTTGTTGTGTTGGCTCTTTTCAAATATTTTTGCAATTACATATTTAGATTTATAATTATACTTAGATTGATAGGATAAATTGGCCTCCTACAATTGGAGAACTATAGTTCATATTCGAAAAATGTATAAAATTTTCATTTGTTTGCTAGTACAATTAAACCGGAACGGTTTACAATTTTTTTGCTTTTTAGGCGAATATTAATATTTACAGTTCATACTTGTCAGTCGTGAAGTACACACGTGGTAAATTAATCATGATTCTACCAAGAGACCATTTGTGGCGCCGTACGTATGCAAATAAGATGCTCTTGCTTGACAATGACAATCCGGATTTTTTTGAAAAAATTATTATGAGTAACGAAGCTTAGAGAATCCACAAATAATTCGTCAATCGCACCATTACATCTCTTGAAAGTGGCGGTATGGCGTGTAATTTGGGCAGTTAAGGAAGTTTTTTTAGACCAGAATTACATGCCAATAGTTTGGTGACCATATGGTTCCAACAGGACGGTGCCCCATAAAATAGTGCTAGCGAAACCACGGAGTTGTTACGAAAAATGTTTCCACAACAGTTAATTTTAAAATCTGGTGAAGTGGATTGGCCTCCACGGTTAACCGATTTAACTATTCCTGACTTCTTTTTATGGGAGTTATCTTAAAAGTAAGGTTTATGCAAATAAATCAGATATTTTTGAACTAGCTAGTAAAGAAGAAATTAAAAGAGCCCGCATGTGTAAGACCAATAGAGCCAATTAAAATAGAATGTAACTTGAGGCTGCACAGATCCTTGCAGCGATAGGATCAAAGTGTGGGACATTTATAATCATGTTACCGGAATTTGAAACGAATTAAAATTGTTGAAGTTGAAATAATTTGTTAAGTAATCTATTGATGTTGCCTCCCATGGCTCTGATTTGTAAAATGGTGTCGTGCAATCTTTAGGCTAAACCCATCGAATATGGGAAATCTCAAAAAATGAGTGATGTCGGACTCCAGATGTTTTATATGTTCGGAATATGATGGATGTATCACACATGTAAGACGGCTTTCTTAAATATGTCATTGGTGTTGCCACAACAAGAGTTTGATGAGGATGTGGAAGACGTTTTTATTCTACGAAATTGTTTGAATATTTCTTTCCTTGTTTTTTTTTTGTTTTCAAAGGGATTTTGAATTTATTCGAACTGAATTTTAATTTCCTGCCGTTTTTTGTTCAAGAAGTGTTTGTATTGATAACGACCGGTTAACGATAAACGACAATCACTTTTTTGATAAATCCTCAACGGATATCTGCTGAATGTTGCAAAAAATGCTGATTACTAAATCCTCAGTTGTAATTATTCCACTTGGAATTTGAACGACGTCTTTTTCAATAATCTCTGGTATTTGGTTCAAACTTCTAGATTCCACATCCAATAAGGCTCTAGATTTAATACAACTGAACGATAAAACTTTTCCATGTCAGATCACGTAGCAACTGGTCGATGCAGTGAAGTTTGTGTTTAGGCAGCATTGTATAATTTCATCAATTACAATCAGAGTTCATGCGCATTGAAGATACAGGTTTATCAAGCACAGACACCGGTAATTTGAATCCGCCGTCAAAATAAAAGAGCTGTTGCTTTTCGTGCGTATTCTCTACTGCTACAATTATATATGTAAATAAATGCGTTGGTTTAGGCCTCATTGTGACATTCTTCAACTTGATCATAGCACACGATTTTCTTGCAACTTTATGTGAATATTTCGCATAATTTTTTAGGCATCAAGTAACTCTAATTCAATAACTTCTCGTGACAGGGTTGCAATGTTTTAAACAAAATGTTTAAATCGAATGTTTTAAACATGTTTTAAACAAAGCGGTATGTTTTAAACATTTTGTTTTAAACGAGTGTTTAAAACATGATTTTAATTAGACAAAAAAAACAAAAGTTTTATTTATTTAAATTAACTTTAGTAAATCTTAAAAATATAATTTCGGTAACTTCAAATACATACATACAATAAAATTAAATAAATATGATTGGCCACAAAACCCAAACTCATCAGTCAGGTTCAGTTAGTATCTTTAATATAAAACTTATTGGCTTCAGTTTTCGGTTTGGTTTTTTGATTTAATGATTTAAATATTGTAATCATAAAAATTAATTAAATTTGAAATGTTGGTTAACTAATATTTAAACAAGGTTTGGCAATTGGAATATTACATTCAAGCCTCGTTTGGTATTTAATTAGTTTCTCTAATGAAATAATAATTTCGCTTACCAATTTCGCTGCATAAATCATATTCACAAAAAAATATTTTTAATTTACAATATATGCAATATCCTTACGTGACGTATCATGGTCGCCTTGTAGATTTTCAACTGATCCACAGGTGTGCTTAACTCCGTGCATTTTTTCAGATTCTCTTTCATAGCGACTAAATCAGAACCCCTACTCTTAAAATCGGTGGAAATTTCTCAATCGGAACACAATTTGTTTTAAAATTCTCTGGATTATTCAATTGGATTTTGCTTAGTAGTGACAAAAATTATTTCTTACAGAAAAATTTTAAAAAATAATCAAAGAACGCGGTGAAAAAATCAAATACTATTCGCGATTTTCAACAAGGTAGCTGACATCTGGTGAACAAAATGTATATCATAGTTTGCTATGAAGCAAGGGCGTTAAAACTGCCATAACAATGAATTTGACAATTTTCGTCTCCCTTGTAGACGTAGAAACCAACGCTATCTACATTCGACGAAAATCGCCATTAGAGAACTTCAAAGCAAATCATATTCCGTTTGGCGAAACTTCCACCGATTTCAAGAACAAGACACCAGATAGTTCCTTTTTAATTTTTGCATTTCAAACGTTTATACTGTATGCCTAATACCGATTTTCTTGTCCCAATTTGCAGCCAACCAAATTGGTTATTATACTTCAAACCACCGTTCGCACGTACTAAACAAATCTTTGTAGTCTGGTGTTTTTTAATTAAAATTTACTAAATAAATTAAGATTTATTAATTTCTTAAGTATTTTTAATCTAAAATTGATAAATTTGAACTAAGTTTTAGTTTAAAACTAAATTTCAGACATGTTTTGGTTATTAACCAAAGATGCCAAGACGTCTATCAATAACTGGTATGAACAAACCATATAGTTAAACGGAAATTCGGACAAAAAAAATCGACATCAGGCACAAAAGTATTAGGACTGAATTTTTCGATTTTCCCATCAAATTCAGTGAACTAATGCCAAATACTTCTTTTTGTGCGACCAGTCATTATGGTAAAATAAAGCCAATTGGTAGAAAGGACTTCCCCAAAAATGTATTAAACGAACAAAGCTCGATTTAAGAACAGGTATGTAAAATACCAAAGTACGACGAATGCTGTAAAAAACAAACGAAAGTAGAGAAAAACGATTTAGTTCAAAATTGGTTTATACAGATCCTCATGCTATATAAATAACTACATACATAAATAAAATACAAATTATATTGTATTAGTATTTTATTATTTTGTATAATTATGCATGTGGTAAACCAGAGCCATCTTCCACTAAGGACCAGTGACAACATTGGTTTTGATTAATGACGTCTCTTTATGTCGACAATTTCTTTTTTTACTATTTTTGTAATACGGCAACAAAAATAAATGATCGAGTTTATTTGTTGAAAATTGAGCACATTAAAACAGAAGAGAAAAGTAAAATCCACGTCTAAAGCAACTTACGAAGAAAATGAACGTGCTGCTACTTCAATCGATTAAGGGACTGAAAATTTTTTAAACCGTCGACATAGCGTTACGTCATTGTTTTAGCTAATAGGCGCGTAGTAAAGACGGCTTTGGATAAATATGCTTTAAGTTTAGACCTGTGCCTGTATTTTGTACGCTCGTTTAGTTCACTTTTATTTTGTATGGAAAAACTACCAGATAATCGACAAAAAATTTAGTTACTTCGTAATGAAAATATGTTTAAAACAATGTTTAAAATATGTTTTAAACATATTTTATTTGGTTTGTTTTAAACATGTTTTAAACAAAAAAAAACATGTTTAAACAAAAAAAAACGTGTTTTTTGTTTTAAATTAAAAAAAAACAGTTTTTTTGCAACCCTGCCTCGTGATATTGCTGCTGCCTTCAAATTTTGGTAAACTACTCCATTTATTGTTCGTAGTGATTCGAACTTTATTCCACCAGGCACATGGCGAAGTAGAAACGCTCCCCGTCTTTGAAACACCTTATACAAGCGGGAAATAAACATATTTATATGTCCGTGTAGAGATACTGTTGAGTATCTTCATCAGCTGGGTTCAATTCAAACATAGATTCCAATTTAGTTTTGTTCATTTGAGTTGCGAGATAATTTGATGCTGACTTGTCAAGTGAACTGAGAGCCTCATGACAGTATGTGATCGATCGCGCATTTTTGATTGATGCCAGATTGCTTCAGGAACGCTCACATAACGTCAATCAATAAAGTTGAAATTTTCATTAAACGTAGTTCCATGCCTGTTCATCTCTAACCATAGCCTGCTATCAGCTCCACGTCTCTACGATGGATAACCATTGACATTTAGAAGGGTGACGTCAGTGAAGCATTTCGGAAATTGTTTTCAGCATTGACCACCCTTTAAGCAAAGGGCGTTTGGATACCTAAGACCACAAGGGGCATGCATCATAAATTTGAACACATTTTTTAGAAGCCTTGGTCCCGCTTCTGATTGAATCTCAGCACTGATAAATTGATCGATTCTTTGGACTCTTGTGAATTTGTTTTCGGCTTAGTCACCAGAAAGTATCCGTGAGGAAAGCCTCGCTTTTCAAACTAGATGTTGTGCAGACGTGTGCTATGGATATTCCAAAAATATTCTCCATGCAGACGTGTGCAATGGATATTCCAAAAATTCCATGTTTCGAAATATCATCAAACAGGGTGTCGAGTTTGATTTTGAAACTCGCGTAACTAAATTCGGTCGATCTGAAGATATCTCGCGAGGTCTCAAATTTTCAGCAATTTCACGCCAACCTGGGTTTGCGAACGTGGACGTACGTTAAAAAAAGATCTGGAGCGCCAAACTTTGCATATTTTGACATTGCATCGCAGTATCTTTCTCGCATGTTACGTGGCAATCCTTCGAAGCTTGTTGGGAGAATAACCGAAACACCAGCGGCCAAGTTCTTGTTTTGTCCCATGATGTCCTTTATATTGCTCAGGTCTCAAATGTTGCTGGTTTTCAGCTTGCAGAGTCAACTAACAATTATTGTGTCAGCTTGACCTGATAATGGGCCTGATTGGGCGTAATTTTACTTTTTACATATTCATCGAGAAAATCTCCAAAAAATTTCCAAAATTTATACTCCTTACTATAAATTTTAGAAATTTTTAAATGCAGGATTGTTTACTATCAGTTTTTAGGAGGGGAAGCTAATTTTTTCCTGATTTTTTTTTGATTTTCCGGAAAAGTTTTCACTTGTTTTTATTTTTTCAATATTTTTTTTTTACCTTTATTTATAATAATTTCTTCGTCAACCTTGCAGACACAGATGAAAGAGTTTCTATCGCTCTTATCACTTCTTCTGATAGTGTCACAAATGTTAAAAAAATAAACTTTTGTGAATATAAATTTTTTTTAATGTAATTTTATTTTGTTGTATACCTTAGAGGATGGGGGCTGCCAAACCCCCGCTTTTCTAGAATTTATACAATTCTTCAAGTGCCCTATTTTATTTATAATTTTATTTATAATTTTGATCGACAAATATTTATAATTTTAAACTAAGTAAAAAACAATTAAAAAAATTTTAAAATTTTCCTGGAAAAATTTCTAGTACTGTCGAACAATTGTTAAGATACAATCCTAATATCAAAATTTTTATAAAAATTACACATTTGTACGTTTTGAACAAAAAAATACGCATTTTTTCCGGAAAATGGGGTATTCCGGAAAAATTTAGCTTCCGCCTCCTAAAAAGAGTTGATAAACAATCCTGCATTTAATTTTTTTTAAATGTATACTCCTTGCCTGTTTTTCTCGATGTATAAGTAAAGTAAACTTTAGCCATCGGTTTGAAAGCATTTTGAATAGCTGTTAGTGCCGCTTTCAATTGAAGCATGGCAACATCGTTTTGCACTCGATTAAAGACAGTTCCTGGATAACTTTCATAATGCCAATTCGGCTGCCAGCCGGGTTCACCACAAGGAAAGGAGAGTCCCTAAATCATAGGGTTCATATAGACCCAATATCAATAACACGCTAAAGTTTATGAACTTTTTATTAGGAGCATTATATCGACATTGATCAGAACGTTGAAATTTCTCATTAATTGACACGTTTAAACCAGTCGGTTGTAATTTTACTTTTACTTTTCAAGGAACTCTGGATAACTAAGTTTATTACCGTCACATCCTTCGGATTCATAAACTTATCTTTTCTGTAGCAGTCTGTGAATTTTTTATCTGATGGTTCAGCGAGAAAATGTTTTGCTCTACAAAAGTTGGCAGATGACACTAAAGGGCCATGTTCTTCAACTTTGATTTCACGAAATTTACTCGTCTCGAATACTTAATGTTCGAGCCAAACAATGAGAATCTAAGTTTCCCGCTAATTTTTCTTCTGTCATCGCCTTCATATGACTGCAATCGCTAAAGACACTTTGTTTGCCAACCATCTCGCCTTTCGTCCGTTAGTCTTTCGCCATATCCTTCTTCCAAAAAATTGGTATGTAAATTGCTAATAAACGATAAGCGGTCCGGTAGTCATTGAATGTAGGTTTAACTTAGTTTTGGAAAATATCCGGAAGAATGGTAATACAGGCCCTGAACATTTCAGAATATTTTTCATTCTGCAAATACTGAGACTAACAATAGAATTAATATTTTCTTAGTGTAAGATAAAGTCTAACCTAATTTACATAAATAATTGTTTACAAAGAACAAGGTTTTCCTGTTATCGTCTACATTTACCCAATTTACGTCACATTGTACAAAACTCTGTCTATTTTATTGATTTAATCAAAATAAATTGTTTAAATTAACAAGACGACTGCGGAAAACAAAAGCATTTTACTTACAATGTTACTGTTACATTAACTACTATTCTTAGTACTAGTTGCTAGAAAGAAGTATGCTGCATTTTAATTTTCTATTTTTAAATTGTTGTCTCTACATGAAATAATAAATACACGTATTCCAAAATAAACATTAGAATCTCCCACACCCACATAAAAAAATATAAAATTTATTTATTAAGAAAAAAAGCAAGAAAGAAAAATATCTCGCGGTTTATTTAATTAAATCAAATTTATTTATTTAAAAATTATAATTTTTTAATGAGATTTTTCGCGCTTTGAGAATGATAACTGTAAAAAAAAATATTATTTAATGTATGTGTACGTTGGGTATATGCGAAATGTTTACACGTAAGCAAATTAGAATTTTAGGCGATGTTCGTGTATATTTATATAGCATTAGCTACATATGTATTTTTATCTAAAAAAAAAAAATAATATGATAGGTCAATTTAGATTTGATCTCTTATATACTTACTTATCAAATATTTGTTTATAGAATTTTAAGAAAAATATATTTAAAAGGCATAAAGTTATGAGATAATGTCGCGGGACGCCTAAACAATAAACTAAACAGTAAACCTTGACTTATAAAACCAACCCATACACAATTTAAATATTATGGTAAATAGATTTATTGGAGAGTGGCTTGCTTTTATACCAAAAATGCAAATGTACGTAGGGAGAATTTATGTTTATCTTTCAAAACCACTTGTGCATAAGAAATGCAACTTAAGACACATGTTTTATTTTTATATGTTATGCACATTCACATTGAATTTAAAACAGACGCAATCTCATAAAAATCCGAACGAACACATGTAAGTATGCATTTATTGATTGTACAGTAATGTTTTTCTTGTTTGTGGGAAGGAAGATCATCATTACAGTATATAGGCATCTTAAATATTTTTTTATGTTACATATATACATAACAAACATTATGAAATACGATTTAACGATGCGATCTGTTTTTTCTCAATCCAATAAAAAAAAAAAATTGAAATAAAATCACGCGTTAATTTTAACAGCCGATTAGTAATCCGCACCAGCAAATACTAGAAAAAAAAAATGTTATAAATATTTTATGTCGCGTGCTTAAAATGTATGAATTTCATTTTATTTTTATCTTTCTGATTTAACGATATGAGAACGTTAATTGCTTTTAAGTACAGATGTCCACTATTTGTGTATTGGGTGGGTGTAGGAGTAAAAGCATTCTTGATATTCCCGGACTTCGCCGGTCACCCTTTTGGGATTGATACACCGTACCCGGTCGATATATTGACAGCCAAAAGTAATGCCGATTTTAGTAGTATATTTTTATTTAGCATATTAAAAAGGCCGTCCTTTGACAGTAAACCCGATTCCGGTGTATACAAAAATAGAAAAGGAAATAATCAATAAAGTCTTTATTCAGTTATGGAAATAAGGTGATAAGTCACGCAATTCAAGAAAATACAATGACATTCAGACAAAAAATAAAACTGTCTCATTACCATGCACATATCGTTTATAGGTTTCTACAAAATTAAGTAGAACAATTTTCCGGGAGTAAAAATCTGCGATTTTTTTTTTTTGGTTAGAAGCCAAAAAATTGTGGCATTGGTAATTCTAATGGTCATTTAAAGAATAGAGATGTCTATTCGTTAGACAAATCTGTTTCTTTTATAAAATATTGTTGTGAAAAATTTCAGAAGGTTTCATTTGCTCGTTATTTTCCTCGTTAAAATATAACTTCTTATTATGGCAAAATTTTCATTAAAGTAGTTCGATTACCTAAAACTTTCATCCATTTAGCTATTCGGTTTTACTTAATTTAATATTTTTATACGTACGTTATATATTCTTCTTGAGGATTGCCTCTAGTCGCTGACATAGAGATGACTTCATCATCGAAACATCCATAAATTTTCGTCTTCAAAATTGTATTAGCCAATCCTAACATGGTGGTGTTAAGTCTCATAGTTATGCTTAAGTAGATTCTCAAAGATAAATTTGGCCGCCTCATTTCTGAGATTACATAATAAATTTATATTTGAATTATTGGAGACATACTGGCCTGGCATGCCAGATGCTATCTTTTCCTTCCATTTTACCATTTCTAATGCGCAATTCCCATAAGTCACCAGCTTGTGTCTGAGTCCTCAAAAATTACTAAGTTGTTGTGGTCAAAAGTGCCATAATTGACGTGTTTAGACTCAGTTTTTAACATGGATTTGAGGATAAATAACTTAATTCTGATAATTTTGTATGACCTGCTCTCCTCGTGAATTTCCGTATTAAAATTAAGTTTGTCTCCGGCATTTTGAAAAATATCTAAACTATATAAATTGTACGCCTAACGTGCATAGTTTCGATTAATTCTGTACCTTGTTTAAGAAGTATGTACGCAGTAGGTTTACCTTCTCCATCTGGAGGGAGATTTTATTAGAATACTTATAAAGTTCTACAAAACCATGTATTTGTAACAGAAAAATACTCAGTTTCGAACTGAGAATGCTATAAAAATACCTATAAAGTATTATTTGTTTTTTTATTATTTTCGAAGAACCATAATTTTATTTTAATTCTGCAAGATTCATTAGTTCTGATACCATGCTAGGGCAAGCAGGTTTTTAAAGTACTATTTTTTGACATTTAATTAATGGCTTGTACTGTTCTTTCTGGTTCAAACTATTCGAAACTTTCGTGTTGCAGGAAACTTTCGTGTTGCATCAAAAGTCGAGGCTACATGGACATTTAATTTAATATTAGTAGTCTTTTGCTATTCATTTTAAATTTATTTTGAATTTAGAAAGTTTAAGAACCTTGACTATTTCATTAAAAAACATTGGCATTCAGCAATTTCAACACTTTTTCATAATAATAAACTGGATATTGATGTTGAAGTGTGTTGCCTTGTCTTATTTTATAGTTCTTGGAATTGAATCCAATCAACGCTGTTCCTCTGAAAGGAACATTCAGCATTCAGTTTAGATAGGCACAGAATATAAATGTTTTGGTCTTTCTTTTCATATATCGATTTGGTGGATGTATTTTAGAATATTTTTCATCAGTCTTCCCAATCATTCCCATACAAACCAAACGTCTGACGTTTACTTAAAGTTTTGCCTTGGAAATTTTTTAACTCCTACTCTTGATATTGGTACCGCAATTGATTTAAGAACTTACCACAGCCGGACATTAAAAATTAGTAAACAATTTCAGACTTCTTTGACGAATAGCCTGAGGAAGATATTTCCGCCTGGGAGATATTTTGTCTACAAAATTTTTTAAGCAATGTTTTATGTTTCTTCGAATTGATTATGAGCAAACATATGATAATCCCTGTTAGCGCTATTTCTTATAGGTTAAGTTATGTTAGGATGGTGGTCCCAAAGACTGGCATAGATATACTCAGCTCCGTAGCAGTGTCACATTATTTTCTTCTCAATTATTCATCGAACCGTCTTGAAGTCTCAACGAAGCGTAGGATAACCTTGACGTCCATTTTATTAAGGTCAGATCAGTTCCACCGACTTTTTATTCCCCGTAATATTAAAATGCCCTGCCATTTCGTTAAAATATGAGAGACAATTCTGAGCTAATTTCGACTTAAGGAAATATGATTTTAGCGTCTTAATTAAAACCTGACTGTCCGTAAAAATGCGAATATCCCTTGCAGATATTACATTATCCGTCAACCAGTCAATGGTTTCTCTATAGCGATTAGCTTGAAAAACGCTGCATTAGTCCGGGAAAGGAAAAGAGGAGTTTACCATCAATCTTTGAACCATCAGTGAAGAAATAAACAGCTTCAGTATTCAGAAATGCTTCTCTCTACCAGTCCTCTCTGGTGAGAATATCAGTCCTAAACCTCTGATCAAAAGATGATAATGTGATGCTATTGAGGAGATGGAATTGAGTCTCAGCTCGCTGCCATTTATTTACCCAGGATATCTAGGGGTGTGAGATGAAAAAGAATCTCTAGTGTTTGAGTGAATGTGCTCGTAAGGGCCCCACTTAGCTTTCAGAATATTTAAAGCTGGCCACCAAACAGTAACTCTATATAACAAAATGGGCCTAATAGTAGAATTATAGGCTCAATGTACAATGTGGTACTCCAAACCCCTTATTTGTTCTGTGGAACTTCTGTGTCCCATTTGAAATGCGACATTTTAAAACGCGAATTATCAAAACGCGATATATCAAAACGCGATATTTCAAAACGCGATACGGTACAAAACGCGATATGGTACAAAACGCGATATTTTAAAAATTTTAAATTCGATAGGAGTGGGAGTTTAGAATCGGGTTATATCAGGTGGGTGAAGGGGAAATTTAATTTCAGTTTATAGGAATTTAAAAAATCGGAAGGAGCGGGAGTATAGGACCGGGTTATATCAGACAGGTCGCTGCGCTCCAGTCGCTTCGCAATGCACATTATGTAATGTATCGCGTTTCGAAATATCGCGTTTCGAGCGGACTCCGGAATTTCTACAGGAGTAAAGCACTATTGTAGCTTTCTTTACTCTTTCTATTATGTTAGGTTTCCAGGGGATGTATTATGAAATATTTTCGACTGCGTTTTTTTCGACGTTGTCGAATTTTTGTATTATGAAATACTCGCCGCGTTTTTTTTTAGATAACGTCGACTATTTTACGACAGCTCTTGAGGTGTCGAGTACATAAAAAAAAAAATGTTAAGTGTTGAGAAATAAAAAAAGTTTGTTAGTAAAAATAAATTAATAATTTAAACTTATAAAATTTTAATTAATAAATATTAATTAATTTAAATTTAATAAAAAATAATTAATTTAAATTTAATATTTATGATAATTTCCTACAATAAATATTAAATTTAATAATAAATTATATTTTTTTATCAAAATGTGATTTAAATTTTGTAAATTTTTATATTCGTGTTTAGTGCTAATTGTCGACATCGTCGAAAAAAATATTCATAATAGCGATTTTTAACATTATCGAAAACAATACGCGCGTCGAAAATTGCATAATAGACCCCCAGGTTAGTTTGCTGTTCAGAATGAGACCCAGATAGTTCGCTTTATCAGTGAACTTCAATCGAATACCACAAGCTTGATCTGAGGAAGTTTGTGTTTCCTGGAGAAAAGGACCAACTCAGTTTTGTGTTTTTGATTCACATTTAAACTGGAACTTTGAGCTCAATTGGAGAGAATACCAAGCCCACTTTGCATGCGTTCTCTTAAGGTTTGAGGATATTTACCGAAGACATCAACCATTTACTCAATTTCCTTAGACGTATTATATGCGACGTGACTATGGATCTTCCTGGTTACTAGCTTTTAAAATCAAAACTTACTAAATAATTTTGTGCAAAACTCTCAATGAAAATTTTTTAAATCTTAGTTTGCTGCTTTAGTTTGTTTTTTTTTATTTATTTGTCACTCTTCCAGGTGTAATAACAGGCCATTATAGCCTAGTTGCAAAGAAGGGGAATAATGCCCCACCTTGTGTTGTGCCTCTACTCAAAACCCTACTATTGAAGGACTCTTCCAGGTTGACCGTCACGACCCTGGTCCACACACAGTTAGGAGAGTGCTTGTGTCATCGCCTTAGTTTCCACAGAGTTGACCTTACAATATGCATGTTGGGATTTCGATAGCCTATTTGGCTCAATCGAACTCCAAATGTGAGGTTCTATTTGTTTTTCTAAAAATTTTAGTAGCGAAGAGACTAAACATATAGGTCTTTGGTACTCCAATGAGAGATTTTTCCCGCCTTAGGTTTAATTATTACATTCACTTCAGTCCATTTACTAGGAACGTGACAGAGTTTTAGGCTGCCCTTGAAGTTAACTTCCTGCCAGGGTAAGATTAAGTCAGTCGTTTGTTGGACATCCGCCGGTATAATGCTATCGGGTCCTTTCCACAGGATTTTTCTCCTGCTTATAACCTGGTTTACGATGCCTACACTCTGTCGACTATATATATAGTACTTTACGCAGCCTAGATGTCTCATAAAACTTCTGTATTTTACTACGGTTTAGTCTCCAAGCATTTGTTTTAGCATTTCTTAATTCGTATTTGTATGTTTTGAGGACTTCCTTGTAGAAGTCTCAGGCCTTTGCAGTTTCCTTGGCAAAGGTGTTTTGAAGTCTTTTCGACCACCACGGTCCCCGAGGTTTACCCAGAGGTCTATTAGGAAGACATGCACATAATATGGTCTTATTAAAGGAGTCTGGTAGCTGGTCTATTAGGGCATCAATACTTATGTTGAATCAGGCGGTTTGAAACCGGTACCGGTAGTGAAATACTTAGAATAGTTCTAAAAATATCCCAGTCGGTTTTCCTCCGGTTTCTATAGGTTTTGAATGAGTTTTGTTTCCAGTTCAAACTGGAGATCACGATGAGCAGAAAATGAATCCTCCTACGCCTTCCAATACTTGTTGTAACCACATCTGAATTACTGTAATTTAATAACAGAAAAGATATTCAGTTTTTTATTTAGCAAGAATGCAAGAACGAACTTTTCCTACCTTCGTATATAGCAGTTTATATTTAGGAATCTAAGTCCAAGTACCCGGTTGTCCATTGAACCAAGGTTCTTAGACTGAGTATGAGCGCAGCCGAAGCTGCCTTGGAGCGATGGAGGTTAATCGGCAGGAACCTCTATATTAGGTTTACTCAGAGTCCTCCTTTGATTGTGTCCAGGGATCCACGAAGTAATCCCATCGAAGTGGACATTTCCATATGAGAGTGTTTTTACCGACTCACCCATTTCCTTGATGTTCCAAACCATTAGTTCTCGCCGGCGCAGCCAGCGATTCTCAGCGTTTAAAATGATAATAGCTGACCTATAATAAGCCTTTGGTTCTTCCAACTTGGCCACTCTCCAGTCTTCTGTTCATGATTGCTAATTTGTAACATTTTCAGAATTACGTTTGGGTCGCTTGAGGCCAAAGTCCTCCATCCGTCTCGGTCCATCGCTCTCTTCCTCCATTTTCGACATCCTAATACGAGCTGGTCTTGTTTGAAGTAGTCACGCCAACGCAGCCGGGGTCTTCCTCTACGACGCACTCCTGCTGGTTGTTGATGGAACACTTTCATTTGTTGTTGTAGAGACCTAGCAACGTGGCCAAGCCATCTAAATCGATTGAATTTGATGAAGCCGATAATATCGCTACCTCCAAGAAGTTACTTTATTTTGTGGTTCATGCGAATACGATATTCGTTCTTCGCAACTTTAATAGGACCAAAAATTAGAGGTCATGGTGAAGCTCTCGCTTCCGAAAGTCAGCACAGTTCTTATGAGTGCTTTATAAAGTACGAGCTTACCGGTTTTTAAACGAAGGCACCATTTTTGATGTAACGTTAAAATGTTCAGTCACCAACTAATTAAAAAGATCTTCAAATAGAATTTTTTTAAAAATCCGGAATTTTTAAAATTTTTGTGATAGAACATTAAAAATCATTGGAATAATATCCATATCTTTAAAATAACATACGAGTACTATAAAAAATAGAAAAAATCTTTAATTATCGTTTAGCTACGCTTGCATTTTTGCAATATCAACAATCTTATCGAATTGAAACTGCATGTTGTATACTGTACAGATTTTTCTCCTATTTCCGAGTCAATTTATAAATTTTTCATTCATAATTTGATGACAAACAATAAACTGCCTAGAATTTCGTAATAGCCAAGTCCATTTTGAGGTAAGATTTTTTGGTTGCATTTAATTAATTCTTGCTGTAATACAAATACAGACATAAGTGTAAAATAAAAATTATCTTACAAATAGAACATAATAGCTTGTTATAACTTTAAAGGTCATATTATAAAAAAACTGTAAATTAGCTTTTACCAGTCCAAATATGTGATTTACGGGTTATTTCATTCCAAGTATTACACATCTTTAGAATATATGCATACGTATACGTACATATATTACACTCCTGTCAAAACTACTTCATATCGCAATCATATATATAATACACGTAGGTACGGAACAATAAAGAGTTTAAACTTTATTTTGTTAAATGTACTGTGACTAGTTACACTGATAATAAGAAATTTACTCATGAGTGCAACAACAATACTCGTACCCGTAGCTTACATTGTTATATAAATCTACCTGAAACGGAAATTCTAATTCATATCGCTTGGAATATTTATTTATAAAGTTTTTGTAAGTTTGCAATAAATAAAAAAGTCAGCAAGCACTACTGATAGCGAAATGAATATAAATTAGATTAAAGGTAGAAATTGTTTGTTTAATTTAAAATATATATTGCGAATTAATTATCGCACACCACAGCACATTGTACGTCTACTTAATAACATTAATATATTCTCAGTTCAACACATATACTTAGATGTACACAGTTATCTACAAAACTAAACCGAACTCTTTTCAAATTTCGATCAGGCGGCGCTACGTATTTCATAAAGTTTTTTATTTTAAATTTTTACAAACATTTTACAAAGTACGATATATGTATAACAGCCGAGATGTGAGTTTAAACTTAAATCCTAATGGAAAGTTTTGTTTTGAAGCCATTCGTTGCGAGCTAATCGATTATAAGAGACCATAACGCATCGATTAAAAGAGTCGCAAAGGTAATATCTGGCTGGATCCCTTTAAATTCGCAATTTTCTCATTTTCACAATTTAATATGAGTTCTATCTCAATGGATTGAGAAATAACTTAAACCTATTGTGGCTCGCTTACCTCCATACCCAACAAGATGCACGGAATACAAAATATGCACGCTTGAAAATAGACGACTTCTCTTGGGCGCGGCTTTTATTGGTAACGTTTTGCTTGGTCACGTTGATTCAGCTTACATCTTGGAAAACATATCAATTCACGTGCCATGCAGAACATTTCGAAACCATGAATTTTTAGCACTTGAACACCATTCTACTAACTATGGAGAAAACAACCCCATTAATAGGATGACGAAATCGTTCAACTTAATTGACGACCTATTTGATTTTAATTTATCAAAGAACAACTTTAAAAATATATTGAAGAACTATTTTTTAAATTTTTATTTGTCAAACTAAAATTTGGTTTATATTTTATATTTTCTTTTTGTTTGAATTTATTGTTTTAATTTTTGTTTAAACTATTGTAAAAAATCTGAAATCATACATGTAAATTACAAAATAGATTTCTTTAAATAAATAAATATTATGGAATAAAACACGTCATGAGTAGTGATTGCAATCCCAGGATTTTCGGTCCCGGGATCCTGGCTCATATTTGAATACCGTAATCCCGGGATTTTTTTTAACGAATCCCGAGATTTCATAAAAGTATAAATATAATTTAATAATTCTCTTAAATTCATTAATTGACCGCTGGGCGCTGACCATTAACAATTTTAGTTTATTCCTTATTTTATATTCTCCTATATAGGTCCCTACAAATGTAATGTACAAAACTAAATAATACTGTGGTTCCCCGTTTTTTTTAAACAAATTTGACCCCATTCTAGTATTTTTCTTTAATCAGAAAACATTCAGACTACTCGTTTACTTATTTTTTTGCTTTTTCATTTTTATATAAAGCTAAAGCGAGTGAAGCGTGTAACTTCGCGTGTGACTTAATTGCATTTCCGCGGGCAAGTGTAGGATCGGAGTGAGCATTTTAGGCGGCAGGAATTGTAATTTCCAAGCTAAGGAACAGAATAGGAGACCACTCGGTCGAGGCTATTTGTTTTTTAAAGTCATATTTTAAGAATGATGTGAAAGATAATGTGTAAGCTTTTATTTCGCGGCTTACCTAAGATGTGACAAATAATGTTTTTTCCTTTTTTTAATATGAATTTTCATTTATTTTAATATGGATTTAAATTTTTTGAATACAAATGTTTCGTAGGTAACTAAATTATTTAAAAATACATACGTATATTTTTTTGTTGATTTAATTGAATATAGCCTTAATCCCGGGATTGGTGAAATGGTCTGGGATTGCAATCACTAGTCATGAGTCCCTTGCTGGCATTCGATGATACCTTCTCAAAATTTTGAACAAAATTGATCGAGTCAAAATATTTTATAAATTAGGGAGCCTCCAAGAAGAAGAAGCTCCTCCATTATGCATTTTCCCGAATTGTTTAGCACTCGAAATTCGTAATCGGCTCCTGGCACCCAAAAAAAAGAATTTCCGAATCCTTTGACATAAACATACAATTTTATGGTTTTTAGTAGATCGATAAATTACTCATACAACCACGGTGCAACTATTGGGGGTACAAATTGAAAATGCGGGATTGATAACAGATGGCGTTACTAACGCTATACGCATCAGGCAGTACTGTGACTATGTTCATGTCAAAGCTACGTCTTATAGCTTTAATTTTCAGTATGTGTCAATTTGTCGCAGTGTCAAATTCATAGTTTTTTTGAGCTCTCAATATGTCGAGTTTCGTGCCAACAAAACAGCATTTGCGGGAAGTTTTAATTTACTTCTTTAATTTGAAGAAAAGTGCTGCTGAAGCACATCGATTGGTCTCCGAGGCTTATCCGAGTCATGTTCCATCGGTTTCAACGTGCGAGAGATGGTTTGTGCGGTTTAGAAGTGGTGATTTTGACGTTGAGGACAAAGAGCGGCCGGGCCAAGTGAAAAAGTTTGAGAATGCTGAATTGGAGGCAATACTCAATGAAGACTCGTGTCAAACTCAACAAGAGTTCGCAGATTCATTGGGAGTGACACAACAAGCCATTTCCCATCGTATAAAAGCCCTCGGAATGATCCAAAAGCAAGGACATTGGGTGCCGTATGAGCTGAAGCCGAGAGACGTCGAGCGCCGTTTTTTTGCATGCGAACTGCTGCTCGAACGGCAAAAACGGAAGGGTTTTTTGCATCGCATTGTCACTGGTGATGAAAAGTGGATCCATTACAATAACCCGAAGCGCAAAAAATCATATGGTTACCCCGGCCATGCATCATCATCGACGGCCAAACCAAATATTCACGGCGCCAAGCTCATGCTCTGTATTTGGTGGGACCAGCTGGGTGTGGTGTATTATGAGCTATTGAAATCGAACGAAACCATCACAGGAGCACTATACGGAACTCAATTGATGCGTTTGAGCCGCGCACTCAAAGAAAAACGGCCACAATACGAGCAAAGACACGACAAAGTAATTTTGCAACATGACAACGCTCGGCCACATGTTGCAGCGCCGGTCAAAACATACCTACAAACGCTGAAATGGGAAGTCTTACCCCACCCGCCGTATAGCCCAGATATTGCTCCTTCCGATTACCACCTTTTCCGATCGATGACACATGACCTAGCTGACCAGCGCTTCCATTCTTACGAAGAAGCCCAAAAATGGGTTGATGACTGGATAGCAGCCAAGCCGGCCGAATTTTTTCGCGACGGTATCCGTAAATTGCCAGAAAGATGGGAAAAAGTTGTGGCTAGCGATGGACAATATTTTGAATAATTCATTTGTTACCATTTTTTCAGAATAAACGTTCAAAAATAGAAAAAAATCCCGCATTTTCAATTTGTACCCCCAATAGAAATGATTCAAAACCAAGTAAATTGGGTGCCGTACGAACTGAAGCCAGGAGACGTGTCAAGGTGATGTTTTATTTGTGAACAGCTACGCTAACGGCAAAATCGAGTAGGCTTTCTAGATCGTATTGTCATTGGCGATGAAACATGGATATCAAGCAACGTTCGTTACACCAAAATGCTGAGTATGTCGTATGTTGGATGATTTAAACCCATCCAGACGGATGCAAAAGAAGAAACCGTTTGATACCGTTTGAACCGTAAACTACATGAAGCCTTTTGGGGAATCAAAGGTTTTTCACATTTCTGTAAAAAATGACAGTGTGGCTTCTTAAAGTTTACTTCCAAGGTAGAATCTCCAGAAAAGTTTACTGTCTAATGTAGTTAGAGCAAGTTCTTTGAGACGATGTCTAATCTGGTGGTCGTTTCCTCAAAAAGAAAAGGAAACAGTTCAACGGATGGGTGACGTATCAAAGACGCCTGAAATATTCATATAAGTGTTAACGACAAAATCCATTAGGCGATATTTGATCGTTCTAATAAGTTCATGTAGTGGAAGCGATTTCCGACGATAATTCTCTACAAAGAAATATTAATGTCACAACCGTGAAAATGAACAGAAAGCAGTTCGCAAGTTTTCAATCGGAGGAGGTCAGCCTGCAGTCGGAATACATCCAGTGCGTGCAAGAATTATTTTTAACCTCGTATTAAGTTTAGTGATGCCAGACAGACTATTAGTTTCATTACATAAATTAATCCAAGAAGCCATACGGGTACGTTAATAAGTAAAATTACCGCATTTGCTGTGATGAGCAGCCACAAGCAATACAAGAACTGCCAATGTAGCTAGAAAGTACCACTGTTTGGTGCGGTTCATCTCACCGAATAGTGTGCAGGACAACCATCATGTTGAAACCACATGCTCCGTCTCACTTCTAAGTTCAAATTTTCATATAATATTGGCAGTTCATTTTCCAACAAGTTTCGGTACATTTGACCATTCAAGTTGCCTTCAATAATGTGGGGGCCTATGAGTTTGTTGTCAATTATTCCACACCACACGTTGACAGTCCAAGGACGCTGATGTTCAACTTGACGAAGCCAGTGCGGATTTGTAACACTCCAATAATGCATGTTGTGTCGATTAAACGTTCCATGGTTTGTAAAAGACGATTCGTCAGAGAACATTACGCAACGAAAAAAATTGGGGTTTTGTTGTATTTGTTGATAAAAAGTTACCCGATTTTGGAAATCAGTGCCATGAAGATCTTGGTGTAAAGACACATGATATGGATGATACTTGTGCCGTTTTAAAATTCTCCAAACACTGGTGAGGGACAATCCGGAATCGCGAACTATTTCTCGTGTACTAACATGAGGATTATGAGCCACTGCTGCCAATACAGCAATTTCATTATTTTCTCCAGTGACTGTTGCTCTACGGGTCCTCTTTTTCGGTTGAACATTTCCATCAGTAATAAATTGTTTGATAGTACGGCCAAATGAAGCACGTGAACGAATCCTATCCGGAAAACGTTGAGCGTAAATAGCAACAGCATTTGCAAGATTTCTGCCAGCTTCTCCATAAACCAGAACTATTCCGGTTTTCTCTGGCACAGTTAAACGATCTATTCTCAAAGTATTTTATCGTTTATTTTGCAATTACGAGAAACATGAAGATAGAAATAACACAAACGTTAAATGTGATTTACAAAACTGAATAAATTGTTTTGATGACGAATTTCGAGTATTTCCAATGAAAACGTAATGTTTTTTATTTCAAACGTATTGCAGAATCGAATGCGAGTGTTCTAAGAAGAAAAAATTGAAAAAATTGAATTTCGTCGATTACAACGCCATCTATCATGAACCGAACAAAATATTTCATTCAAATCATACGTACTTTTAGTCGTAGAATCCTAGTTTAAAAGTTACCCCCGCCCCACCTACAAAGCGGGGGATGGGGGACTATTTTTTGCACTAATGTATTTCCCCCGCGGTATGATTAAATTTTGATTATGGACATTTTTTCCGTAGAGTGGCTATTTTTCGAGATATTTGATCGTCTCAGTTTAAAAGAAACACCCGGTATGATACATACCCATTTGCAAAACTACCGCAATATTTTATTGAAGTATTTTTAAAGTTTAGCTATCATATAGTTTCGAGTGTCCAAAATATTCCGATTAGAAACAAAGAATAAGTTTGAATTTGTCGTATGTATACCGTCCGATGTAAGTTTAAATCTTCATCAGCCGATAGCTGGACGAGCGGTAAGGACGGGTTGCAGCCAAATCAAATCAACCCAATTCAAAATTTTAGTTGCCAAGTCGAAAAACAAAAATATTACATTGCACAACTACATACTAGGTAATTTCAATTAAATTAATTAACAATCAATCGAATAACAATTTATTACACCACGATTTCGAATACAAAATTGAATAGACGGAAATTATTGATACTTGAAGCATACGAGTTTAACATTACGCAACTAAATTGTACTTGCAACATTAATTCAATTATTTTGCTATTAAGAATTTAATAATTTAGAGTATAACGTAAGTGAGTATAAGCCACTTACTTAGTATACTAAGCTACTAACTAAAATTGTTATAGTCGTATTATAAAGATACCTATGTGAAATCGCTGCCTATTCTAAATATAAATCTAATTATTATTAACAACTCAAGAAAATAAAAAAAATAACAAATCAATTCAAATTCTACTTCGTTCTTCATTCGAAGCAAAAAATACATTCTTCATATTATATTCATCGGTATATTAGAATTTAATTTCATCAACAATTCCTATAAAATATATACCGTATACATGTGCCACCCGCTGTTCAACATTCCACCCAGAAATCAATCCCGAAAAAATATTTAGCCTTATTGAATTTTCAGGTTTCCCAGGTAATCATTTATATTCAATTCCAAAAAGAAAGTCGATATCATCAAAAAATAAAATCCGATTTGGAAAAATGTAAAATTCGAAATTAAAAAAAAAAAAAATTAAATTAAATTAAATAAATAAACTTTTTCTATATCAAATCGGTCAGATTGTGCAGTGAGTCTCGCGCACATACACAAAAACAAGTGGGAGTTTTTAAAAAGTAATACAGTTTTGTGTAATCGTATGCGTGTGTGTAAAATTAATTTCCGATTTTAATTTTTCTTGAATGAATGAATTGTTCGCGCGAGATGAGGTAAGAAATAAAATATAATCTCGTACTATAATCACATTGCCGCGTTATTTTACATGTGGGTTGATTAATACTATTTTGTATATACATATATTTTTATTGATTATAACACTTTCCATCAGACACGAATAAATTTATTTATCATACAAAGCAAATGTTACAATATATTGAATTTAACAAATAAAACAGCATTTTATGTGTTGGCTTATTGATTTTTATGTTTCAAAAGAACAAAGTAAAGTAGAATAGTTGTTCTTTCCAAAAATGGGCATTATACATATACCCAACAATACAATAAATAATAGTTTCAAGTTCACTTACTATTATTTGTCTTCAAAAGCATAATTTATAATGTTACAACCATTACCAAAGAGGGTTATCATATGCATTCGTATATGGTTCTATTGTACCAATTTTATGGTAGGGTGATTAACAAAATTTTTGTTACAGCTGTTCATTCATTCTACGTAATAAAACCAGATATTGATCGAAGGCGCACTTTTAAAATTTTCACCATTTTAGAAAATTTCTATTTTATTATTTCTATTATAATTTTACACCTTAGCTTAGGTATTTGCTATGCAGAGGCGTTATTATGTATAATTACATAGACATTTAAATAGTAAACCTTCGCATAATTCTTCGCAGTAAACTTTTCCATTATACACTCAACCATATATAAATGATATGGTTTCACTTTTTGATATACATACATATATCACTCGAATTTCTGATGTAGATTATGTTTGCGTCTCTCTTTTTAAGTAAGAAATACGTAAATGTGGTAAAGACGATTCATGTGTGTATTATATTAGATATATAATTTTCAATTGATTTTCCAATAAAAACTAACATTATTTCCAATACGCTCCACGATACGTTATAGATTTGTAATTTTCTGCCGTCAGCTATTCTGAAGGGAATTACATAAAATTGTTTAGTAATATTTACTCGTAATATTATATCACAAATTTTGCTTAGTAAAGAATATTTTAGATAATAAAATTATATATAGCTCACTCCCGAATTTTAGTTCGGCATCTGGCACTCGAGTGCAATTATTTGAAATTACTTATCAAATGTGTTGTCATCGAAACAAAGGAAATAATAATTTCAAAGAAACGGCATACGATTTGATATGATATGAGATGATAGAGTACTGCGATCCTACGTACGTTACCATAATCCTGAAATGTCAAATAACAAATCATATCTGAATGCGAATAATATTTAACAGATAAGTTTATTTAGGAAAGGATGTTAGTCACAGAAACAACTAGAATGAACCGCAGTAAAGTCATTTTCGAACTACTTAAATATAATAAAATGTTAGTCTCAATTAAATTCACACTCTAGGTTAGATTTTGTTAGTTTATGAATTTGGGTTAGTTGTTATTGAGGTAAAGGATATTCATCATATGTATTCCGCATCAGTCATAATAGTCTGGTTAGGATTTATTTAATTCTACGGGTCATCTAATCAAATGCTGCTTGTAACCTTATTTTGCCCAATCTTGCCACCCAACACCATCCAACAGAGGGACTTCACGTTCGTAATGACTCGACAGCATTATCATATATATGATGACCTAAATATTCCGTTAATATTGTAAAAAATTACAGCTACCTATATTTAAATTCATCCAACTAAAACCAGGGCTGATTTATATCTAACATTCACACACACTAAAACATAACCTGGATTCAACCAGAAAGATCGTCGAAAAACAACATTCCATAGCAAAATGTCTCTTTGGATCGTTAACATATTTCATTGTACAGTAAACCTCGCTTAACGAAACCTCGGATCTACGAATATCAATTTTTGATGCAAAAACCTCACTTAACGAATACTGCGGAATAAGGAATAAAAAATTTACAAAAATAAAAAAATGGTCTCTTTTACTTCATTTTTGTAACGATTTTTTTTATGAAAATACGAGTGTAGCGAATTCAATGTAGCGAAAAGAAAAAACATCTCCTGGATTTAAAATATCAAAAGAACGGCTGACAATTGTGTTTGGTGCAAATGCAACCGAAGATTTTAAATTTAGGCCGAAAACCCCAGAGCACTTAAAGGTATTGACAAATCAACATTGCCGGTTATTTACAAATCAAACCCGCAGGCTTCGATGATCAGTACCCTTTATGTTGATTACGTGAAAAATTACCTCAGCAAAGAGATTAAAGATTACAATCATTATAAAAATAACAACTTCGATCGAATTATCAAATAATAATTTAAGCATTAGTGTTTTGTTGTTTATTATATGCTTTGGATTTTTTATTTCGCGGTTTTTATTATTTATTTTATTCTAAATAAAACTGAATTTTCGTACTGAAAACTTTTTTTATTAAATTTGCACTACAGGAACCAAATTAACAATTTCTCATATAAAACCATATAATTTGACCTCGAATAACGAATCCTTGCTTAACGAAGCATTTCCAGGAACCGAAGCCCTTCGTTAAGCGAGGTTTACCTGTATTGGGTTTATCCTCAAAACGTAAGTAATAAAATAGACCTCCTGATCAAGAATGTTGCAATCATAATCTTTCCTGACCTTCCGGATAATAAAAATAAGTTGAATTATCGAGCCGACACCTTTATTGCTTTAAGTCCGGACTTTCGACAAAATTTCAATTTATAGAATTGTTTAAAGTATGGAACGAAACTAATATTGGAACACAAAACATTCTAGAAATATCTCGAGCCTAGAACGCTTAGAAGTCATTTAATTTATTTTAAATCCTTTCTCTTTTATGTATAATAGCCCACCTAGCGGAAGAATGGAGCAGACATTCACAAATCGAAGTGACATCTACCACCAAATTAATTAATTATAAAATCCCTCATTTTGTAAACTAAAATTTAATAGCGTCCTTCTATTTTAATTCTGTCGTCAACCTGAACATAAGTATTATTATAAAGCTATCCAGTTTATTATTTAATATTCAATTCATATTAAATATTTAATATAATTTGTGTTATCCGATTTTTCACAAATTATCAACTATTTGTGTAAGTTTTGTTAGAAGATATTCATAACTTCGTATTAAGAACTAATATGATCGTAAGTTTATTTTAGTACAAGTACTTTGTTCTTTACGGTATCATGAATACTTTTCAAAATTATTCAATCATACAATGCCTCTCGATGGTAATTGCTTGTTCTCCTCATTCATTATGAACCCAAATAATATCCTGTCGTAAATGGCGTAGAGAATATAGGAACCATGCAAAAAAAAACTTAGAGACAGCTGAAATCTGTTATGAAACCATTTTAATCGAATCAGCCAAGGATAAATGGTCTGAATTAGAAGCTAGCGATCAATTAATCAATTTATTTCTTATTGAACTTGCCCGTGAGAATACTTGGGATGGTGAGGTAATATAACAGGCTACATCAAAAATATATCAGGCTACAATCGAAGTATATCAAGTCAAAGCAGCTACATTAATCTTTGGTACGTCAATTGAAAAAAACATTTCGAGTACTTTACATTAATAACAATCATTATCTTTTAACTCGTAGAACATCTATATGAAATTATAGTAAAACACGAGCTGTTTGCATTTTGGGTGATTTTTATGCTCATAAAGAATTGAATCAATTGAATTAATCACATACAAAATTATTAGTACAAAATTTATATCATCAAGAAACTTACGAACGGGGCAATATACTAATTGAATTTGCACTGCAGAATAGTTCATCAATGTGTACCAGTTTTTGTCGTAGATCCAGCCTTACTATTTGGAAAGCTCCTAAATCATCTTCCCAATTAGATCATATATTGTTCAATCCCGGAAAATCATTAATACAGATAAACCATGTAAAAGGCACATTTTCGGAAAAAAATTTCAAACGAAGGAAAAAGGTAGACTAGTATAGAAATTTATTTCGGATCATAAATTAGTATTTGGACGTGTAATCAAAGTGCATCTGACTCACGGAAGCTATAATTAGAATTTCATTGCATCCACATGAAGACTACGAAAGTTAGAGTTTTAGAAGATGGACAGTTCATTTATTAAAAAAAATCCAGCTATCCTAAGAAAATATCAATCCACCACCGTAATAAAATTTCTGGTTAGAAATGGTTTACCATTAGGTGGTACTCTCCATTTCCCCATGATCACAACAATTGAAATAGTTTGGAGTGCATTCTATAAAGGCTTCATCAGACCTAATTTTAATCAGACAAGCCACTATGATGACTAAGGAACAGAAAGCAGCTATAACTTCTTTAAAAACTGCTTTGAGAATGACACCCTTTAATCCTCATCTAATCAGAAATTGTCGATATAGGGGCACATGCTCGATCAGCTAGCAAGCAAGCAATATGCTAGCGCATAACCTGGCTACTCAATCAATTTTACCAAGCAAATTTGAATTTGAATTATTTTTTTTATACGTTTTTTTTTTATTTTTGCGATTGCACAGTAAAACAATATAAAAATTTGCTGGATATTTTTTTAAGCCGCAAAGTTCATTGTGCAATCGCAAAAAAATAAAAAAAATTATAAAAAATAACTAAATTCAAATTCAATTTTGCTTGGTAAAATTGATTGAGTAGCCAGGATTTGCGCTAGCATATTGCTTGCTTGCTGATCGAGCATGTACCCCATAATGTTCATCAAAAATGTAGAAAATGCAAAGCTGGAGAATTTAGAGAATTGTAAATCCTTTTAGTCGACTCCGCCAAACCTACCAATTTATTCGTTCATATAGACAAAATTCTAATCAAATGGCATGGCAAAAAAATACATTTTGTCAGCATGGCAGCAATTATTATCAACTTCCTCAGCTTCCGCCATTCTTCTAAAAACTGAAAAGGATCATTGGCCATTAGGATTTTCATGGGAAAATTTGCATGTCAGCAAAAATAAAAGCGAGAAAAAAATATAGATTTTACTGGCTGTGTACGAAGCAAAAAATGTTGTCAGCAAAATTTTACTAAGAAAATAATTGTGATGGTGTTAGTGTGCTGCCATAATGTTGCTATAATGTAAATTGAAGTATTTTTTATGGCAGCATTGTTCACACATCTACAAAAAATCTATTTAAAGATAAGATATTTTCTCGATTTGTTTTTTTTTTTTGATTTTAAATTTGTTAACGTTAGTGGTTTTTTGTGGTACATATATAAAAATTAAAATATTAAAATATATTATAAAATAAAAATCGAAATGTTTGAAGATGTGCAAATTATAACTTTTATGAAATTTTTAGGTCATGCCAAAATGTAAAACCATAAAATATTACTATAAAAATGAAATAAAAAATATTTCTTTTCTTTGTCACTCTTATGGAATTTTAAGATTTTTTTTTGTTTTACGTTTTATCAGTATCAAAAAAATGATGTCAGCAAATTTTTTCCATGGAATTAAGGCACAATATTATTTTATATATTAACGCAATGTATAAAGAGCTTCCACTCACACATACGTAAACCATACCACACCACTACTACGGCGACATATTACAAACAAATGCATATTTTCTTATTTCAATCACAACTGCTACTAAAACATTTTTATATGGAAAATTCAAAAAATATGAATTAAAATAATAAAAATATTTGCCTTATTTATGAATCTTTTAGAATCCTATAGTAAACTCATACGCAAAAATGAGTGTTATGAGTGCCTCGCACCACACACAATCTATTTTTATCTTTATCAATGTTAATATCACTTAGTAAAATTAAAATTAAATTTATTTAATTATTATTTATTATAGCACTTCCATATAGAAAAATATATTTCAATTTTTCACTAGACAGAAAAAGACAAACAAAAACACGTCTTTCTTCTACGACTATCAAATCCTTCAAAGAAACAAAAATTTGGTTGTCCTTTGATTTTTGAGATCTTTAAAATCTTTTAATATTTTTCTAGAATAGTATTCAAGTTATCTTGAGAAGACTACATTCAGTTGTTTTTTTTCTATCAAATCTATGTACATTGATTTCGAATACACTACACTTAATTTCTAAATTGAAAAATTGAACCTACCACCAGATTTCAGATAAAAAATTTCTTGTACAATAAAAAATAATTATTCCTGCTTAAATTTTAAAAAACCAACAAAGGTGAAACCTTTTTGAAACTTAATTCTTCACTGCAAAAAATGAAAAGGCGGTTTCAGCGTTTAATCTTCACTGCAAAAATTGTCAAACTTGGTGCAACAAAGATTTTTTGATCAATTTTAAAAAAATATTCTGAACAAATTTTGTTTGATACTTACTTGATTTGAATAATCGATATAATTCCAAATTTAATTTAGAATCATTAATTTCTTCGTCATTTTTTCTAAATGTTATATTTTTCATAATATTTGCAACAAACGAGAAAGCTCCTAAGGAGGCTGCCACTTCCGGTGGACCGATTTTAACCAAAAATTATTGGGATCTCCAAGTTTATGAGAGAACCTTTATTATGAAGTTTCATCCCAAACAGTCACAACGTTAAGAAAATTTTATTAACACTATGAAATTTTCTTAAAAACTACTTTTTTTACTTCGGCGATATAGCGAATGGTTAATCTGCAAAAATTTCGATGACGGTTTTGCTAGGTAAAACTTAACAAGTGAGTTTATTTTTATTTCTCTAGATAGTCTCCTTGTAAGTTTATATATTTCTCTCAGCGACATCGCTATCTCTTCAACCCGTCCAAATAGTATTCGGTGTCCCTCTCTACAAATAAGTTGTTTTTGAAGGTGATGGCCCCCTCATTCGACGAAAATCTCTGTCCTTTCAGCGCAACATTTGCTTAGAGAACAAAAAAGCCTCTTGAGGCTATATCTGTCGAGTATGGAGGGTGGTCAAGCAGTTCAAACGGCAATTACTGGATTTGTGATAAGGCGACCGCTGAGGTGTGAGACGGCACAATGTCTTGGTGAACCAAGATTTTTTCTTTCTGAAAATGTGGTAATTTTTCCGCAATTTCTGCCTTCAATGATGCGTAGTATGCTCCTGTAACGGTTTTCCTTTTCTGAACATAATCGAATAAGATAACTCCATGAATGACGCAGAAAACAGTCGTAATCACTTTCCCAGCCGAAGAGCCTTTACCTTTTTTGGAGCCGATTCTCCCTTGACAGCCCACTGTTGACTGTATTTCTGATTCTGGTGTATCCAAGTTTCATCAACAGCATTTAGACAGCGCAAAAGCTCTGGGGACTATTATGGAATTTTCGACCGAGCTTTTTTCAACAACGATCTAACCACGTTGAAAATACTTATTGTGAATTTTTAGATTGTATCGAAAATATAAAAATCTTACATCAAGGTGAGGTTATCAAGACGATGGAAGTTTGGTTTCGAACTAACGAAAACATTGAATTTTTTGTATTAAAAAATTCGGTCGTCCCACCAGACTGCAGTGACCAAACTACAAAAATATTGAAAATACTTTGAACTAATGAAAGTATAATCACAATGCCTTAGCAAATTTTAATGATTCGCTACGCAATTGCCAACCCCTTGGTAACCTCGAATTTTATTGTATTTAACGCATACATGCGATTTCTATATGAAATTTTGGGTTATTCTGTTTAACACAAAAAATTCAATGTTTTCATTAGTTCGAAATCAAACTTCCATCGTCTTGATAACCTCACCTTGATGTAAAAATACTATCTTGCTATCAATCCAGAATAACCCAAAATTTCATATAAAAATCTCAATAAAATTTTATTACGAAATTTTTTTCTAAACTAATTAAATTTTAATAATTAAAATTATTTAATCCAAATAATTGTTGCTGACACCAAAAAAGCAGACGTGGCACTCAACACGCAGACAGCTTTCTCATGCCCAAATCTTGATTTAACATGTAAGAAACACGTTCTTTGGACATATTTCTATCTCTCTAATTTTAATTCGGCGGTTGTCTAACACTACGTTCATCGTTAGCCAAGCTGGTACGGCCACGTTTAAATTCAGTTGGCCAAAATTTCGCGGTGGTAAATGATGGTGCCGACTTCTTGTACACAGTGTTCAACTTGTCTTTGATTTGCGTAGGAATATTGCCTTCCAAACATAAATATTTAAAGACAGCTCCGCTATCACTGAAGTAAAAAAAGTTGTTTTGAAAAATGTTAGTGTGTATGTGTCTGTGCGTGTGTTGTGTCATGTATAATCACTAAATGTTGCTGGTTCTCTACTATCCAGACGAATTGACTAATCGGGGTGAAACTTGATATTTAAGCTTTTTCATAAATAAAAATCGGTTCACCGGAAGTTACAGCTCAACAGCTTATTCGTTTTTTCCAAATATTTTGAAAAGTTTATCGTTACGAGCAAATCGACTAAGAACAAAACTATCATAAATTAAATTTGTAATAATACCGGTGTTACTTCCCGCCTTAGATGTGCTGTCGAGTAATTAGTTAATTAATTCTCAATGTTTTAATCAGAAATTTCTAATTAAATGACGAGACTTGGTTGTTTTGTAAAAGAACTGATTTATTTATTTAAATTATTCTATTTATATACAAAATTACACAACTAACAAACTATAAAATTAGATTGTTCAGCACTTATAATAATTTACACAAAGTTGTAGTTATTTTGTACTAGGGAAATAAGATCTTTCATTTCCTATTCAACAATTGTGTGTTTGGTGCCAAGGAAATAAGATCTGTTATTTTCTATCAAACAAACACGTTGATGGCTACAATATTACACATGTTCGTTGGTTTTGGTGTATTTCAATTTATGCATGTTTATGATATTTAAACAACCGGCCCAGAAAATTTTTTTCATTGAAGCTTTTTATTGTTACACAATCGCTCCAAACCATTTGGCACTTTCACCATAAAGTACACATCAGGACATTTCCAGAAGCAACTGTATATAAACTAGAATTTTAATTAGAACACAATTGTTGCTTTGTGCAACAATCGTTCCAAATATTGCCTGTTATTTAAATGGCCGACCCGACCCCTTAGATCGACCACTTGAAACTTTCAGCAAAAAGTACACATCAACAACTTTCCAGAACTCTTCAATATGGAATCTTTTGAAATTTTTAGACCAAAATTGACCGCTGAGGTCGACTACTTAAGATACTCTAGTGAACTAAGAACGGCCACCCTAAACAATTTGTTACGTTTATGCGACAGAGGGTTTGAAAGTAGCTGGAACTAGGATCGATCATGATTTTTTTTGTGGAAGAGTTTAAAACAAGGCAATGAAGTCAATCAATTTAGCAGGACTACTACACACAGAATGGATGAATCATAAAAGTTATTTTGAACTAACCGCAAATGAATAAGATCTTCATTAAAACAATCATGCAAAACAAGGATTTGTAGATGATTCATTAGATTGTTTCAGTAATGAATAATTAATTTGCTCTATACGACCAGTAGGTATGGAGAGCAGCATAATGCTCTGTCATTGTCATACATGACAAAATGAAGGCAATTTCATAACTTTGAACACAAATAATCGTTGTTTTAATTTCCGATTTATCCATAAACCGCTTAGGAAAATGTAGAAAAATTGAATTTAGGCAATAACTTTTTATTAGCCATATTAATTTCTGGTATTAACTAGTAATAATTAATTAGAATTTATAGGTGACCTACAAATTTGCATTCAGTCGAAGACAAAGCACTAATGAAAATTATAGTTCTCTAAATTCATAACTGAAGACTCTAAATAAATAAATTTATAGAATTATCGAAACGCAATTTTGACGATACATTGAAACTCACACGGACTGTCTTTCAGTCAAATTTTCAAGAGGCTGAATTTAAGACGCTAAAGGACGAATTTATTTTGGGTAAGACGACTTTGATTTATAAACACACGAATACGTGGCGTACATGTCTGTAAGGTTGTAAAAGTTTGAATTTAAAGTGCAAAACCTGTAATTAAAATCTCGATGAAAATGCTGAGCTTCTTTCATTTCCAGTAAAAAACTTTTTTTTAAACATACTATAACTTTTCACGAAGATTATGTTCCGCCTACGAAAATACTAAAAAAACTTAGATAGTTTTTAATTTTACATTCATTTGCCTTTAACAAAGCTCCCCGCTCTAATGCAGTTTCTCCGTAATTTTTGAAATAACTAGCAGTGTTACACAAGGTACTATTTTATTGAAATTTTAAAATAGATTTATTACACTGTGCTAGTTAAACAAGTGACAAGCTGGGCACTCAGAGAGTAAACCTAATTCGAGTACGCTGAATTCAATGGTGCTAGCCCCATTTCAAAGTTAGTCCCCATTTTTAAGATATCGCTTTCGACATGTTTTGGCTCTCATTCAAAAAATTGTCAAATTATACGGTCATTTTCTCTCTCGATAGATCTTGAACCGTTTCGTTTGTTCAGCAAAGTTGTTCCTATTATTCCGGCCAAATAATTGCACCCAGTGGGGTTTTTTTATACAAAATGTCGTAAAAAACAATCATTTTTTCGTTGTTCACCAATAGTATTTGAACCATTAAGGTTTTCGTTATGCTTATTATTCTTCAGCAAAGTTGCAAGCCAAGACAAACAACTTTGCCGAACATATCAAGACCGAAAAACCACATCCACCATATTTGTACGTTTTACTTAGGCCAAGGTTAGGTTGGAGTGGCTGCTTCCGCACACTTAGACCGGTAGTGGCCCCTTGTGATACCACAGGATCCTATTACCTCTTTACCCCTGTTCAAAATTGATGTGGAGAAATAAGATTTCTTTCTTCTATATTATTAGTTTGGATCTCTTCAGGAGTAGTTTCCCTCCATAATTTTTGGAATTGTTGGCCTATACGATATATATTGGCGTTTGGTGGCAATTGTGAAAATAAAAAAATTTGAAGCGTTGCTCTATAACATAAGAGGGGGGGGGGGGGTAATTTTCTAATCCCCAAAATTTGCAGTTTTGTTTATTTACGAAACCACTCAAATGGAAATGGGTTTCATGGGTCATTATTAAATTTGCAAGATTCGCGACGAGATTTAAAGCTGGTCTACTGTATTCCAAGTGCAATGCAAGGTCCCCAGAATTTAATTTTAGGACTAGCTGGATTTTGTACGGGAAGAGATGAAAATCGTTTTCCAAAATCCACCGGGGTGCGGTGAGCAACTGCTGCAACTGTGCAGATCGTCTTCTCGTTTGTGTCTCCAGGTTTTCTACGCCGCTCTATCTGAAAACATCAATATTTTCGACCGACTTGCTGGTTCGAGGTCTGCCCGTACGTCTTGAATCTCCAACAGTCCTAAATTTAGCAACGTTATCCACCAGCGAACGAATGGTTGAATTCGTTAGAGCACTTCTTCCACCAAAAAATGTCCTGTATGCACGTTTAATATTAATTATTAGACGATTATTTTCAAGGAATAGAAAAACAATCTTAGTTGTTTGCGCAATTGTGTAGCATTTCATTTTTTATATCTCCCAAGTTTTATCTGTGAAATAGCAAAAAGAAGATTAAATATTCGCAAACAAAGAAGTTAAACATTTTCAAATCATATAATTATTTTTGCCAACGTAAATTTATGTTTTATGGTTCTTAATTTCAGTTCTGTTTGTTTTTTATAGCATGATACGATAAGCTTGGGGGATAACAGGTGGCAACTACGTTAGCGTATCGCGGCATTTATTTAGATTACAGTGGACCTTTTATTATCTTCATTTTATTAGATGTTTTAAGATAGATTGATAAGAGATCTTCGAGTTGATGCCAAAAAAAGGTTTAGTGATATCAGTTCATGATCTTATCATTAATTTTGTATACAGAATAGTTTCAGGATTTACTTTTACAAAATAATGGAATACAAAATTTGGTATTAGAGAATTGTCGGCCGAATAAATTTTTCTTATTTAAAATTAAGCCTAACTTATTTAAGATTAGTAGGTCTTCAAATAAGGGTGATTTAAAACAAGAAAGATCTTACTTTTGTAAAAAGAGCGTAATTGCTGTTGGAAATAACATTTCCCGAGTGTGTTGTAATTAATTTGGTCTTGAAAAATTCGCTTCTCCACGCTCCCAATAATCCACCCAACCAATATACTTCAAAGTTTAATTTTTTGTTTGGCTTCTAAAGGTCATATACAACCGATAAACGATTGTCTTTTGAATAATTTATGCATAACTTTAAAAGCAAACAATAAAATTGCATTGACCCTGGTTTGGTCAAACACCCCTCGCACGCAGCTCTTACAATATTAGTTCCGCTTCTTTTCCTAGAAACTATATAAAACAATTTCAATAACTTCAAATTTGCATTTGGTTCACTTCATTTGGTTACATCTTGCTTAATGAATTGAGCCTAAATTAAAAAGACAGCGACCGTTATTTCTGTTTCTTTTCTTGCATAACAAATAATCCATGTATAGTATGTACATATAAATACTTATTGTATTCGGCATAAAGCATACACATAATGTAAAATATTCATCGACAATGTACGTATACATAAGATGTATTCTTTTATGCATTTAATTTTTTTTTCTTATATACTACTTATGTTTTTTATATTCCATTATAATCCAGTTTGAAATTTCTTAATCATCTTCCGGTGATCATCATGTTTTAGTTAAGAAGTAGTTATTGATTTTATTATGTATAATGTCTTTGAATTCTATAAGTATATTCACTTTATGTTAGCAGAGGTGGTGAGGTGTTCTTATTTTTATTTTCTTGTTATGTATATATGTTGTAAAATTCGTTATTTTTTCTTCATTCTTCATTTCGACATGAAAGATTTGCACGACTTGTTTTTCATTCCGAAAATCGTGATCTTACATCTAAAGGAGGTGTGCAGTAGTTTAACGAAACAAAACAGCAATTCAGTGTGATGCGCGACCACCTTTTTTTTATGTATATAGAAGAGATTATACACACACAAATCGAAAATAATAATTTCGCGTTCAATTTCAATCTTTAAATATTTAATCTTCAATTGAATATATTTTTTATGTAATTAAAATTTAAATGATGCAGCACAAATATGTAAACAAACTTGAAGAAAGAAATGTACACAAAATAGAATTCTCAAGAAAATTTCATAATACTACCTAGTTATCGCGGGAAAATTTGTGATATTTTTCTTGAAAGATTTTTTTAAGGTCATCGCAATATTGTTTTTTGTGTATTCACGTTTTTTTCATCAATTTTAAATTAAATCGGAATATTAAACGTTATAGTGGATTATTTCCTGTGGAAATAACCTCAATTTCATTAAAGTGTATAGCGAATTCAAAACCTTTGCTGAACTAAATATAAATACATAATGTAATTATGGGAAAATAACAGAGTGGTTTTAAGTTTGAAACCGCTCACAATTGCGTATCTCGCAAACTTGGGTCCTGGGAGCAATCAACTATCACAAAAACGAATATCTTAATAATGTTCAATTATTTTTTAGATGTTTACGAGAAATCTGAGATTAAAATTTAATTTCATTTTTGGTTTATTTTGTCATTTATTTAGGCAATTTTAAATACACCAATGATGTATTTACATCAAAATAGAATACACCAAATATGTCGATATGCGAAAGCTCTGCTTTTGAGATTCTTGTATGATCATATGAAATGTGTCTCTACATTTCTCTCTTTAGGGAGATTTCCTCCAGATCCAACAACTCACTCTCAGTTGGGAGGAAGGTTTGAGAATTTATCGAAAATCTCACCCTGGCATATATTGTTAATTAAAGAAGGGTTCGGAGTTAGTCCTCTTTACTAAAAAATACAAATTTTCGAAAGTTGTTTATTCTAATTTGAGTGTCAGTAGACTCACTTTTACCGATAAAACGGGTTTTCCGAATTCTGTCTTATACCGCAGGCTGAGTTGATTGTCGAACATCATTCGTTAGAATAGACATAGCTTTTATATTGCATTGGCTTTGTCGTAGTCAGACCAATACATGCGCCCGTATCAAATAGTGCCGAAATTTCCATACGGACAAATTATGGAGAAGAGACAAAGGCACATTTCTCTCAACGAGATTAGCGAGCAGTCCAACGTCCAAGTAAACTGGTCACTCGGACGCGTTGGATGATTATAGGGTGTACAAACTCATTAGACACAATATAAGTCTCACTTTGCGTTTTGGAATTTTGGAAGGTCTATCCGCAAACATTAGCGCGTTTCCTTGATTGTTCAGGTGTTGTGACTCTCTATCTCTCTCTCCCTCTCTCTCTCTCTCTCTCTCTCTCTCTCTCTCTCTCTCTCTCTCTCTCTCTCTCTCTCTCTCTCTCTCTCTCTCTCTCTCTCTCTCTCTCTCTCTCTCTCTCTGGCACTATATCCCATCAAGAGATTTGGTCGCCTCAACTGAGGTTTCATAATCATATTTTCATTTCGAATAATGAGTGATTAATTCATTGATCCTAAACCAGCCGTGAAATTTTTCCTTGTCACCACCGGGAATCGAACCCAGGACCTCCGGTCGCTGGGGCAAGCATGCTGACCACTTTGCCACCGGTGCGGCACCGTTGTGACTACACCAACAAAATGATTGATACTTTTGTTTTTTCTCCTTTTTTTTGTTTACCTGGTACAACCTTGTAACGGTCCATTTTTCGACTTCCAGGTGATTTGTTTTTTTTATTGTTTATTAGGGATAGTGCTCGTCGGACTAGGATTCGTTTGCCGAAAACCTTGGTACAAGGCTGAACCGTACTTGCTACACCTGGATCTGGCATCTTGTTGGTCATCCCAATGCACCCTCACCAACCAACCACGCGCTCTACTCCTTCATGTTGGCCGTGATCGATTCAAAGGAAAAAAAATTATTTAGAAAAAAATATGTTTGGCGCGAACTTGTCGCTCTCAACCGCTAATCCAAGGCAGTGGTGCCAGTGTATGGGTTTTACAAATATAAAACAGGTTCAACAATAATATAGATAAATCAAAATAAAATTTAAAATTTACGATTGTGGATTTCGATTACTTACTTACGGGAACTGAAGACCTAATTACGCAATGACTGCTTCGCGGCCACGTTTTCTCAAGGTTGCGACCGTGGCGGTTGTACCGTTGGCTCCGTTGATCACTTGAAATGTCTGCTCACCTTCGCTTGCCCCGGTTTTATCACTCCGAAATCACTTGCCCCGAGACGCTCCGTCTGCCAACAACTCGCAGGGCGAGCGTATACCACTAACGCTCGATGGGTTTTGTATCTCTAATACTATTTGAGAGCACCACCGTAATATGCGCAACTACACTTTTATTCACGATGGACCGTACCCCACTGGCCGGAATCAATAATTCTAACGACGTGTATTTGATATATATTTTTTTATCTTTTTATTTTATCACATTAATAAATTACATGAGTCTTACAATATACAATTATTGTTTGCAGGTTTTCCTTTTCTTTTTTGTTTTTATATATTCACAGTCGTTTACATAGGTTCTTGCAAGATTTTTATTTAGCTACTTTATTTAGTAACCACACACACTTTTTGCACGCTCCTTGAACCAACACAATCATTGAAATTCTTTTTGTGTTTTGCACCGATTAATTGTCTTTTATCGCCGGCTTAACTTTATTTATTTTTTTATTTTATTTTGGTATTATCAAATTTAAAAAACTGCTCTCGATCACGACCAGCAATTGACTGTCTATCCTCCGTTTTTTCTTTCTTTTTTTTATTTTAAAACGCCTCACACTTTGTAGTATCGTTAAATCATAGTAGGGGAATACTAACCGTTTATCAAAGGACCGCTTATGTCAATTTACTTTTATCCATTGTAATTACCCTCAAACATTGATCATCACCACTACAACCACCAACACAAAATCAGTGAGAAAACCAAAATTAAAGCGAGTCATGCTCGATCGTTACAACCTCGCAGGTCTTATCCCTGGTAATGAGGCCGTAATTGATGTCCAGCTGCATGATAGGCGTTTCAGGCTTCTGTATTGTATTTTTCGGCCTCAAAACAGCTCACCATTTTTCCTTTCTGAAAGCGCGCAACATTTGTTCTTTAAATATTGAGATTTGAAGGTGTTTGGCTGTATTTTCAAAATCAAGCTTCTGTCACTATTTTGTTACGATTTTTTGCAGGGCCGATTACTTTGATTTAACTTATTGAAATTCTGATAAAAAATGAGGCCTATTATGAATTTTTTTAGATTTCGTAAAATTCGATCCGCCGCAAAAATTCATATTATGAAATTTTTTTGCTTTGGTAAAATTCGAAAATCGTAAAATCCGCCCTATTATGAACCAAAAAAAAATCTTATTTTACGAAAATCATATATCAAAATTCGAATGCTCTATAGGTGACGAATATCGTATTTACGATATTCGTATTTTTTATTAAAATATAATACTTCAATTACTTTTTAAAATGTAAGTTGCTCGATTATTTTATAAAAATTGAGTACATATTTTAATTAATTACAATTAATTTGAAACTTTTTTATTTTTTAACTAAAACCAACACAAAATACAATAGCATTCATGGACTTAAATTTTACGACCAAAAAAAGTTTCATAATAGAAATATTCGCGACGGATTGAATTTACGATTTCGTATTTTACGAAATCGAAAAAAAAATCATAATAGCCCCCCTAGTCCAAAACCACTTTTCTCGACATTTCGGTCCCTGAACCCAAAAATGCAAAAAATAAGTTTGTCCGTCCCTCTGGATGGATGGATCAATGTCTGTACCGATGATATCTCAAGAACGGCTTATGTAATTCGGATATGCTAGCCAATCTTTTTTGATTTTTAATTCGGTGTATTGAAAAGCTTTTGAGATCTCTACTTCAAGAGGGTCGGGTACCTGTAAAAACCACCACACTGGTACTTTACATTATTCTAATATACTGGTGTATTAAATCGTTTGAAAAGTCTTGGATTGGATAACAATTTTGACGATACCACTTTAGTTCTTAAATTCTTAAATATTATACAATATATGCTTGTTGTATATCGTTGCAAAGGATATAAATCATTGAAAAGGTTTTGAAAAATGTCGTAAATATTTTCGAAGCATCATAGTATTCAAAACTACTATTGTAGCGAAGCGGTTACATTTTTCTCATTCCCATATAATTATATTGCTTCTTTTGATAGGCCTTTTTCCAAGAACTTAGCAACTTAGTGCTTTAGTTGATAATTTCGCCGTTCTGGCGCTGTTCGCAAATTATTTATTTATTATAGATTATAGATAGGCCATGTCAATCAAAATGCCTTGAGGAATGTCACAAATTTAACTGAAGCATATTAGTATTCCAAATTACTATTATTTGGCGCTGATTACAGATACATTTTTCTCATACTGATACGATCATGCGGTATACCGTTTTTAAGATTTTAGACAAAGCAACATTTTTTTATCGGCAATTTCATTTCACGAATTCACCGTTTTGGCGCTGGTGTCAAATCATAATTATTTCTTTGATATAGAATTTATAACGTACACCTCATATCATTGAAAAGGTTTTGAAGAATATCAAAAATAAATTGATGCATACATTAATAGTAAAACCTACCGTTGTGGCACTGGAAGCAGTTACATTTAGCTCATTACAATAAAATCATGCGACATATAAATCATCCATTGTTGAAAGATCTTGGAAAAGCAACAATTTTATTACTAGCTTTTTAGTTCATAAATTCACCGCTTTGGCGCTATTTACATAAAATTAATTTGGTATAAAATTTATAATCATACTACTCCTATAATATAACATGATATTTTTAAAAACAAATTTTTGCAATATGAATGAAGAATCACAAAATTTTTATGAGTCGTTTTGTGAAAAAAGAAAAAAAATCGATTTTCATTTTATGTGAATTTTTCGGATGCAATGGTAATTTAATTATATTCATAGAAAAGTTTTCTTCATATACATAATTTTAACTTTTCGATTTATCATGAATAACTTTTTTTTTAATTCATCTAGTAATTTTTCTTTCTTAATTTAATCACGTGTCAATAAGAAGAGGCCCATTGGCCAGTTCCATTTATAGGTTATTTACTGAAGTAGTCTTTGCACTGGTGTGCAAATTAAATCAATTGGTTTCGTTCTCTGCAATCGTATTACTGCATGTGAAGTGTCCAACATAACAAACCACGAAGTTCTTCATTTACATGTTGATAAATACGTTGTCCATGAATTATTGCCAGATTTTTTATTATTTCTTCTTTAGGTCCCTATGAAGGTCATCATTCCTGATGTACCACGGAGTGTTAACTATACCACGTAGCACTTTGTTTTGAAAAATTTGTATTATTTTGATGTTGGTTTTCTTTGTACAGCCCCAGAACTGTATTCCGTAAGTCCATACAGGCTTTAGCACCTGTTGATATAGCAATTTATTTTCGGTTGACAATTCCGAATTGTTCCCGAGCAGCCAATACAATTTTTCGATATTTGATATTAAGTTCATCTTTTATCTTTTTAACGTGCTTTTTCCATCTGAGCCTGGTATCTAAGGTCATTCCTAGATATTTAGTCTTATTTGCATACGGAATCTGTGAACTGTTAATGATTACAGGTTTGTAGCTGACTTATAGATTAGTAAAATTCACATGCGCGGATTTCGATTCATTGAGTACGATTCATTTAGGCTCGGAATATTCTTCTTCATATTTCACCCGAAAGTGGAGATTCTCTATGCATGATTTTAAAATCGAGCAGCCAGAGAGTAAACCTCTGTGCCATACCTTATCAAAGGCGTGGGCCACATCTAAGAAGGTACTAGACCAAACCATTTTCCTCTCTAATTTATTCTCAATGCCATCTGTAAGCCTATAAACCTGCTCAATAGTTGAGTGTTTGTTGGAATAAGGTTTCTTTGTTCTATGGTTCTTTCCAATCTTTTGAGCAACAGCATCTCAAACAATTTCGCTAGTGTTGGTAGAAGTGAAATTGTGACGGTAAGATTTTCTATCATTCGGTGTCTTGCTCGGTATCGGAATCATTATTACTTCTGCTACTTTCCACTACATTGGCACTTGATTTTCCTGAGGATGAGGCATTGATTATGTGCAATAATTTACGGGTGTCTTTTTCAGGCGGCTTCTTTAATATTTGTCCTGTTATCAGATCGTAACCAGGAGCGTTCTCTGCTTTTATATTCTTAATTTCAGCGTTTTGTTCTTTCAATGTTACAGGCCTGAAATCTTCGATGTCAGATATTCTGAGCGTATCAGCCGTGTTTTCGTAACTGTTCTGCCAACCTAGAAGTTGAAATGTTTCTTCAAGATGTTCAGCAAACGGTCAGCTTTATCTTTCGCTCTTTTAGCCCATTTCCCATCGTTTGTTGTGATTGGGGGATCTGCGTTTTTGGTCGTTTTATCCCTTTTGTTGCTTTCCAGAGGGAATAGTCGGTATCTTTAGTTGAAGCTAGAGAACAAAGGTATTTTTCAATCGTTTTATTTTTCAGGCTTTTCGTTTTTCCTGCACTAATTCTCTATTGGGTAAATAACGGAGTTTCCTTTCCTGGATGATAATTTGAGGGTGCATTCCCAACCCGACCATTGTATGACATCAAGGAGCCTGTCTAGTTTCTCTTCTATTTCATTTTTACTTGTGATGCACTTGAAGTTGTATTTTTCCTCTACTAACTGCTTAAACAACTCCCAATTTGTTTTTTCTATTACATTTTCACTAACCGTCATAATAACAGGAGGGTGCTCAGATATTAAACTTTCATCGTTTTCTAAGAAGATGTAGCGTTCCGACATGCCGTCTACATTACTAGAAATCTATAAGGTCTGTGATTTTGTTAGGATCAGATGGCCAGTACGTTGGTTTCCCTCCTGAGTAAAATTCACAGTTTGAGTATTGGCAATAGCTGCAAGTAATTCTTTGCCTTTTGGAAAGGTTAATCTTGAACCCCAGAAGGTATTTTTTACATTAAAGTCACCTCCGAAAATGAAGTTACTTCCTAATTTCTGGAACAAGTTAATGTAGTCTTCTTTCTTTAAGTTGTACCGTGGGGGTCTAACATTGCAGATATATACAGGTGCTGTGATGACAAAATTTAACCTTCACGGTGGTTACTTGCATGGATTCTTTTTCTATTTTTAATTCTTCATGTTGATTAATAGTATCCCTAATAAATATAGCTGACCCTCCTCTTGCCCTTTCTGCTGAAAGTGTGGTATGGTAACAAGTATATCTAAGGATTGATACATAGGAGCTGCTGGTAAAATGTTTTTCTGATATTAAGCATGTATAAATTTTCTCAGTATTTAAAAATATTTCTAATTCTGCTAGGTGTTGTGTTAATCCGTCGTTTTGCATTCCGTATTGCTATTCTTAATGAGTAGTTTTGATGTCTGGTTTCTGCTCCGGAATTATGAATTTATTGCAGACATTATTTATTTTTAGCTATTTTGGAATTTGGTATTTCAGAATTGACTTATTTATTCTGTTGCTCAAAGCTATTTAAAATTGCTTGGACAGTGTTTTTGAAATGTCGGTACCATTTTCTTTCGAATTTGAAGAGGCCTGCGCATATGTATAATTCTCCATTCGCAAAGGTACTTCATTTCTTGCTCGATCTTTGTTTGGATGACTTAGAGGGGGTTTGCGTGCCCGATCCTTAATTTTCAAAATCAATGAAAGTCGTATATTCGTCATTTTTCGACCAATTTTCTAACTGGAAATTTGCGATGTTTCCCAATTTTCAGTGATTTTTCGGAATTGTCAATTTCTAGACCGAAGTACTGATTACCTCCTGCGATTTCAGCCTCTAGCACTTTTTAGGTGTTCGATTCGTAAAAATTTGATTTTGGAAATAAAAAACTAAGCGTAAAGCTTACCAAATTTTATTTACTATAACATCTTCATCAATTCCACTATTTAACTCTTAAATCATTATAACACTTCACTATTACTTCACTGGGTATTACTTATACTGGATTCTAGAATGTAGCTGTTGTCAAAATAATTCATACTGCATTGAAAAACATGAACCTTCTAATCAAGTCACACATCAAGTCAAAGATTATGCCATAAATTACGATTTAATTTATTCACATCCATCCAAATTCCAACTTTAGAAGTTATAATTAAAAATATAAGAAACCCAGATATTGCGGAAGTAAAATTCTTAAGAATAATGGTAAAATCTTTTACATTATTATTATTTCTGTATCGCTATATGCCGTTGGGTTTCTTAAACATAATTTTTTAATTTTAGTTTTTTCCGATCTGGTTAAAATCAAATTACACAAAACAAACAAAAATTTTTGTTTTAGGTTAACACTATTTAGCAAAAATATTTAGAAAAGTAGAATTAAAAAAGCAATAATAATAATTAAGTTATAATGTTTTTTTTTACATGAAAATGACTAATTAATGAGAGAGTAAGCACGAACGAGTACACAATGTATAGTGTGCCAAATAATGTTCGGGTTAAAACCTCGAAAAAATCTATTCTGTATTACTCAATTATCACCTGAAGTGCGATGAATAAGATAAAATGTATGTTGTCAATTTGTGAGCACACCTGGCATCGTGCCAATGAAAAATCGTATTCTAATCAATATATGTCTGATGGTGGTGGCTGGTTGAATATCACAAATTTGGGAGGAAGGAAAATCTTCATAGATGTTTAATTCGAATATTTAAATTTTTCATCACGCGTTTTGCATGTTCGATTCTTCAGTACATATATGTATGAGATACGATGAGTACAAAGTATACAAGGGACAGCAGGAAAATTGTGATCGAAAAAGTTTATTTTCTTTCGTTTTTTACTTTATGCTATCAAATGAATTTTCTTCAAAGAAGAAAATTATATAAATAAATACAGAAATTTGTTTATTTTCTTCTTGCGGTATGGTGATGTTCGGTATATATGATTGTATACTACTACAAAATCGTATGCTGGTGCGTTCGATGAGTTAAGACACATTTGTGAGAATGTGATTGATCGAATAACAAACTGTTTTCTTGTAAATATTACATATGGTTACATTAAAAAGTTGTTAGTTTTGTAAAAACATATACTACTGGGTGTGAACTTGTATGTCGATACTATGTTAAAGTATTGTATTCGAAGTAATGCACTTAGCCTCCTGATGGAGTTGTAACATCCTCCGAATTCATAAAAATCGCATTTATGTATATTGATCAACGTTCACAGCATAAAGTACATACAAGTATTCTGATTTCAAAATAGTGTATGTATACGGTCGTTATGTGCATAGTCCAACATGTGTCGCTTTATATGTACATATTATAACATAACAACATTAAATTTATGTAACTCGATATTGGTTATGTGTATATGTTATACAAACAAATGCATGTAGAAAATTGTCAAATTGCTAAAAAAATGAATATAAATTATGATTATGCGCTGAAACCGGAAGTTGGGGGAAATTAAATGCCTTTAATCAAAATTGCAGGTACTGGATTTTTACGAAAAAAATTAAATAAAATTAAAAAAATAAATATAACTCATCCATGTTATACAATCAAACACCCGCATAATGACCATAACTATAAATTTGCGTTTGTGCTACGAATATATGTAGCATATAAATAACCATATGCTTTTCATATTCCATTTGAACACATATTATATTACAACTATTACGTACATCAAGAAAAACTATTCGTACTGGCATTCAAAATGCAATTACATATGTGTTATATTTCCTTCTTAAGATATACATATAACTCATGAGAGTTTTTTTGCGGTGAGTGTTTTGCTTTTTTTTCAATGTTTTGTGGGTTATACAAGTAACGATTTACAAAAAGCTATACAAACAAATTAATTGGAGTAAGAAGAGATTTATGCGATTCATTCCAATCTAATCCGCTCAATCATATCGAAGGCAAACTGAAAAAGTATATGGAACTGTACTGTACTGTACATGTCTATAGTTATTAGCAATTTGTAATTGCATGCTTAGGTCATTCACCACCGCCACACTGCATCTTATGCTTTTTTTTTTCTATATTATACTTGTTTGGTTTTGTATGATACAATTATGAAAGTTATTGGCACCATAAAATGTGGTAATATCAATTAAGATGATTTATTGATGGAACGAAGATACAAATTAGTTTTGTACTGTTTGTTTGTTTAATATTATTTATTGTTATTTAAATCAAGATGGCTATAAAAATGATTGCGACCGCAAGATGATGATCGGCAGATGTTTTTTTTTTCTTTATACAATTTAATGTCTGAGACTTTGGTTTGTATTCTCGGATACAAAATTTTGATGACTTTGAGATACTAATCCTTTGTTTTTGTTAATTATATTGTATCAAACAAATCTTTTCAAAAAAATTTAGAATGTGGATGGGTAAAATATTAATCTATTTTATATTAACTTACTATGCCGAATTTTATATTTGTGTCGCACATTAATCTAAAACTATCGATGGCGGTTGATAGTTGCAGAAAGTAATGCGAACAAACCAGCCCCCTATTCCTGAATACGATACGAAAACGAAAATGCGTAATTCATATTTGAATTGAATCAGATTCGTACGATTCTTATTTAAAATTGAATAGGAATCTTATACTTTCGTTTTCGTATCGTATTCAGGAATAGGGCTGCAGGTTTCCTAAAAGGAATACGACAAAAAAATATCAACCTGAGTACCATCATCAACATTGGTCCAACAACAATTGGTATTCCATGCCGTTGCAAAGACTTCATTGCAAATCTAAAATGGTTGTACTATTACGTAAATATGTATAACAAAAAATCGTGTTTCGGTATAAAACCCTTAACAATACAAAAAACAAGGTTAAGCCACCCATTAGAATCTTAGCAGTGTAAGATTCTAATGGGTGGCTTGTTAGGTCATCATCAGGAGTATGTACTGATTTGTAAAAGTAAAAATTTAGTTATATGTACATAGTAAAAAAAGGGAAAACAGAAAAAAGAAGGAGAGTAAAAAAATAGGCAGTAAAAACTAATCTATTAGATCGTTCCAGCCAACTGTTGTTTATTCGGAAAAATTAATAATAAAAAAGGGACAGGTAAGGGAATAGTCATCGGCTGAGTAACAAAATTCTAGGTATATTGAAGTACATTTAATTACCCGACGTATTAGTCATATTTTTACAAACGTGAGAATAGAACAGGGCAGGATCCGTAATTGGTCAGAAACGGTTTTCTCGCTGTTAGATAAGAATATTTTGGTTAATGAATATGGACTGTCGAATTTCGTAAGATTGTAACGAAATTCAAAAATCCATATTCCTTAACCAAAATATCTTTAACGAACAGAGAGAAATTCGTTTCTCACCATTATTTTTTTCGATTAATTTTTATTGTCTCCTTTTTATTTTCCTTTTTTCTACTATATAGTATATATAACTAAATTTTTACTTTTACAAATCAGTAGATACTCCTGATGATGACCTAACAGTAACAAGTCGAAATCGATCGAGTGATTTTTTAAACTTTTTGGACAAATTTTTTGAATAAAATTTTAAAAAATCTAACTTTTGCGAAATAAAAACAAGTGTTTGGTAAAATGTGTTTATTAAGAGTTCGTGTATTTCGCCAAGTGCCTAGGGCAAATAGTGTAAAAAATAAATGTAAAGTATGTTTATTTTAAAACAAAGTTTAAATTTAAGAATTATGCGTGCTCAGCCAAATGTCTTTCTCGGCTTCTTTTGTATGATGTAATTCTGGATTTACGGTTCCGTGCTTCAAAATGAAATAATCAGAAGCCTTATAGAATCACTTACAATAGGTCTGTAATAGTCGTTTTCCTCCGTACCTTAATAAAGGTATGAAGTTGAAATTTGGCACAACCATATAAAACTTAGTAATCCAGAATACCTCTCAGAATCTAAAAAATGTTTTTGACTTAAATTTGGGAGGGCAATTGGGTCGTCAATAGAAAGGACTTCAGTTAGGAATTTCAAATATATTTTTTGTTAAACACTTGAAAATAATCTTAAAAATTGTAAAAAGACACCATCTCTCCCCGGGTCTTTTTATATTTCCAAGATCTCCAGAATTTTAGTTTTCGAGACAATATAATAAAAAATTACAGTAAAATTATTTGGAATTTTAATTTGTACAGCCAATTTAGAAATAACGTTTCATATATGGTTGCACGTCCCATCTAGAGGAAGCCAAACACCAACCTAAGCTTTTCTTCTCGATTTCCATATAAATATCAAAATTATAAAAAAATAACTTTCATAAAACGTTTGTCTGTAGGTAGTCTGGTGCCGTTTTTTATTATAATTTCCAACTAACTATATTGCTGATGAGTTCATACTAGCTATTGATAGATGTCTCTGCAAACTAAATTCAGATTTATATATCTCAGGTTAGAAATATTTTGGAGTTTCTTAAATTTTGTTAAGCCAATTTTCTAATGTTTAAGACGTTTAAGCAATTTAGTTACTAAGTAATTTGTACTCAGTGGTTTTTATAGATAACATTTAATATTTTCAGCCATTCTGATAGTTTGAAGATTTATACATTACATGCTCAATTAAGTAATATCTAACGTATGATTTAGACGTATAACACCGAAAATTGTCTTGAATAAACCGAGGTGTTTATGAGATGATATTACCAGGGTTCTGGTTAAAAGCACTATCCACAATCCTCTCCCAGGCCTACGATCTGTGAGCATATCAAGCCGGTTACGTTAAAAAGAAAATTATGCTATAAACACGGTGGGCAAGAGTGAATCCGATTCCTGGTAAGAAAAGCGACAATGTATATCGTTCAAACCGATTTGTTATACTAGAGTTGGGTATAACATATAACAAATAGTGCGTTTGGATGATGATGGTCAATCTGGTGACAAAAATCTAAGGATTAAGAACCTGTGAATCTAGAAACGAAGAAGACAAAAAGTAGTTATAATGGTACTCAAAAAGGATCAGCAACATTTCACTAGTTTATGACGGAGTGCTTGTGAAAGGTATCTATTATTAAAAGTCATGCACAAATCGAGCGTAAATTACTACGCTATGAAAAATTTGAGAGGTGAAATGTTGTGGCCAACACCCGATTTTCTTTCACCTGTAAGAATGCACATAGACACCGAATACACCACTCTTGATTCCTTAAGTGAAATTTTAAGATAACGGAATTTTGATAAAACTGTCATGTTATTTAAACATCGTTATTCTCGCCCTTGATAATTTCTTCTTTAAATTTATTTGAATCTTTCAATTCTTTGTCTTTTTCTGTAAATGCTAAAGTTTTCAATATCTTTAACTGGTACTACACAGATTTCTGCTAAATTTAGCAAGGATCTGCAAACTAAAACAAAAGTTTAAGTATGAATTTTCATCCCGAATAGTCAATCCGCCTGAACTTTAGAGATGCCGAATTTTGGTGAAATAAAGTTTTTTTTCTCTCGTCATTTCTGGTAAAATTTAAAAAATAACTAATTTTGAATTAAACACTAATTTTGTTTGAAAATAAATTTTCAATCTTTTTTTAACCGTTTTTTCGTAAATATTATACAGGAAACCCTCCAAGAACTCGATTAATTCGTTTCGTATTCTTTGAAATCGTGTTGTTCGAGACTACGAAAAAGAAAAGAAAAAAACGTTACGTTTTAATTTCTTTTTTGTTATGATACGAGAAAACAAAATAAAAGAGAATAGCGAAAATCGTGTTATTCTAAACTATGTGCAGGTAACCCTCCAAGAACACGGTATTCGAAGAACCCAGATACACATTTCCTCAAACTACACGGGTTCAAACAACACGATTTTCGTTATTCTCTTTTATTTTGTTTTGTGTATATCATAACAAAAAATAAAACGTATCCTTTTTTTATTTCCTTTTTTGTAGTTTCGAACAACACGGTTTTAAGGAACACTTAACGAATTAATCATGTTCTTGGAGGGTTTCCTGTAATTTGAGAGAATGGGTACGGAACGGGAAACCGTGTGTTCTTTGAATACCGTGTTCTTGGAGGGTTACGTGTATTATATTTTTCAAAAAACGAAAACGCTCCAATGGATGCTGCGATTTCCAGTGATAAGATTTAGTGTAAAATCTTTTAGTTAATAGTCGATTTTCTCATAAATAATATTATTTTCAAAATATTTGCAAAAATGAAAAGGTAAGTAGGACTTGCCATAGTCCTACTACCGATGGATCGATTTCAGCCAAAAATCACTGGGATCTCCCAATCTATAGAAAAAGCTTAAGTTTGAAGTTTCATACCGATCAATATATCGGTCCGGGCTGAATTTTTGTTGAAAAATAGTTTTTTTTCGTTATTTCCGCTTAAATGTAATAAACGTGACCTGCGTCGATATTGTTGCAAATTTATTGTAGAATCTTTTATTCTTATTCTTAAATTCTATTCTAACTTTTCAAAATATTTACAAAAATCGAGAAAGCTTCAATTAAAGCTGCCACTTCCGGTGTAAAAACGAAAAAGCTCACATGGTCACTTACGGTGCGCCGATTTTGGTCCAAAACTCACAGGAATCACACTTTTATTATGTAAAACATAGTAAAAAGTGGACTAGTAATGCTGGTTTGTGCCACTCCATCGGATGTGGGTCGGATGCATTTATGTTATACAGGTTTTAAAGATCTTAGAAGGGTCTTCTGGAGAAATCTCCAGAAGGACCGTCCAGAATTGAAAAAGTAGAGTATTCTGGACGAATTATCTGGGTTAGGAAGTAGAACTCTTAATCAATTAACCACTTAATAGTTTGCTTTTAGCGAGAATGGGCGCCCATAAATTGTCAGGTTTTTTTTTTACATTTCATTAGAAAATATTTTATCAATTTATTCAATAATTTTTTTTAATGTTTTTTAATGACGTGCCCGAGTTACGCTCGGGAAAACCTGTCAAGTGGTTAAGTCGAAGATCTGAACAAATTTTTCAAACTATTGCACTGTTCACGAGAATATCGATTTTATCTATCGAAAATTTCATCCAATTCCCTCCGGTTGGAGGTAACTTGGTAGTGGACCTGTATTTAGGTCGTAATCCTTCTGTACGTCATGAAGCGGCGATTACTGTTCACTCATGTGAAGCAAATACAATAGAACATTTCAGGGTGTACTGTTGCTGTTGCAGTCATACCTGATATAGTTTATAGAATACCAAACCCGATTACTGCGACTAAAGCTAGGTCAGTTTATTTAATATCAACAATAATATCGTTTGGACTACCTAAGCTCACTTGTATCTGCAAATAGAGCTACTTATATGGTAACTATAAATATTAAAACTTCTGAAGTTATTAAGCCTATAGTACATACATATTTTGTAAATTGGCATTTCTTTCGGTGACAATCTCCTATAGTTCTATCGAATCTTTTCCCAACCAAATTATTTTTTCATATTTCGAAAAGGAAACAAAAGTGTAAATCGAAATCAAAATAAATGAGTGTACAGGGACTGTCCGTATCGCAAGCCGACAGTTTTGTCTATGATAATTATGGCTGTGTATGCTGGTGCATTGTCACAGTGAAAAAACGTTTTTCTTCGCCAAATTGCACAGTTTTTCCAACAATTCAACGTCCAGAATAACCATAAATACTAAGTGCGCAACTAAATTTCCGGTTTTCTTTGAAAAATTGGAAATTTCAATAAAACTATAAAAATGGTTTATTTCATGCCGTGAAATCGAATCAAAGCAATCAAAATTTCTCTCTTCGATTTTCCATATGTCTCTCAGTCAACTCATGCCGGACCCATTTTCCCTCATTTTGAATTTTACCAAATACCTTGGCAAGTCGTGTTTAGATGCCTCCGCAAGTTGATATTGAGTTTGCGTATCATCTTCATCCAATAACGCTTGCAGCTCGGTGTCTTCAAATGTTTTTAGTCTCCAGAGCGCTTTTTGTTCTCAAAGTCGAAATCGCCACTTCCGAAGCGTTGAAACCAATCTTCACAGGTAGTTTTCGATGGTGCATGTTCGATGGAGGCCTACGTCAAGCAAATGACGTATTTCAGCAGCATTTTTTTTTTTTAAGTTGAAGCAGAACAGTAAAGCTTCCCTCGAATGCTGTTTGTTGTTTGGCACAAAACTCGACATTTTCGTTCTTAGAAAAAATATTTTTGCGTTGCGATATGTGCTGGTATCACAACTTCTTACATAAATGACAACTAAATGTGTCGCTAGCACTATCTATGTGTGAAACCCGGACACTTAGTTGCGCACCTGATTTTAAACCAATTCAAACTCAGAATAACATGATCGTATCGGTCATTGATTCTCTTGTATTTGTTTTTATCATTTGTGAGATGAGATCATTGACACCTGGTCACCATCATCGTTGGAAAATATCATCCATTTGATTTAGCGTTTCTTTAGTTGTGACCACTCGGGCGTCCAAGGTGCTCTAGGTGGTCTTATTATTCGTGCATTTTCTATTTTTTTTTTCATCAAACCATCGGTTTTTAATTCGGAGGACTGAAAAGTTGTTGGGACATGTACGTCTAGGAGTTCGTACCTGCCATAGCGTATAACCCTAAACATTTACCCAACACACACGATATGGGTTACAGTCGTTTTAATTATTTCCATATACTCGTGTAGTATATCGTTTGAAAGGTATTTGAGGAAAATTATTCGTTCGAAGTCGCTGGTGGTTTATTCGTTTATTATATATGTAATATAATTGAAACACCTTATTACTAAAAACTACCACTATGGCGCTGGATACCGATGCATTTTCTCACTCCGACATAATCATGTGTGAGCAATAATTTTGTTATAAACACTTTAGTTCTTGTTATCAACACCTTAGTTGTACTTTATTTAAAAATTAATACGAGTCATGTATTGTTAAAAAGGTCTTGGAGGATGTCACAAAGTTAGGTGAAGCATCTTAATATTCAAAATTATCGCTATCGTACAGGACTAGAATACTTATTCTCTCGTTATTTCGTTTTGGACCCAACAAAAATTGGGTCATCAGATTTTAGTTTACAAATCCAGCGTTTCGGCGCTGGTGGCAAATTAGTCATTCATTCATATTCATACATCATTCATAAATTGGCTTTAATTTCAAAAGCCATTTGTCTAAAGACCATTCTAAGAATATAATTTACCAAATTTTATAAATATTTCGCTTCTACACCACCCCTTAAAATCCCAAATCAATGTATGATCAGCATATTTGTCTAAGTGGATTTACGGCAAATTTTTGCAGGGGAAATTTATTATTTTCCCTAATTTGAAGTCGGATCATTTCGGGTTGGACCAAAGTTTCAAATTGTCCACGTATGTGTCACTGAGTTCAATAAATTTTTGTAAAGCAAATATTAAATTTTGTTGATTTAACAACTATTTTAGATTTCTATGTATGTGTGACCATAGAAATAGATTATAAATAATGAATGTAAGCAGCTGTCAAGCGTCACAAACTTGGAGGGTAAAAGAGAAAGCGAATAAATCAACAGGGCCCTATTTAGAATTTTTTTCGACCGAATGCATTGAAGTTAGGAAGGTAAAATTAAAAAAATATGTAAATTGATTTAAATTTTTATTCATCCAATACAAAAAATTAGTTGTTTTTTTCCTTAAGTACAATATATTGTAGATTTAAACCTGTGTATATCCAAATAGTTATTGGTCCTATTTAACTTAATAGTATTTTCATTGCCGTCAAATTTAGTCGTTGGCTCGTTAACCAACAAGAAAAGAATGACCCGTTTCTTAAAAATATTTACTTATTCTATATTGCCTGCGACATAAAATAATTATTTTCAAAATTTAACGAGCAAATAATTGAATTTTTACTCGTTTTTACATTTTACATCTTGTATCGAAGCCAACGGGTTCAATTATTGTTTTTTTAATTCCTCACATTAAGGTTATCCTAAAAAAAAAAAAAATATGTTTTTCATATAATTTCTCGAAAAACTAATAATTATGGTATTCAAAAATAAAAAGTACCGCCATATGCATTTTTTTATATAACCATCCTGCTCTGGCTTGTGACACATGAAATAGCAAATTTTATATATGAAAAAACTTTACTTTCATTCTATAGTATTCTATGGTGTTGGCAATCTGTGCCAAAATTTCAGCAGTTGAAGTAGTAAAGATTTTTTTAACATGATGTCACTTTCGACGAAAAAGTTCAAATGGTTGGATAATAATAAAATGTGATTTGAATTATTTTGTAATTATTCTGTTTGTAAGATAGAAAATGGATCGGAAATTCTATTCAAAATGGTGAAAAAGTTTACTTACTGGTTGACTAAGTGGCTTCCCATTGACCAATAAATAATACAGTAATGCCGCTTGTAACGGTCTTCAGTTTTTTTCAGTATCCTTACTGCCAACAAATCTAACTTCGAGTAGTCGAGGAAACACGTTGCGACCTTTCTCCTAAATTTTAAATAAACTAGAAAAGATTTTGTAATAAATGCTAAAGGAAGTAGATACCCTACCTTTAATTAAGATTGGTGAACAAATTAGTTTTAATTTTTAATATATGGTTACTTGTCAAGAGAATTGTTAAGAAATAGCTTAACAACTACGGATCTTTCCTAGAAATTTAAAGTTAATCTCAAAATGGAAAAGAATAAATTAAAATTTTTCGGCGGGTTTTTCCATTTACATTGTACATACATACATTATAATTTGATTTGAAATTTAGATTCGGCTAGGAAAAAATTACCTTCCATTGTTCCCAGCAGATAAAACCCATAATCACTACATCCCACATGACCGTTTCTCCTTTTTATAGCAAGCTGACATGACATTGAACGCCATCCGCGAACAGTTAAAAATTACGTGCCTATTTTTATATACACCTAACACCTTTATTAATATTGTTCTACATGAAACTTCTATTTTATTGACACTCGTGTGCTTATTGTATTTCATGTGAATATGTTCAAATAAACGTGTGTTAACTTAAATCATTTGTTGTATAATATGTAATTGTATTGCTAAATCGTAATTAGCATACATAAATATAAATTTTTAAACATTTCAGCATTTTTTTATGTAGAATTTTCGTAAACACAGACAGGGAGTCGCCATTAGAATATAATTAGGTGGATATCTACAAAATCACGTACATTTAGTTTATTTTGAAGACACATTCCTTCCGGTTTGTGTTTTTTTATGCTGAGTAAAGCCTAATGTTATTTAATTTAATTTATGGGTGTTAAATGTCTCCGTGTATATAAGTAGATGCAATTTCTTGGAATATGCTGCTTATTAATTGTTTGATATTTTTTCTATTTTTAGAACACAAGTCCATTATGGGAGGATTTCGTCGCAAAGGCAACAAAACTTCACATGTGTCTCCGGTAAGTTATGAACGAATATTTAATAAAAAAAAAAAAGTTTTAAGTTATATTGTTATCACGTTTCTTATCTACCTTATATATAACGCAAGTTATGTAAATGTGTAAACTGTAAACATAAGATATGGTGCCCGTTTAAAACCAAATTAAATGGTTGGCTGCTAAATCGTTATCTTCACTTAGTCTGTGCGAGTATGAAATCCATTAAGATTCCACCTGATGTGTGCACATACAAAAGTAGAAGCTAATTTTTGTATTCTATTGTTTTTTCTGTTTTAATATTTGCTAATTTTTTTTAAAACACACATTTAAAATATATCGAGCTCTAGAATAATAAAAGAGTAAAATGTGCTGTGAATATTTGTTTTAGAAATATTCCCCTATGTGACATTGATTTGAGGTGAACTCTGTGCTGCAATGGAAATTTAATATTTCTTCTAATATATTTTGCGCTTCGGTTAGTAATAAAATTGTTGAAGACATAGGAATTGGTTTTAAAATAGAAACAGAACATTGTCTCAATTTAAAGTCAGCATATTTTCGATGAAAATCTGGTGCTGCCGAATGAAATGTAGCACGGTACCGACCATTTCATACTAACATTTTAAGTAAAATACTTGGTTTTTATTTAGCAAAATTTAATAATTTTTATGTAGGTGTCGATTTCGAATTGTTAATTTGGTTTTGAGGATGACCTAAGAAGTCAAAATCGACAGAATTACTTAAATAAATAAAAACTACTTAACTCAAAAACTAATATTTAAATTAAAATGTTATTAATGTAAAAAACGTAGTCCATAAGTGTAAACAGTGTATTTTAGACCTGTTTCTAGATCAGAGCGATTTTTAATAAAATTCTAACAATTTTCTCTATAACTCAAATTTATAAGGTAACCGCAAGTTGGACGTCTTTAACTATAGTAACACTTTTATTTGCTCGTTAATCGGATTTTATTACGTTCATCTGCTGAATTTCATTAATTTCAGACTTTCCTTTAGAAGGATTTCGGTTTCTGATGTTACTATTTTAGAAGATTAAATTTTGGAAGAAAATGTTCAAGGTTCAAGCTCTTTCCATGAAAATGCGGGGTTCCCGAGAAATTTTCTGAATTCGTGGATTTATCCACATGTGGTGATTTCTGAGAAAAACATCATTGCCATTATTACTGCGTTGGTGGTAACTTATTTTCTATAATAATATCCATGCCATTGATCTTTAAATTTTCAAACATTTGTATCGAGTCTGTAGAAACGACAAATATTCCGCTTTTCAGCCTTTCCAGAATTACCCGTACATTCGCTTTACGGTGTGCCAATGTGCATGAGTCGATAGTTTGTATTCTGACATTTCAGGAAACTGGTTAATATGTCTGATAATTAATATGCGTGTTATTGTGAAATAGTCTGTCTCGTTGGTATTCGATGAACAAATCTGTCTGGAGTTCAGAATGCCCTCGATCTGCGTCATCAAGATGCAAAATTACTGTAGCGTAAGTATTTGTTCGCCAATAGTTTTTTTTATATGTGTCTTCACTGACTTGTCGGTACTTTAACACAGTCCGCTTGATGTGATGCTCCTGGTGGTAGAAATGTCCAATATATTTTTTTTGCTTCAATAGATAGTCGATCAGTTCATTTCGTAGTCCAACTTATGTGACATTTTAATTAGAAGTTTGTCGACAAGTTCGATGTCTGACCTCGTGCCTTGGCTTGCATTCTCACTATTTCTGAATCGTGCTTGTCTTTCTGAACTATTACGGTATGACTTAATTCGGAAGAACTTTGCTCATCGGCCGGTGCATGAATAGTTGATTTGGCATCTAATTTCGCGTTGTCTTAACTATTTAGGACCTTTCCACCCAAAATACGGTTTACCGCGAGTTGGTTGGTTCACGGGGTTCTCTTTCATCGGGGCGAGTCTCCATATGTTTCTTTTAAGCTTTTAGACTGGACAGTCAATTCAGAACGATTTTGGTGATTGGTTCGATTTCCAGTTTGAATATGTCACCGATTTTCTTGAAAAATCAGCTTAAAGCACTGCTCCTATTAGCTCAAGCCTGGGCAAGTTAACATGCTTTAGAGGGGCTATCTTTGATTTTTTAAATAGTGTATTTTACGCCGGTTTCTTGATCAGAGCCAGCTTAATTCGCTAAATGCACCATATCTTGATCCACGCAGCACTAATGGGTGGTGTGCGGTCGATTTATATTTGAGCTTAAATAGGTACCTAAATAACTCATTATGTCAACGCGGGTGAAGTTTTATCCAGCTAAGATAAGTTTAGAAGAAAGATGAAAGCAGGAATCTGGATTTAGGTATATGCATTATGCACATGGGAACCAACGTTATTTTTCCACAAATTTGGACACGGAGTATGTAGATGATATGTGTGGGGTTACAAGGCGCAGATGAACAATTGTGCATGTTACTGTGTAAAAAAACAGGCCCTAAGAACATAACAGCAACAACATGCCCAACTTATGATTGGGGCTAATATTGCGTTTGTGAAGGCTTTAATTAGTTAGAAAACAGTGGAAACTCTGATATTGATCTGATAAAATGCGACCTGAAATTATCCACCCTACTGGTTTCCACAACAGATAAATCAGAACATTAATCGAAATCTCGAATCTATCAAGTACAAAGTACGGAAAGTAAGAAATTTGTACATAAGGCAACCAAACCGATCCACGTCAGAACGCTTTGGCGAACATTTAAAATGTCTGCGCCATAATAGGATGATTCTATACTGTGGTTAGAATTATATTCGATACAGATGACACTACTGATAATTTCTGCTTAATACTCGTATTATTCCACTCCCATTAAATGCTAACCAGGGTTTAGATTCTGTTGATTCTATAATCCCTTTTCCTGTAGTCGCATCACGTGACGTGATTACTCATCTTTCTGGTTACTAAATCATTAAATCGACACTTACAAAATAATTGTTCAATAAAGTCGTTCACCCTGTTTTTTAAATCTTATGCTGCTTTATAAATATTTCCTTGCGACTGCTATCACTTCAAATGACAATTTCTAGCATTTGAAATTTTGACGTGACAAATAAATAAAAAAAAAAAAACTAATGCGCAGCCAACTAAGATTTAAAAAATTTTCATTGAGAGTTTTGCACAAAATTATTTAGTAAATTTTGATTTTAAAATCTAGTAACCAGGGAGATCAATAGTGACGTCGCATGAAATGATACGTCTAAGGGAATTGTGTATTATCTGGCTGGCTTAATACAGTTCCAGCTTGTACATCATTAGTTTTGGCTGAAATTTGTGTTGCTCACGAAAAATTATATTGTGCAACTTGTGACACTGTTGGTTTGGTTTGGACATGATGCTTATAAGGTTCCGGCTGACATTGTAGTAGTTCCGGTTGAAAGCTCATATGTTGCACAACCATCCAAAATACATTCCGTTAGTTGTGCAAGCTTTAAATAGTTTGAACTAGATAGAATGATGCACAAAGCACGGATATTTGTATCATAAATGGTTTGGTTCATGCTTACATATTTCCGGTTGACTTTAAATATTCCCAGCTGACATTGTAGTGGTTCCGGTTGAAATTTTCGATTATGCACAATAATGGTTCGGATTGTTCCCACTGATTGCATATTATTCCGGTATTATTCCGGTTGGTCTGTGCTGGTTCCGGCGTACATTGTGATTATACTGGTTTCGTCTAAAAGCTTAAATGTCACAATCATCCAAAATTCATTTCGCTCAATGTGGACTCACTTTATATGTGTATAAAATTAGATAGGGGCAATGATGTGCCATAGTTGTTCTGGTTCCGGCAGTCATTTTAAGGTAGTGGCTGGCATTATATTGGTTCCAGGTGAATTTTAAAATAAGCACACAATGACTTAGAACAGACCGTGCTCATTGAACAATCGCCCAAGTTTTTCCCATTGATATATGGTTCTGGTTGGTTCGATGCTAGCTTCTGTGTTTCCGGCTCAAAAATCGAATAACTTCACTATGCATTATGTATTATACTACTTGTTGCATGGTTCCGGGTTGAAAAATTGTACAGTGCTCAATGGATGGAAGTGGAAGTAGACAAGGTATGAAATATTTAAGTCGTGATTGTCGAAAATATTTTTATTAATAAAACAAAGATTTAATTATTGTTTATTAATTAATTGTTGTTAATTTTCGTTTGAACAACTGTTAAGGAGGAAAACTTTACAAACTTGTTATTTTTTCAAAAATCTGAAAAGCATGCACAAAATACTCTAATGCCGTGCCTTAGAACAAAATCTAGTCGAGTTACTAACATAACTGATAAAATCATTGGCTTTATCGCTTTAAGCCGTTGCAGTATGATTTAATAAGACCTCATAATTGTGCAAACCTGTAAAGGTCTTCGTAAATATTCCTATTACTACTTTTAGGGCAGCTTTGATGTTCAATTTGAATTTTATGGTTGTTATCATGTTATTTATCCGAAAGGAATGAGAATGTTATAAAATAACCCATTATACGGAATTTATGCAAGAATAAAGTGTTAATTTCGTCAATATCTGTATTGCACCTCGAAATACAAATTAATTAACGCAAATTTTATGATTAAATCAGTTGTATTTAATATAAAAAAGTTCGCAAATATTATTTGGTATTTCATAAAGTAGAATACACATCGAAACCAACCAAAGTATGTTTGTAATACATCGAAAATAGAGTAGAGTTCAGATAAGCTTGAATAGTCACACGGCTTTTAACCGTCACTCTGTGTACGGGGGTAAAAATTACCCCAGACCTACAAAAATGTAAATAAAAAACTAACTGCTAAAAATTATTGAAAATCCATTTAGATATGCCTTTTTCAATTAGATATACACCAGATAACAAAAAATCGCGAGTTATAATCGATTGATTTTATTGCATTTTTTATCGTTAGAATGATACTAAATGCATTCCTGTGTACTGCGGTATAAAATTACCTCATCCATTTCTATATAAAAATCTGTACAAAACTGCAAAAAAAAACTAAAATTATTCTGATACCTAGTCTATCGAATTTTTATGTTACTAAGCGCGCAACTAAATGTCCGGGTTTTTTTTAAATGAAAAATGCGAAATTTCAATAGAAATATAAAAATGGTTTATTCAAAGTATTGTCCTTCGTTATCTGCACATTTTTTTCACTATGTATACATCTCTCTGGCAAAACATGAGTACCTTGACGATAAAACGACATGTCTTTGGACCGAAACCATTCATCCAACCAATTTTGCACTTCTTCGAAACTGGCCAAATGTAGTTCGGATGGTTCAGATTGATGAGTTGTTGTCGGTAGCGTTGCCCATTGATATTTTCGCCCTGTTTCAGCAGCTCATAGTACACGATTCCTTTCTGATCTAACCAAACGCAGAGCATTGTCTTTTTTCCTAAGCGATTTGCCGTGCCGTAGATTTTGATGCTTCGCCAGGTGAAAGCCATAACTTTTTGCGTTTGGAATTCTCCCGTAACAATTCGAAGCAGGAAGCTCTTTCTTTCATGCCGTGAAAGCAAATCGAAACAATCAAAAGAAAGCAATCAGAATTTCTTTCTACCATTTTCTATCTGTCTCTCAGTCAACTCATGCGGCACCCATTTTCGCTCCTTTTGAATTTTTCCCGTAGCATGTAAACGTTTGCAATACCTTAGTGAGTCGTGTTTAATGTCTTTACAAGTTGACCTTGAGATTGCGTATCTTCTTCATCCAATAACGCTTGCTGCTCGGTGTTTTCAAATATTTTTGGTCTTTCGGAGCACTTCTTGTCTTCAATGTTGAAATCGCCACACCTCGCCGTAGGCCTCCTCAAGCAAATGACGTGCTTGAGCTGAATTTTTTTTAGTTTAAGCAGAAAAGTAAAGCTTCCGCAAATGCTGTTTGTTTGGCTCAAAACTCGACAAATTCGTTCTTAACAAAAATACTTTTGCATTGCGATATGTGCTGGTATTACAAGTAGTTATCGTTAACAACTGTCCACTCTATGAACAAAACACAACTTCATGACATAAATGAAAACTAGGTAGATGTATCGCTAACACTATCTCTGTGTGAAACCCGGAAATTTAGTTGCGCACCTGATATTTGCAAGCGAAAAATTAAATGATGACCAATGTTACCGTTCTTCAACGAAATTCTACTTTTTAAGTCGATGATGATTTCGGTAAAGACATTATTACTTCGACATGTAAAGACATAGTTTAGTTGAAATTGTAGACAGGGTGTTTTGTGAATGGACTGACAAACTTTTTTGACAGATGGGGGGGGGTCATTTGAAAGCTTTCATCCCATAGAACTGATACCCTAAGTGTCACGGTAACTGAGATATGATATTTTTCAGTTTTTTCAAATTACCCAAAATCTCGCCTTTAAATTGTCATAACTTTTTGTTTGTAGTCGTAAAGGCACCAAATAACCTTTATTGTATTCTGCATTGCGATTTTATTCTAAATAAATCATTATTTAGTACAATTAGTTTAAGAAAAATAATTTATGGACTCGCAAATCCTAAAAAATGTGTAAAAGTATGAAAATTGTCACCTTCTAAATTCAATTAAGCAAAAAAAGGTTATTTAAAAATTAGCTTTGTTTTAAAAAACACTCTAGTTTGTGCCCTTTCCAATACATGCCATCGAAACCATTCATTTTCTGGTGAAAATAAGATATACTATTTTGCAGGGGACTGGGTTAAAAAAATACCTTTTTGATAAATTTTTTAATCAACTATTGAGTACTTGACCTCAACAAGCGATAGCACAACTTTTTATACGTAGGTATCACGCTTCAAATGACTAATGAAAACTAGGTCACTCAATTAGTGAGGCACAAAACTGAAAGTAAACAGGAAAAAATCAGGAATTATTGAACGTTCAACATCGTTTTAAGGAAATTTCATCCGCATATGACAGTAATGTGCAGGTATAAACCCTTACAACTTGATTTTCCCGTTTCCGAACCTAAAGAAATGGCTCGTCATAATTAATGCAAAGTTGTATCGTATAACCTTCTTCTATCCCGAAACCGATCCTTTGGAATTTTTTTTATTAATAACATCCTCAAGGTGGATCAGTGTTGCGTTCGTTCGTTCATTCTTTCATTCAAATATTTTATTCAGCCAACCATTTCTTGTGAAAAAATGCAGAACGTCATTTTCAAGCAATATGATTGGTCGAAAAAATTGTTCGAATGAATGAATGAACGAACGAACGCAACACTGAATTCTCCTTCCGTTACCCCAGAATACCAAGTGTCTGTTATTTCATTAATACAATCGAGTAAACGTATAATGTTGCAATATTGCGTAATGCCACACAATCTTTTGTATTTTAAATACTTAAGACATTCTTATAAGAGTTTTGGTAAAAATCATGGAATATGAAACCGTTAACTTCTTACTGTAAAAATTATGAGACGTACAAATTGGTTTCGGTGTACCTTAAGTATGTATATATATATATATATATATATATTTTTGTACGTCATTGAAAAAACCACAAAATAATTGTTAAGTTTAATTTGACAGCAATCGTTCTTCAACATATTTCAGTTATTTTGGTATAATCACATTAATTTTCGTTTAAGTCAATAGGCGCAATTCCTACAGAGTTTGTAGTACAAACTGGAACATTTAAAATTGGTCGGTTTTATTTCTTGAGAAATCGAAACCAACACCTCCTACTTACCACGCACGCAGATCACAAATCGCATTTTTAAACGATATATATTTTTAAAACTTAGGAATACCTACGTCAAATACGTACAAATTTATCGCCAACATGACCTTTAATCAAAAATTTACACACACACGTCTGACACAAATCTCAATCACCCCAAAAATAATAAAAATAAACAAACCAACGAGTCTATTTAGTATAACGTTTTCCTATTAAACAGATATTTAGCTACATAGCAAAAAAAAAATCTTTTCTATTTTGGCAAATAACCAATATTTAAGTTTCCCATAAAAAATTTATCTTTTTTTTATTTAGCGCGTACACATAATTTTTCTTTATCTTTGGCTCGAAAAACACTTTCGATTTCGTATATTTTTCAATTATCGCTGTTTTTTCTGTTGGTTAAGTTTGTATGAAATGTACATACTCATTAAAGGCACATAAATGAACCTTTATTTTTATGTTTTTCTAAATCTACCCGAAAATACAGCAAAAATAAAATTAAGATAAACTCATTAATGCCTATTTTAAGTAACCCACATCTCAAGACATAATAACAATCAAAATTGTTAAGAAAATAAGCATACATAGATAAACAGATTCTAATAGAACAAGCACCAGACATGAATTCGCAATATTTACGTTAACAAACAATTTTTGTTAGATGGATGATTGAAATCCGTTTCGCATAAATAAATCTATTAATTATTACAAATATGTATTTATTACAAAGAATTGCAGGTGATTTAGAAAATGCGCTGATGTAATCCTCTATGAGGTCATACTGTACAATTTACGACATGTTTGTACACACAAGAATTTTTCTTTATAATTTTCGATTTGTTTCTACGAAACTCGTATAATGTGACTTAAATCAAATTTGATCAGATGTAATGTATTTGATATTTTAAAGTAGTATACACAGGCAACAGTTTCTAATTATTTTGACCTTGTACGTTGAAATCATAAAATGATTTTTTGCCTTTTAAGACAACAATTTATTTATATTAATTAAAGATCGATTTGTAACCCTTTCGTGGAATCTACAAAAATAATTCAAATTAATCAGATTTTAATTTCCGGAAATTAAGCTCGCGTATAGCAGGGGGTTAATAAAAAATTTTGTGATATGCTTAATTGAAATATTCAATCAAATATCTCTCATAATAAGGAATATGTTATATTCATATAACAAATTTTAATGACGTTCGTCTGATTTGTGTCAAATATCTGATAATACATATATTTATTTTGAGCGTCACGAATGTTTCAATTTGATTGATTGATCGCTTATGTGTTTGAGATATGTTTGAAAGAAGAATGTGTTTAAAATTTGCAATGGAGCGAAGTAAATTTTTATTAAAGAATTGATTGCAGTAAAAGAACTATCATCACATTCACATATCAAGTTCGAAGTCGGATAAAGGCGGTAGGCAAGGGGGAATTTTAACCATCTCATTATTCTCTCATTGGGTTGTGTCCAATAATAATTGGAATAATTTGATATTCTACCAGCGTTATTTTTTGTTGCTGGTTGGTGTTTCCTTCTTTTGAGCTGGTTGTGTTTCTAAAACTAGTAATTTCTTCATGATTCACTATTTTAATTGAGTTTGACCTATTAAGCTAAAGAAGAAAACACCACTATGTCTGCTAATTTTGGAAATTGCTCAGCTTTTGTTTTTACCTTAGTCTGTTTTCTTGTTTTTCTTTCTTATTCTTCGTTAATGACATAACTTTATGTCAACGACTTCTCTCTCTTTTGCTGTTGTTTTTAATACAACCACACAAATAACTACAGGTAACCCTCAAACAACACGATTAATTCGTTTCGTGTTCGTTGAAACCGTGCTGTTCGAGACTACACAAACCAGTGGCCCTATTCTGGTTTTCCCCGGGAATAGAGAATTGGGAATTAGTGACGTATTTCTAGCAGTTGGGAATTTTTTATTCCCCAAAGTGTATTCTGGCGTTATTTATTGGGAAAAAATAATTTTCTTTATTGGGAAAAAATAATTCCATTTTATAGCAGTTTTGACGTTAATTTTTCCCAATTATTTTTTTAGGGAATTGTAATTCGTACTTTTTCGAATTTTTAAACATTATTTTTTCTAAAAAATATACATTTAAAAATAAATTAAGCTTGTAATAAGGTCGCAACATGCGTTTTAGTTTATAAAAAGCAAAATAAAAAATGTTTCCCCCAAAAATAATTCCCAGTCTATGAGAATATACATTTGGGAACGGGAAATAAATATTTGGGAATTATTGTAATTTGTAATTACAGCAAAATATTTTCCCAATTTCCAATTCCCTGTACTCGAATTTCTTCGTTGAAAATTGAGCACATTAAAACAAGAGAAAAGTAAAATCCTCTTAAGCAAATTACAATGGAAATGAACATATCCCATACTTCGATCGATTAAGAGACTGACAACCGTCGCCACAGCGTTACGTCCTCGTTTTAGCTAACCGGGCGATAGTAAAGATGGCTTTGATCTATCTAAGAATTTGATTCAAATAATTCGGAAAGTGCATATACGTATAAATAACAAGTTTATTAATTAAAAAAATTAATTAATATACAAAAATTTACCAGGCGTACAAGTATGAAATGCGTATGTATTTTCTTGTAATTTGTGAATACCACGCGAGTAAAATCTTCCCTTTTTGCTGCGCGAACCATTCACCGAGTCATTTTTTCACATCTTCGTACGAATCAAGGGCTGCTCAGGAAGTGCGTGATCCATCGATGCAAACAAGTGGTAATTGGAAGGAGCCAAGTCTGGTAAGGAAGCCATATGAGTTAGAACTTCCCAGCTGAGAGATTCCAACGTGTCGAGAAACGGTTTTGTCGTATATGATAGAGCATTGTCATGAAGAACAATGACTTTGTGTTGTTGGTAACGTTTAGTATTAACCGTTTCCCAAGGATTTAACGGCTCATAATAGACCACGCATCTCTTGTCCCATCTCTTGTCAACCCCCCCCCCCCCCCCCCCCCCACAGAGCATCGTCTTTATGCCAACGCGATTCGATTTTCCAGTCGATATGGATGGTGCGCCTGGGTCCACCCATGATTTTTTATGCTTGGGATTCTCAAAATAAATCCACTTTTCATCCTCTGTAACTATACTAGCTTCTTGACTAACGCCCAATTGCTCGGCGAGTTGTTTTTGAGTTAGCGGGTCATCTTCGTCCAACACTGCTTGCAATTCCACATTTTCAAATTTTTTTTGGAGGTTTTCCAAGTTTCTTGTGTGCAACATCGAAGTCACCACTTTTGAAATGCCGAAACCAGCGTTCACACGTATATCTTGCGATGGAGCATGGTCACCATAAGCTTCTCGAAGTAATCGGTATTCTTCAGCAATTTTCTTCAAATGAAAACAAAACATTAATGCTGTCCGCGAATGCTCTTTGTTCGGTATAAATTTCGACATATTGAACACAACACTATGCACACACTTTCCAATTTGTCACTCGTGCTCGTCTGACACTTCTTGATGACACAACAAAATGGCGCAGTGTCAAATTTGTGTAGCACATACTGCATTCGTGCACCATCTGTTGTCTGCAATCCACATTTCATACTTGTACACCTGGTAAACGTTTGCGAAAACTATTAGCAGCAGATTAAAGTATTTCTAGAGAGATTAGTCAGACCTTGACAATTGCAGCATGTAATGATATAGCCTGGCGTCTCATTATTTCCAAAAAAAATTATCGGGGATAGTTTAACTCCGGAGACTAGGGTGTCCATTGTATAATGTCGAAAAAATACGGAAAATTCTCTCGCTTCGTTTTTTGAGTCAACGTCGCGTTGTGAGCCAAAACTGACTTGTTGGAAGGTTCATTTGAATAATGCCACAAACCCAGACAAGAACTATTTCCTAGAAAATTTTACAGCGATAAATTTTTTACTTTACACTGTAATAAATCGAGCCCAAAATTTTGGCTTGTTGGAGTTGAATTGGACCTTTTACGATTATTTTGATCAAAACAGCTTTCCATCGGTAAGTAAATTTTTTAGATTCTTTGTCCCCGATTCGCATCAGTAACTCTTGCATCTTAAAGGTCATGTAAGCTTAAATTTTGTTTAGGTCTTCTTAGGCTATTTTTTGAACTTTTATTGATTATTTTATGTTTATTTTATTAATTATTGTAACTCTTCTACTCTTTTCTCTATGAAGAAGAATTGGAAATTCAATAAAAAGGCAGATTTGCTTAAACAAATAAAAAACTGTTTACCTAAAATGTTAGCTACAAGCTCCTTTAAGGAGCCTGTACATTTCCATTCGAATAGCAGTTGATTTATTAATGTAAAAGCTGAGTGATTTAGTTGCCCCATTCCACACGAGGTTTTTGGTTTTTTTGATTATCAATGGCCTTGAAATATTTTTTATTTCATTTTTGTTTGTGTTAGTATGATTTCACCGAAAGTTTATTTAAGTCGCAATTAAAACCTGTATCATAGGTAAACGAGGAAAGAAACGAAAAAAAATCGTTTCTTTGATATCCAATGTGGAACCATCCAATGTTATTCATATTGAATTGGTGGACCTAGTAGTAGAAGTTTCTATCTTCTTTTGCTTCAGTATTTATTTAAAACTATTTAACGTCACAAATAATTCGGTAGACCTATCATCGAAAATTGATTCTCGGGTAAAATCTTCATTAGCTGGTTTTGAACATATCTCTTAGACGGATTTTCACAATGCCTTAAAATAAATATCTGCGTGAACAGCATTACGACATTCACAATGCTCCAGACATCTTTAGCGAGGCCCCGTTACTCACTTGATCTTTCCACTCATTTGAAGTGTGCTGATTTCTGTCAATAGTAGTGATATAACTACTGCTACTTCCGGATTCCCAGTGCGCATTTTTCTTCCCATTCCGTCTATATTTACTACTACATACATATACAAACAGAAAGTTTTGTATATGTAAGTGTAAAATCACATTTTACAGTATGTATAACTTTTCTCAACGAGTTTTCCCAGGCTAGTTAGGAGTAGACTCTCTGTCGTTTTTTAAACCACAATACGTCAAATTGTCAATTTTTAGCATATTTTTTAGACTAGATGTGTTTACTACGCATATATACAACTATTCTTGGTTGGATAATATAGTGGATTTTCAAACGGTCATGCAATTTAAATAAAACTAGCCGAACTAATTGATATTTTATCACTTTTTATCAAAAATAAGATCTACTCAAATTTTTTTATTTAAGTATTTAGTGATAATATTTGGCGATGCTTAAGAAGTTCAAATTGATTTGTATCTGAAGTACTTACTTACTGACATACCTTCAAAAATGCGAGCAAGTGTCAATCAAACTTGTCTTTCATGACACATTGCAGGCAAAAAATACCTTGTGCTTTTTATTCAACCTGAGTAATTTTACTGTCTGCTGCATTTTTGTTTGTGAACAGTGCCACCGTGCATACTTGGTTCTTCAAATTTTACGCAGTAAAGAATATTAGTGTACGAAAATAAGTAAGTAAAAACAATAAATACTCCATTCACACTGGGCCATTTGACTATGTAAAACTTGCTTATGGTTTTTTATAAATGCTAAATTTTTGAACATCATTGCAAAAAATTAAATTGCCCATCGAAGCCGCCACTTCCGATGTACTGATTTCCACCAAATGTCACAAAGATGTCGCAATTAATGGAAATAGTTTAAGTATGAAGTTCTAGTCCGAATAGTTAATCCGCCTATACTGTAGAGATGCCGAACTTTGATAAAATAATTTTTTTCTTTATCAAAACTCGGTCAAATTTAAAAATTTGAGCTTATTTTGTTTGAAATTTTATTTTCAATCTTCAAACGTTTACAAATATTTACTAAAACTAAAAAGATCCTATGGAAGGTGCCACTTTCGGTGGACCAATGTCGGCCAAAAATCACTGGGAGATCACACAACCAATTTATGAAAACAGCTTAAGTTTCTTTACGTTCAATCAATCCGTAAGGGTCGTGCATGGGCTGAATTATTATTAAAAACAGTTTTTGTCAAAAATCATCACTTCTTAAATTTTCGAAAACTGATCCGGACCGGAACTCTTGCAAAATTAATTTAGAATATTTTAGTTCTTAAAAACTGTTTTTTATTGTCAATCGCTATTTCCTCTTAAATTTTGCAAACCTTGTCTGGGCCGATATTGTTGCAAAATTAATTTAGAATCTTTTACTTCTTAATCGTTTTTAAAAATCTTTTAGTTCATAGTCGATTTACTCATAAATGATATAATTTTCAAAATATTTGTAAAAAAACGAAAAAACTCCTATGGATGCTTCCACTTTCGGTGACCGATTTCAGCCAAAAATCATTGGGATCTTCCAATTTATAAGAAAAGCTTGTTTGAAGTTCCACCTTGACAGGTCAATTCGACTGTGCCAAAGGGCAACCAGAAAATTATGCGCAATACAATTCAACACAATCACAAAAGTGCGAAAAACAATTGTTAGAAATGAATTCAGAGAATAATAATTGTAAAACAAACAATTTGAACAATTCATCGAAAAATCAATTATGCGAAAGAAACAATTCATCGAAAAGACTCGGAAGGAATATTAAAAATATTGATCAATTTTCCCTTAATTGTTCATTTTTGGATACGGAAAACTAGGTAGGACATCTTCGGTTAAAAAATAAAATTGTATCGATATTAAGCACAATTCGAAGCGGATTATTGTGATGAGGAGCTTAATTGATTTAAATCAAAGTTAATTGTATAATAATTCGAATATCTCACCAAAATTGGGTAAAGGATTTAAGTTTAGTTTAAAAATCTTAATTGAAAACTACGACACACTCAATGTCACAAAAAAAGTATAAACCTGTGTTAAATTTCCATAAATTCATATTTTCTGTCATTCGTTGGTTCGATCGCTCAGTATTAATTCCAGGTAACTCACATAAATATGTTATTTAACACAGGTTTGGGCAGTTTCCCATGATTTTAGGCAAAAATGAAGTTCTGCGTAATTGCTCAGCATATCCTGAGATTACCTATATCAATTTTCATGATGATTGGAGCATTTTTAGAACATGGTTTCTTGTATGGGGAAATATATTGTTCAAGAGTATTCGTCGATTTTGGAGTATTACTTGATGATAATATTCATATCTCAGCTCCTACTCAAGAAATCGTCAAGCGGCTCTCTGTTCTAAATAGAGGATGAATTATAGCATGTCTATGTTAAATGACATATTTATGTGAAATGCCTGGAATTTACACCATATTTCATTTTACAGAAATTCTAAAATTTCCATAAGAAATCTTTACCTGTAAATACTGATGTTCAAAAGAAACTTTTAGATGAAACATTTTGTTTCGATGAATTGTGTTTTCGATAAATTGTTATTTGCAAAATTGTTTTCACGCACATTTGGTTATTGTAAAATTGTACTTTTCATATTTGTTTTTCGATGAATAGTTTTTCGCATAATTGTTTGTTGCATAATTTTCGGGGAACCGTGCAAAAACTACAAACATTTAGTCTGCAGGGAACCACGAATTGAATAAAATAAATCTGCAAAAATCTCAATGTCAAATTTTATTTATTTTATTTACTACGTAGAAGAAAGTAAAACAGTTACATAATTTAATTCATGTATATCCGTATATCCTATATCCTTGTCTGCATATCGACCAGATACATATGTCATTTTTTGTTGTCAAGTTAGTTGAAACCTGATCCACCAACGGCGCTTTTCTAACTTTTATAATAGTCAATAATTTAGCTGGCCATATATCGCAGCTGCTATGATTCATTTCGATTAATTGAATAATGTTTCAATTAATTCAAATGAGTCAATAGCAGCTTTTTCAAATAAGCTTCTCAGCAATGTGGGATCAGGTTCAGAGTGTGTAACTCAGACAAACTTTTTAAAACAATCACCACTTTCTGCCTTCAAGATGTGTTAATTTTTAGCCAAGGAAATATGTTTTTATATTTATTTATCGCATCAGGTGAAGATAATATTGTATTTTTATTACCAAATGATCAAAGATTAGTTTTATACTAACGTGAGACATCACAACAACAACATTTGATGACATTTCTAATTACTTCATTCATTAAAAAGAAAATTACACTTTTTACAGTGAGATATGTGAAGTATATTGCTATTGTTTTTCACGTAAAATTAATGCACACATTCGTGGTGTATAATGAGGTATGACGGCGCACATTATTATCTTTGTTATTATTAACTTTCTATACAACAAGCATAGATTATGTTATTTATGTAGAGTAAATATTATATACATAGGTATGTATATGAAAAACGGAAACGAGCATATTCCCACATAGCTCTGCATGGGCGAACAATTACCTGCGGCTGGTGTGTTGTGTATCTTTCTAGCAAAAAAAGGCAAATTATTTTTCCGCTTTATATGCGTCGCATGGAAAATAATTTCAAAAATTGATATCTTCTTTCAAACCAACCACACTATATGCAAAAAAAAATTTAAAAAAATTAGCGAGGCGTTAAAATTAAAACAAATTTATATGTACTTTACTTGTGGCGTGCCTTTATGCACATATTTCGCCAATTGAACCCGTTGACTTCATGAAATGTTTGATTTATAAACTTTAATTGATAGATAATTTTGATACGCTTGATTCAAATTCCAAGTGGGTTGAAATGTTTTATTCGATTCATCAAGCATACAGTAAAAAAGCACAATTATAATAAAGCCTCATATTAATTTTAACTGCCTACAGTTGATGTATCATCATGTTTGATGGTATCACCATAACAAACGATTTGAGGCATTTACTTACTTGTGCATATGTTGTCTCGTAATTGTAAGATCGAGCTGATTTTAAAAGAGGATGCAAATACTATTTAAAAAATGTAAAATTCTTTACCAACAATAATTATAAAAATTAAATATTCATGTTATTATGGAAGTGTTATAATCTAGTTTTGATTTGGTTTTATGGTTATGATATGAATTTAGTGTGTTGATGGTCATACAATTTTTTTTTGCGGTCAACCGATTGTGTATTTTCTCACAATATTAATAAACATTTACTATCTTCTTTATCGTTGTTGCACTACATTCATTCGGTTTTATTATTTTTTATGTTATATGGCGGCTTTTTTGCTTTTCGTTGATAAGAAGTCAATATTGTCAAAATTTATAATATAAGTCGTTATACTCGTATAACAAGTAAGTGGAAATATAATATGTTAATCGGTTGTTCGATCTAATCGTGAGAAATAATTTGACAGGTGAAATGCGAATGATAAATACTAAATATGTACATATAATAATGGCGCGCACAAAAAACAGTAACAATTAATTGGTGATGATAATTAGATGTCATTGGTTTATAAAAATTAAAAATAATAACAATAAGCAATAATGTGGTAAAAGTCATTCCAGTCATGCAATTTTCTTTCCAAACTGTATGAGAAATTTTATCTTTTGATAAGTTGAAAAAAGTAGGTTTTTGGGCGACAAACCACTTCGACTAAAATTATTTTTATGTATTTCGGCACAACCGCCTTTAAGATAAACACCTTTTGAGTTTTTGACTTATAGATGGAAAATTTGTAAGAATCACAACAGTCAGTTTCGAACGGATTGTTGATTTGAGAAAAATTAGTCTTCTCAGGAGGTCGCTTCGACTAATGTTGTATATTTACATTGGAATATTGGCTATATACGATACTGTTGCCAAAACAAAACGCCACAGAATTTTTATTTTTTGATGACTTTTATATTGAATCAAAGTAAAAAATGTTCACCAATATTTAAATTTTCGAATTGCATTAGCAGTTTTCGATTTGGCCATTCTTAAACGCGATTATGGTCTTCAAACGGCCGACAAAGCTATTGCATGCAGCGCGAAAGTGGCCCTGCGGTAATTTATCCCATTCCCGGCGAAGCGCTTGCTTGAGATGATCGACACTTTGGTATTTTTTTTTTCAACCTTGCTCTTCAAAATACCCCAAACCGAGAAATCTAGCGAATTTGCATCCGGTGAATTTGGTGGCCATTGGGCAGTGGAAACGAATCGTGGAACGTTCTTTCTCACGCAGTCTTGATTGACGCGCACTTTATGACTCGACGCCAAGTCCTGTTGAAATGTCCAGGCTCTGCGGCCGAAATGTTTTTGTGCCCAAGGCTTGAACGCTCCCTCCAAAACATGATCCTGATAAATTTGAGCATTTATCTTGATGCCACGGTCCAAAAATACGAGCGGTGAACGGTTTTCGGTCGTTATGGCGGCCCAAACTATCACCATCGGCGGCGCTTGGTTTCGAGTGGCAATCCGTTGGTCCAAATTTTCAGTAGAACGGCTGGGCAAGTAAATCCGGTCGTTTTGCTTGTTCACATATTCCTCAATAACGAACGGTGACTCATATCGGAGAAAACCAAATTCGGCAAAACGCCACTTTCGTGCAAGCGTAACAACTCCTTTCCTCTTTCCACTCTAACTTTTTTTTTTGAGCATCAGTAAGACCATGCGTTTTATGGAATTTTAAGGCCTTTAGTCTAAGATGCTGCAATATGTGCTGCATCCGTTCGAGCGAAATGTTCGCCTCACGAGCCAGTTTTCTGCCGCTACGGCGCGGATTTCGAGCCAATTTGGCCTTCACCTTCCGAATGATATCCGGCGATGTTGCAGTGCGTTTCGGTCCAACACCATGACGTTTGGCAATGCTGCCAGTATCGTTATAACGATTTATGGTGCGATACACAAACATTTTATTCGCATGCAGATGTTTTAACTGGTTAACAATCTGCGACAGTGGTTTTCCAGCCAAATATAGAGCAATCACACTATTACGCTTGAATTCCATGCAGATAATTTTTTTTCTGAATATTTCCCACTAAAATGCTTTTGTACGTTTGTAAACAATGGAATGAACTGTAATTAGTGTAAATTTGAGCGCTGTGTCATCACTGGTTCGACAGCAATGACAGTCTGACTTAAAGTACCAAGTGTTTAGTTGCTCGGAAATATATTTCAACATTGCTATACTCGGATCGTTTATCATTTCAAGTGACGATATTTCCTACATATGAAACTTAATTCCTTTACACACGTGTTTATTTTTCACACGATCACTCTAACTGGGTCAAGTACAACGTAAAATCAGCCAAGTGTATTATTACGGTCTAACTAAATTTTGACATATGTATGTATGTATCTAATGGCAATTCCACACGATAATGCGTCCAATTATAGCTAAACTCGGTTTATTTATTTTGTAATTGATCGGTAATCTATTAAAAGATAAATACATGTTACGTATTGAAATAAAGAAAAATTATTGAATAACTAAATAAAACGCAAGACAAGAAGTTGGTTTATATTGTATGGCGGCTTAGTTGAATCATCTCGTTGCAACACTCCGATTAAGTACAAAGTTGCTTTGTTTGTCCAAGTCAGACGGCTTTTTATTTACCGGTATACAAAAGCTTTATATCTATGGTCTTGCATGGCTAATATAATGGGCAATACACCATTGCCGATATGTATATGTTGAGGCAGTTTAATCTCAACTTGGAAGTCGGGTGTCAAAATATAATAAATAAAATATCCAGAAGTTTGCTAATTTTTTAATATGAAACACTTTCTATTAAATATGTAAAGTTACATTTTTGTCGAATTTATAGCGTCAATAGAAAAATTAATTTTCTGAATTTAAATTTGACGCGTGTTATTACATTAGATTTACTCTCTAAAGGGGGTTTAAAGGGGTGAGACCTCATATGTGTTACGGCATGGCAAAGGGAAAACGGTTTTTACGTTTTCATTTTCGTTTGTAACAACAAGACAATCCTTGATGTGATATCCCTCGACCTTTTAATGTTGATTATTTTTTAGATTGCTTACTGCTCGCACTATTTTCTTTAAAATAATTTACCTGGCTCAACAATATTTTTCAAAACACGTTCGCAATTGCACGGGAACGTCAGACAGGAATATCGATTGATTTGAGTTCTAAATCCTATTCAACGACTTGCTCAGGCTATCTTCCGTTTGTGCTGTCATCTCACGTATACCTTGATCTTCTTTGATTGATTGCCTAATTGTCTCAGTAATCCGTTTCTAGACGGTATTGTACTGTAATTTTTGGGCACGAATTGGGCTGAATTGAAATTTTAGCAAATTTTAGTTTTGAGCAAGCTGAATTTGACTGAGTCACCTCAAACCGGGTTGAGCGAAGTTTGTTTTAGCTATGGTGAATGTAAGAACTGGATAATTATTTGGCTGATAATTTTAATTTTTTTGTAGAAAAATCTAGATAAAAATCCAAGATTTATGTTGGAATCTCGATTCAGCTCAAGATACCAGATTCGAACATAACTAGTTTAGTAATTGCCTAGCACGGCCGAATTCCAGAATTTTCTCTAAAATCCATTTTTAAATCCTCACCCAATTCTGCATACCTGATTTTACAATTATTTCTTGGGGATATGGCCAAGTTACATTCAGAAAGGTCGAATTGTTTGATCACCAAAAAGACACGTTAAAATCCCAATACAAGATGACCTTAATTTATTAGAATCCTACCCCAGCTCTTCAAACTAAAATTTGTTGAGAGATGGCCTAGTTCATTGAGCATAATGCGTTCGTCCATTGTTAGCGTTGGAGTGCCAATCCAATTCTGCATACCATATTCGACAGTAATTGGTTGAGGAATGGTAAATCTCCATTGAGCATGGCATAATATGTCCTGTGCAGTATAATTTACTTGGTAATTAAACGAATATTCTTTGGTGACCAAATATAATAAAACATGAAATTTTTTGCGAAATAAGCTAAATTTGAAATATCCAATCCGGTAGTTAATCTGGCATTGAATAAAATGATAGTTTTCCGGGAACTATTGCCTTTGGGATACCTCACATATTTTTTGCAACTTTTCGAATTTTTTTTTTGCTATCTCGTGGTTGCCAATTTAACTTTTGAAATACTAATGCATTTTAGAGTAACTTTTAGTATAATTTAAATAAATATTGTTCCAGGAAATTCTATTGTAAGTTGTGGAATTGCAGGAGGATTAAATTATCTAATTTTTTGCGAAATAAAAAACAAGTCTTTAATAAAATGTGTTTGTTAAGATGAAGTATCTTCGGTACATTGCTTATTTAGCTCCATTGTTTCAGGAGAATTGATTCACTTCTTCGGCGAAACTTAAACGAAGAAAGAAGGAAATAGTTTAATGTCATGGACCCAAAGTTAACCCAGATAGTTTAATGAACGAAATCCCAGAATTACAAAAGTTGCACAATTTCCCAAGTACATATATTATTTTGCGGTGGGTATGGGAGGAATGGAAGTTCTATTTTGCGGTGGGTATGGGGGAATTGTAGTGACAGAGAAGGTAAGGCACGAATTATGACTGGCAGGCGATGTTACTGAGTATAGCTTAAAGAAAAATGAGAGGCTAATAACAATGGAGGTGCGACAATGCTCACAGACGAAATCGAGGAGCAGTTATGGCAGCAACATTTGGTCAGAATAATGATATTTAACAAGAAGGTCAGGATCATGACGAATAACATTGGTAAAATAGTCCACTGGGAACGGATGGCCCTTCGTTAGCCTCAACAGTGAGATGTATCAAGAGGGAATACCCACTAAAGCAAGAATTATCGGGAGCGGCGATTTGCAAAGTTTTGTACAGACGGCAAGGAAGAAATCCTGATAAACTTGGTTTATGATTCAGAAAAGAATGAAGGAATGCCCTCCAAGTTGTCGTGAAGATTGGCCGATGAATGACACTTTTGGTTGGCTTAAATTTATGACGAGTGACGGTATTTCAGCTCGGACAAACTAAAATTCGCAAGAGTGATAAGTGCTGGTGTGGGCGATGTAGATCACCGACGAAACACCGAATTATCACCGAGGATGAATGAAAATAGTAGTCAGTCATATTGGAGAAACGGAGCGCGATAGATTACAACCGAAAATGAATAGTGAGAACAATAAATTAGTGCTGATTAAAGTAAAGCGAAAAAATTGTGTAAAATGAATTAACAAAAAAATTTTGAAAAGTTTTCTTGTTGTGCTTTAATGTAGTGTGCTTTGTTTAATGAACCGTCAATTTGTCAATTGTCTTCATAATCCAGTGAGACGGATCGAGTTTGGCAGGGCCAATTCATAACAGAATTTTTAATTACCTTTGATCAATTGGTTGAAGCTCGGAATAGGATAATACTTCTCGAATAGGTTTTGTGAGTAAAAGTTATCTCGTTTTGTTCGCGTTTTGTTTCAAGGATTATGCGTCCTTAAAGTGTAGTGAAGCATAGTGCATATCCACACTAGGGTAACTTTTATCTGGTAACTTTTTCGTTTCTTTCCCTTTTAACAATAAAATCGGTTTTATCTGCGATGCAATTTTTTGATTTTATTGGTAAAGTGGAGACGAAGAAGTTACCGGATACCAGTTACCCTAGTGTGGCATCAGCCATAGAGATTAAAAATTATCTAGTAAAGAATGACTCCGTTATTGTTTTTTTTCGGCTAAAGTTTACTTTAGCGAGAAAATCAGGTAAGGAGTATAAATTTTTAAATGTAGGATTGTTTATCAACAGTTGTTAGGAGAAGGAAGCCAAATTTTTTCGGAAAATTACCCCATTTTCCGGGAAAATTTTCACTTAAAAAAGAAAATCCGTATTATTTTATTTAAAATACGTAGAAATGTGTACTTTTTATAAATATTTTGATATTAGGATTGTATCTTTACAGTTTTTCGACAGTATAAGTAATTTTTCCGGGAAAATTTTGCATTTTTTTAGGAAAATTTCGAAATTTTTTCAATTTTTTTTTTACTTAGTTTAAAATTATAAATAAAATTTGACACTTGAAGAATTGTATAAATTCTGGAAAAGCGGGGGTTTGGAGGCTGCCGATCCTCTAAGGTATAGAACGAATTAAAATTACATTTAAAAAAATTTATATTTACAACTTTTTTTTACATATGTGGCACTATCAGAAGAAGCGATAAGACCGATAGAATTTCTTTGATCTGTGTCTGCTAGGTTGACGAAGCAATTATTATTAATAAAAATAAAAAAAATAATGAAAAAATAAATTATTAATAAAAATTTAGCTTCGCCTCCTAAAAACTGATAGTAAACAAACATGCATTTAAAAATTTCCAAAATTTATACTGCTTACCTGATTTTCTCGAGGTATGCGTAACGTAAAATTACGACTCTTTTTCTAAATAGTCGACAAACTAAATTCTTTGACTATCACAAAACAGTTGGCATCATCTTTCTTAAATTCGGCTGCATAATTTTTATCGATGGCAGATGTTGGAGCTGTCGTCCAATTCGACTCTTACCTTGCTTGTAGGCGTATTACCTGCAAAAGCAAACACTTTGACTGTAAAACAATAACTGACGTCTATTACTATAACATAGTGGAAGAATGAGTTGGACATTTAATTTCACCTTTAAGTTGAGGCTCAAAATATTTTAGACTCTCCTCGTCTGGTAAATAACTAAATCAATGCGGGTTTAACTTTTCTTTTCTTCTTTGTATAAAAATGCGGAACCAATCAACCAACCATGAAGCAATTTACATCACACAGAATGAATGAACATCCATATCAGGGTAATTTCCGGCTTCTGACTTTGTCAAATATAAATTTCAAGTATTGCGCACTTTCCACTTCACCAGCCGAGCAGTCGTTCAGAAATAGCCAATCATTTTGATAGTAGAGCAAGAGTTAATCAGCCTCAGGCAAACCTGCTACACTGGACCAGGATTGTTGACATGCAAACCCGCATAATGGCGTCATACATGTTATTATCGGCTTCTAATAAATCTCATGCCCTATCTCTAATCATTTTTATTTTGTAACTGTATGATTTTTACACATATTCTGTACTTGTCTAGCTTTGATTTTGCATGTGTTCCGAGAGTGCTTAAATTTCTATTTTTAAACTAAATTCATCTAACTTAAATGTTGCCGAAGGAAGGTTCATGAAGCTCAGTTTCATTGACAATATTTGACTTTTATCCAGTACCTATTTTTTTGATTTCCGAGTCAAACGTGATAAATCAAAACAAACAGAAAACGCGAAGTTTCCCCAATATCTGTATAATTAACTATTTAATTAATTTTAAACTAATTAGCTCTGTGCAGTCTCTCATTACTGTATTATATACTTTCCAGTACAGAGATATTTGCTATGATTTCTTTAGAAAAGCAATCTTCAACGGTCAGCAATAAATTAATGTGAATGACCATCATCAAATCTCAAAGATATTCTATTTGCAAAAATTGTTGACTCACAAAAAACATTTTGTAGCAGTAAAAATCAAAATTTGCATATAGATCACAACATGCGTGATTTTAAATGATTTTATGTCATCAGTACCTACACAATATTTGTTCGTAATGTAGTAATGATTAAATTATTTTGGCGCATCTTCTCTCTTAACATAATATATTTACCGTAAAATTAAGTTTGTGTTTGTGTAAGAACTGTGACTAATTAAAACTATTTTACTTTTATTTTTCAGTGCGGCAATACAAGCAATTGCTGCATATTTGGATGCATTCCAAAAAATAGCAGACGCGGCTACAAATTCAAAAGGTGAGTGTGTTTTGTAATAATATAAATTAGTAAAATAAAATATGACCTAGAAATTATTTAATCGACTTTTATAAAATACGGTTACATCACAAAATTATTAAAGAATAAGCCATAACCACATTTAAAATTCTAAACCACATTAGAAATGTCATTCCCAAAATACCAAATCACATTTGCAAATAAATTGTTTGCTCGTTATATTGCTAATCTGAAAACGTGATTAAATTTAAAAATCAGAAAATCAATTTGTATTCGTGTGGTTGTTGTTGTCAATAAAAATGGCATACAACTATATTTTTTGTACCAGTATAGCGATAGGTACGTAATTATCTTGATCTACTATATAGAATAGGTGCAGAACAGTACGTAAGAAATTGCGAAGAGTTATAATTGTCATCGTTAAACTATTTAAAAAAATTATAGATTTTTAATTTTATATGAAATAATTAATAGTCCGCCCACTAACCTAAATTAGTTTATTCTGTGCTGTTTGTTCTATTTTGATACGAATAATATAATTCCAATTATGTATAAATTTTTCATTGTCAAAAATCGTTTATATGGATGTTGGATGTTTATAAATACTCGTAACATTGAAAGATTATTTAAAATTTCTTATCGTAAAAACATTTCGGGATTTTTGTTGTGAATAATTTCCGGATGAGATTTGCAAGCACCAAAAATGCAAACATACGAACAAATTTAAAGATTGTTTATCGGCAGTTTTATAAAAATGTAACGCTTGCATTTTAGAGATTAGCTCGCATAACAGTAACAAAAAAAGATTTGGTATACGTGACTCCAGGAAGCGACTCCCTCGTTTTTTGTAGTAAAAACTAGCTTGTGTTGGTGTTCTCGTATTTGTTTGATTCGCGGTTGAATGGATATTTTACAGTAAATTACCTATGTAAATTTTTGTTATGGTTCAGGAACACTATAAAAATTTGATTTATTTTTTGGGTTTGATAACCTTCGATTTGAAGAGCAGAGTAATTGATAATGGGTGTATCTAACATAGTAAAGCCAACATTTCAGATAAGCACGAAATCGTTAGGGTGCGCTATAGAAAGATATACTTTAAATATGAGAAATAACTTTCTCCAATTGATTACTTTTACTTATAGGCCTGTTAAATGGGTGATAATGAGTGTGTTTTTATTTGATGTCTGCGCTTTGCAATTATTCATTGAATTATTATTTTATTTTACTGGATTAAAGCTTAACACCGATTTATTATAATTAAACCCCGACGTTTCGACGGTAAATTCCGTCATCCTCAAAAAATACAATAATTTATAAAATTTAACAATTTTTCTTGATTTGAAACAAAAATTTGAATGTATAACTCTGATTCAAAAATCGAAAAACGTAGTGCACAATTTTATCGCAGTAATTCAACAAAATTTTAACAACTTCTTTGAATGTTGAATTTCTTTTATAATAATAAAAACAATTAATATAAACAATTTTTAAAATTCGCCGTTTAGTTAGATTTTGTTTCTTATCAGTGTAGCAGACACTCAGTAATCATTTCCTCGGAGATGATTGGTCATGGCACCATTTGACGAAAAAATTTAAAATTTTGTTTGATGAATATTAATTTTGATATAGTGTATCATATAGTGTAACATAAATTTAATTTTTTCAAAAAGAATTGTTGCATATCCGAAATGTTATTTTTATCGATAGTCTTCCTAATATTCCTTGTGATGACGTTTCACGGACATCCATTTTTCACTAAAAAGGTCCGCTAAAACTTTGAAATTTTTAGAATGAAATACAACATCCGGCAATCTCAAAATTGTTTCGGCTAGCAAAAAAGTCTGTATTATTTTTATACGATTGTGGAAGCCAAGAGTCATAATTTAAATATCTGCCTGACAACATTTTTTATGATATCAATCTGTATACTGAAACTTCCATTTTCATTACGTATCACTACAACATCTAAAAAAGTTAAACGATTATCAATTTCATTTGTAAATTTTATACACGGAAAGAAAATAGGTTCAATCGAAGATGCTTTCACCACTTCGATTAGAACATATTTCGTTAATAGATTGACCACTGTTGGGTTTACTGGAGAACCAAACACTTGTGCAAGCATCTTCCATTGAAACTAAATTCAGTATGATCTAATACAAATTTTCAGGCTTCTAAAAATTGGTTAAATCTCATTTTGTATTGCGATTTTATTTCGTTCCAAAACTACGCGGAAGAGACTAATATGTAACCTGTTGATAAAATCACATTTTTAATTTTATTTTTAAAATATTCCACCGAAAAATTTTTCCCGACTAAACAATTTAAAATTTTAAACAGAAATTTTGATAAATTATAGAAAGGATAACCTAAAAACTTACGATGATCGGTGGTGCCTTACGATTGCAATTTTAAGTTTAAACCTGTTGAACTGTCATTTTTCCAAGGCGTATCCAACCAATCATTGTATTTAAATTTGTTTGAATATCCAACTTCCTAACTTCCCGAATCCCGATATAGGTACTGTTGTCTGATACTAGTAACTCCATTATTTCTACATATTCGGTTTTGTAGATAAGAACAGATACGTTACCCTTATCAGCTGTGTATATTAATTCTGGGTGTCCATTCAAAAATCTTTTGGTTTCTATGCTATCTCGAAATTATCTACGTCCCCTAAATTTCAAAAATCTGGAAATGGTACTCTCTATATCTGCTATAATCCTATGATAAGGAACAAAATTAATTAAAACCAAATAAATTTTAGGATTTCGACAATGCCCAAAGAATTCCCAAATCAGTTTAATTCAACATCAATTCCTGCCTAACGAAGAGCAGAATTCTCGCCAGAAGTTGAGGAGCTCTCGCAAGCAAAAGTTAATGAAACTGTCAATCCAGTGCCTGTACCCCAACTCCACCAGCGACAAGAACAACGAAAGGTTGCAATGAAGACCAAAGCACCACCGCCAATTAATGTGATAGGCATTACTGAGTTTGCGAATATCCAAGCTCTAATGAAATCAGTGTCCACAAACGACTATAGAGTAGTTGCACTAAACAATAATGTTTGGAAGATAAACACAAGAGATCCCGATGCATACAGAGCTTTAGCCACAAACTCACTGAAGAAGGTAAAGAGTGGTATACATATGAAGACAAAAATAACCGAAACATCAAGGTTATGGCCAGAGGTCTACATCCCACCTGCAGGAAGGAGGATATAATAGAAGATCTCAAAATGAAAGAACTGCAAATTGAAGACGCAGTCAATATCCTTAAACGAGAGAAAGTTGAAAATAGTCAAGGAACCAAGATCGTTAAAAGAGGGCTCCCGCTATTCATGCTCACATTCAACAAAAGCGAAAAAATTGAAAATATATTTAATATCAAAGCAATACTTAATATGAGGGTTAAAATAGAACCACTGAAAAAGAACACGAGATTAATACCTCAATGCAAGAAATGTCAAGCTTATAACCACACTCAAAGATATTGCGGGAGAGATGTTAGGTGTGTAAAATGTGCCGGCAGACACAACGCGAAAGACTGTTCTCTTAGTCGAACCGAACCTGCAAAGTGTATAAACTGTAAAGGACAACACCCAGCCAACTATAGAGGATGCGAAGTAGCGGTACAACTGCAAAGGTTAAGAAATAAAACACGCCAATCGACTCAAAACAGTAATGTTAGAAGAGAAAGGATTCCAACTACAACTAGAGCGCCGACACAACCAGAGCCCATAGGGCCAGAGAGGAGATCCTACTCTCAGATAACGCAACAGAATACTATTGAAGAAAATCCACTAGAAAGGATATTACGAAGTATAGAAACGATAAATGCACGCCTAGCAAAACAAGAACGTGGTCTAGAAGCTATATATAAGCGGCTAGATAGACAAGAAGCTACCAATGAGCTTACATCAATGCTATACTAATCAAATGAATAGATCATTTAGAATTGTTATTTGGAACGCGAATGGATTATCACAGCATGTTCCAGAACTAGAAATTTTTCTAAACTTAGAAAAAATAGATATATGTCTTGTCTCGGAAACTCATTTAACAGAAACTTCATTTATTAAAATACGTAACTATCAATGCTACCATGCTATTCATCCAGGAGGAAACGCTAGAGGCGGGTCTACCGTAATTGTTAAAAATAATATTAAACATTACGAAGTGCCCGGCATTGAGGCATTGAGGAATTATGCAGGTTAAAACCATAATAGTTGAATCAATATATAATAGGGAACTCAGTATCTCCTCTATTTACTGTCCCCCACGCCATCAATTAAAAAAAGAAGACTACAGTCGACTTTTTAAATCACTAGGATCAAATTTTATCATAGGCGGTGATTTTAATGCAAAGAACACCTATTGGGGATCTAGACTTACAACCTCTAAAGAGAAAGAGTTATTTAATGCAGCTCGCGAGAACAACTGTGAATTCCTCTCTGGCGATAAACCAACATATTGGCCTGCTGACATACATAAAATTCCAGATCTTCTTGACTTCTTTGTAACAAAAGGAGTTTTAGAGGACTACACATGCATTGAAAATAGTGAAGGACTATCATCTGACCACTCACCTGTGATCATGACACTGAGTACAATGATAATAAAAAAAGATAATTCACCTAAGTTAACAAACAATAAAACCAATTGGGATCTATTCAAGAAATTAGTAGAAGATCGAACAAATCTCGGCGAACCAATTAGAACGAAGGTGCAGTTGGAAGATCAACTAGAAATATTTAATAACAACATCCAACAAGCGGCTTAGGAAAGTTCACCGATTTCTCATACCAACGCTATAATGAAACATAACTATCCTCTTGAAGTCAGAGAGCTACTTAGGGAGAAACGGAAAGCTCGCAAAATCTGGCAGCACTCTCGTGCACCGCAACACAAAACTATTCTAAATTTTTTGTGCAACAAATTAAAACAACTAATAAAAGAAATAAAGAACGAAAGCATAACTAAGCGACTACGAGGTCTTTCTGAATTAAAGGATGACGATTACTCGCTTTGGAAAGCAACAAAGGGACTAAAAAGATCCAAAATGCATGTGCCGCCTATCAAATGCGATGACGGTTCATGGGCTAAAAGTGACAAAAACAGAAAGTCTCTCTATTTGCTGCTTATTTAGAAGAGACTTTTCAACCGTTGCTGAGGCAAACAGCAAATGAAAATACAACAGTCGTAAACAAAGCAGATGATCTTGACATAAGTCATGTGACTTTATTGGAGCTTAAAACTGAAATCAATAGTAACTTAAGTATTAGAAAAGCTCCAGGTTATGATTTAATAACTGGGCAAATTGTGAAAGCCATTCTCGAGAAAGGTTTGCGTAAATTAAATCAAATAATTAATGCAGCTTTCAGATTGAAATATGTTCCACGACAATGGAAGGTGGCCGAAGTAATAATGATTCCTAAACCAGGCAAACCAGGAAACGATAAAAAATCATATAGACCGATATCACTACTTCCAATCATATCAAAAATATTTGAAAAACTGTTGCTGAAAAGACTCAAACCTATAATAGAAGAGAGATGCCTAATTCCACCACACCAATTTGGGTTAAGAGAAAATCACTCTACAGTTGAAAAAGTTCACAGAATAACGGATGTCATTGAGGATGCACTCGACAATAAGAAAATATGCTCCAGTATTTTCTTAGATGTAGCTCAAGCTTTCGACAAAGTTTGGCACCAAGGGCTTGAATTTAAACTGCATCGAGACCTGCCTCAGCAATTTTATCAAATTCTTAAATCGTACATAGCTGATCGACACTTTAGAGTCAAATATGAAAATGAGTACTCTGAAATAAAAAGAATATCAGCAGGTATACCACAAGGTAGCGTACTTGGACCTATTCTGTTTATTCTTTATACGAGAGACTTACCGAATATTGAAGGTACCACAGTAGCAACATTTGCAGACGATACAGCTATTCTAGCAGTTGGAAAAGATATTTCGAAAGCAACAAGCAAACTTCAAAGTGCAGTTAACACGGTGAGCAACTGGACTAAAAAATGGCGCGTCTCATTAAATGAAGCCAAATCAGTACACGTCAACTTTACAAATCAAAATGTAAACTGTATTCCCGTGGTTCTCAACTCAAACCAAATTCCATATACAAATACAGCTAAATACCTTGGCATGACCCTCGATGCTAAGCTAAGATGGAAAGAACACATCAAGAAGAAAAAAGAAGAGTTAAACATCAAATATAGAAAAATGTACTGGCTCATGGGTAGAAACTCTGAGCTCTCAATACACAACAAATTGCTTCTATACAGGCAAATGCTAAAACCAGTATGGACCTATGGTATCCAGCTTTGGGGTTGTGCCAAGAAAACCAATGTACAAATGATACAATGCTTCCAAAATAAAGTGCTACGAGGGATTGTGAACGCCCCATGGTACATTAGGAATGACAACATCCATAGAGACTTGAAGATGGAATACGTCACCGATGAAATAAAGAATCATGCAAGGAAACACGTACAGCGCTTATCTCTACACGAAAATGCAGATATCCGTCGTATGTTGGACACCAGTAACGGCGTGAGGAGACTCCAAAGGCAGAAACCTCTGGAGCTGGGCAGTTTGTTTTAGAAGAAAGTATTATAAAATGAGTAACCAATAGGTTACTCATCTTAACCCGAGAACTTAATTTAAGAAAGATAAATTACTAGATGATCTCTGAATCAGTTGTAATATTGTATAAATAAATAAATCAATTTATTAAATAAAAAAAAAAAAAAAAAAAATTCCTGCCTGAATTGTTGAATGGACTGTAAAACGAAGATAGTGATAGTCAGCGATTGCATAAGCAATTATCCACCCATATCTATATTGGTTTTGGACTACTTAGATATTTGAGAACTCGTCCTTAATCGTTGAATGAATCTGTCTCATGATTTCATGCAGCGAATTTTTGGATGTTAATTTTCTCTCAGATATGTGTAAAATAGAAACAGGAAAGCCTTTCAAAGGGCTTTCATGAGTTACGTACGTTTCAAGAGCCTAGTTAGTAGCTAAAGCTTGAGCCTCTAGTGTCAAATTGAGAGGCTTGATAATTTACTCCGTCATAAATGCGTCATTAAAATCTTTCAGGAATACAATTTAGGAATTGTTAATTTTAATAATTCCTCTATTAAATAAAGGGTGTTCAAATTAGAAGTATCTTTTTAATTTTTAAATAAAAAACATAAATTGTGTGAAACCTTCATTTATTATTATTGGAAATTAAAGTACATTGGTTCCGGTTAATAATGAAAAAGAATGTCATTTCAGGATGTTGAGGACAGTCTGAGGATTGCATAAACTTTACTCTTCAAGGAACCCCATAAGAGGAAGTCCATTTGCGTTAAATCGCATGATCTTGGTGGCCAATTCACGTCTGTTCTTCGAGAAACTATTCAATTACTAAACTTCACTTTCAAAAGATCAATTGACTCCGTTACTGTATGGGATGTTGAAACCATATATTCTGTACATTCTGTACAATATCTTCCAATTAACTTCACAAAAAATTTCTAATCATCTCTCGATATCGAGCTCCATTCACAGTAATTGCATTGCCATTTTGATATTCGAAAGTATATGAATCAATTATGCACGCGACCACATCAATATACACACCATACGTCTTTTCAAACAATTTTATAGGCCTCTTCAGGCCAAATAAGGCAGTTTTGTTTGTTGACATGTCCGCCAATTTCACAATGAGCTTCATCGGTGAAGATAATTTGCTTGAAAAATTATCATTTTCTTCTTGTTTTTCTATGGCCCAATGCCCAACGAAATGCCGGCGTAATGCGCCCGGACCAGTCATTTTTAATTCTTCTGTTAACTGTATTTTGCAACCTCTTTATGTAAACTATTGAATTGTTGAATTGATCTCCTTCGCAGCAACACTTGTGCTAACAGCTGCAATATTTTCACTTGAACGACCACTATTTTGATAAATTTTGCTTCTCTGATCTTGAACTGAACTAGGTTTCTTCTAGTTATTATTTATCAATGATAAGTTTAATAGAACGGTTTTTTGGAGCATTTTCTTTACCGCATTTGAAATTTTCTTCCAATTTCTGAATAACTTTCACCATATTTAAAATAAGTTTTAATCATGAAAACACGTTGTTCAATTCTCCATTTTAACTAATCGGAATGTTTATACTTGTCACCTGTCAACATAAAATACTCTAGTACAAAAAATATAAATGGCGGAATATTTAAAAAGATTCCTCAAATTCTCACACCCGTTATAATTAGAATACAATAAAATTTGCTCCATTTCATGTCAGGTTAAAACATAAACTAAAGATTTTCTCAATAATTATTTCCATTTGTTCCTATTGTTTTGTGTCCTTTATAAATTGTTTGAGCTAAGCTACACACGATTTCAGCTTCTGGTTTCAAACTAAGTTGCAATAGATTTTTATTGTTAATTTAAACCCTTATTTTATATTAAAACACTAAATTTTTTGGTATTGTTTTATTCTGTTCTCTCGAAAATAAAAATTAAACAAAAATCTCATGGCCTTAAATTTTTTTATTTTCATTTCTATTTTTTCATTTCGGATGCAATGCAAGGACAAAAATTTTATGTTGCAGCGGCGACATAAAATTTTTGTCCTTGAACACGAAATGAAAAGTAGTTTGAAGCCAAAAACGTGCTTCAAGTGTGGATGGGCTCAATTAGTTTCTTTTTTTTAAACTGACATTGTGAAATTATTTACACTCGCAAGAAAAAGTCTGCGTACACTTTACAATATGTATATCTTTTTTAAAGAAAAATCTAAAAAAAATATTAAATTTATTTTGCGTTCATTTATTGTTCTATACTCTTTTAAAATTTGCAGTTAAACAAAAATAAAAACAATAGAAACAAAAAAATATTAAAAGAATAGAAAAAACTACTAAATTTGAGTGGAAAAAGTTTGCGTACGATTATACAATTTCCATCACAGTTTGTGGTCTTACGAGTCAGATGTTGTTTTATTCTCTTTTGTTATTAAATATACTTAAAGTCTCGATTTGAAGGCTGGTGGAAGCAAGTTAGTTATTTCCGTTGAGAGTTTTTCATTATAGAGCCAAAATAAAAGGAAATTGCCGTAAGTGAACTTAAAATAATTACAGATTTATGGGAAGAAGGCAAAAGTTTTCGGGAAATTGGAAAATTAGTGAAAAGAACCCATTCATCTATTCATGGAGTAGTGAATAAAACAGAAGTTCTTACATCTAAACCACGGTGTGGCCATCCATCAAAAATGTGATACATAAGGACGGTTAAGAAAAATCCACGAACAACAGCTTCCCAAATTGCAAAGAAAATTGAAATAAAGTTCAACAAAAAAATTTGTCCTGATACCGTTCAAAAAAAATATTAAAAAGGATGGGTAGCATAGCCGTGTTGCTAGAAAAAAAAAACATTTATATCAGAAATCAATTGGTTAAAAAGAATTAAATTTGCAAATGAGCATATTGACAAGCAAACCAGTTCTGGGAGAGTCATTTTGTCATATGAGAGCAAATTTTACATTTTCGGTATAAAAGGACGGAATATTATATGGAAAAAAACACCTACAGCAATAAAAATAAAGAAAAGTTAATACCAACTGTAAAACATGGTGGTGGCGGAGTAATTATTTTGGGTGTATGGCGAGTAAAAGGTGTAGGACATTTACAATTTATTGAATCTACTATGACTAAAGAGAGCTATTTAAATATTCTAAAACAAAATTTAAATCGAAGTGCTGAAAAGTTGAGCTTGCATGACAAATACATATTTCAACATGACAATGATCCAAAGCACACCGCTTGGATGGCAGCATGATAATGACCCAAAGCACACCGCTTGGATGGTAAAGTTGTGGCTGTTATATAACGTACAAAAACAGCTGCACACACCTCCACAATCACCCGATTTAAATCCCATCGAACATCAGCTATGGGATTTATTAGAACGTAGAATTCTCCAACATAACATAATGACCAAAAATATGTTGAGGAATGAAATTTATGTCACAAAGTTACGTTGTTTATTTTCGTGAGAACATTTTTTAATGGCCGGTGTACGCAGACTTTTTCTTGCTAGTGTATGTACATTTATTTTGCGTATAACACATTATTATTGCGAGTTCCTAATGTTTTGCTGCACAGTGTACTTCACTGAGCTCAAATACTAAACTTAAAACTCCAACCACAATTGCTGGTGGACATGAAAAATTTATATTTCTTATGACGATCATACATTCAATTTCACTGGTAAACAATTTACATCACCGCTACCGTCCACCGCTGGTGGACATAAAACCCACAAGGGGGTCTCGCACAATTATTCCTCAACGGATAATCCTCTGTACACCTAATTCTGTATCGACGTACAATTATTCCAAATAACATAGGTAACAGTGTAACGATGGCTTACGTTTTCCAAGTCAAATCGACAAGGTGCGCGGTTGGAAACTAAATTTGTAGGAAACGTCAAACAATTGTTTATTTTGAGTTTACATTTTTTGATGACGGTAATATTTATTATAAATTGAGCTGCCTAAGCTACATTTTCTTATTACATACATATACCAAATAAAAAGGTTGCTTAAAGTGAAAATGGTATACAACAAATGTAAACTAATGTTTCTTTGTACCTCAAATTATTATTATTGTAGTAGTTGTAAAATAGTCGTAATTGAATCATTACGCACTTACGTACCAAATAAAATGAAATTGTTTGAGTATCCTTTTCAATTTAATAAAGATAATCCAGAAACCGAGTCAGTTCTTAAGGTGTCATATTAGGTTAATCTCAAATCTAATGTTTACATTACATAATTTTTGTATACAGCAGCCTACACAAGTATACGTATTTTTATAAAACATGTGTAAGAATTATCAAATCCTAAAGATATTTCTAAAAACGCCTACTCGTTTTAGATTACATTTTAGAAATAAAACTGATAATCGTATAGTCAACAACGCGCCTATATTCGTAAAAATATAAAATGTTTCCCCTCTCACCTGTCAAATTTGTGTTCTATCCGAAAATAATACCGGGGGTTGAAAAATATTATTACTTTATTATGGATTTTAAATTTTTTTTTATTTTGTATTTATGTTGTTTTTATTACTAAAGTTTGTTTAAAACAAAATTGTTTCAATCATGAACAATATTTAAAATGTAATGACATAAACACGGACTGGCTATAAAATTAATTCGCTCCCGATACAATGTATACGAGTATTTTGTATTGTTTTTATATCCATCATATAAATAATTCGTGTCCATTTAAATTTTTTACTTTAACCAAATTAAACGGACGGATTTGTTAACAAGTTGATTTTAACCGAGGCCATTAAACTAACCTTAACATATGGATATCGCACGAATAAAGTTGTCATGTTTAAAACCATTCACTTTTCGTGATTCTACCCCATTTCCATTTCCATTTTTATTTATTTTTTTTTAAGTAAACTTTTACTTTTTAGCTTATGTGTGTGAATTAATTTGAATCCATCGGCCTTATATTTTGTATATTTTCTATTTCGTTCGGGGGAAAATAAGAAAATTAATTTAATCAATTTATACATAGTACATCAGAATAAATATGATTTATGCTAAACTTTTATTTAGTCTGATAAAAAATGAAATCAAGATTTTTTTTTTTTGATTAATTTCGAAAGAAATATGTACTCGTAGCATATAAAAAATTAGATTATGGTGTTACTCTTACTCTCCCACCATCGCCATCTTAATAAAAGTGGAACAAAGTTTATATACATTTTCGATTTATATACGAGTAATTGAGAAATGTTAGCACATATTTCGAGGATGTATTTAACTTCCCTGGAATGAACGGAAAAATCAGAAAAAAAATTTATTTTTAAAATTAATTCGATGTTAAGTGGTTTTATAGATTTCCAAGATATGCGTCGGTGTAATTTTAAACTTTTTAATAAAATTCTTTTATTCTTCAATAAAAATACAAAATTAAATTTAAGCAGTATATTTGTTGCTTTGTAAAGATAAGATTAGGATTTTAATGGCTTTTCTATAGTCAATTTGGACATACCCTATACAAATCGATTTTCGATTTTATCATCTTTTTATGTAATACACCAAACACCGTCGTAGCTTGAAAAACCTTGAAAATAACAACTTTTAATTTTTTAAAAAAAATTAAACTTTGTTTTTGGGTTAAAAAAAAACTTCGTGATAAGGCGTGAAATCGCTGAAACGTTTTCATCTCCTTCAAATTTTATGCAACTTGGAGCAAATATTTTCTATGTTCAATAGGTTATGTTAGGTTTCAGTGGCTGACACTTGGCATGGATGGTGGGTCGGCGCTGAATTCTGCACTTCATTAGAGGGTCTTAGTTGTGTTTATTAACATAATAAACGCTTAATAAACGCCGAACCTACTACCACCTTTACCCTTCGATGCCATCCTTTCACAGGATTTTGTGTCCTAGGTAAGCTTGCTTGAGAATTATCCCAAACAGACCAGAAATTTGGAGGTACGGTAAATTTCATCTTTTTTGAAGATTTCCAGTTAAATAGTTTATCTCGAACCACTTGCCAATACGTCGAGTATCAGGCTCGAATTTTCTTTTAAGATCCTAGAAATATCCTAGTACGTCTTCCGCCGGCAAAAAAGTTAAACTTTACATTCTGATCTGGAGGATAAATTTTACGTTATTGCCGTACTTCACAGCATAGCCTTGTTTCTATACCTGCGTCTCCAGACGATCTACCCGGAGCGAAACAAGCAGCCCTTAAAAGTAGTTTCGGAACGCTCGCGTTTTCGAAATCCGATATTACGAATTTTGGATTCAATCTTATTCCCCAATTGCATACTTCATCTGCATACTTCGTAGAATAATTCGAAGTATGCCGCTTCTTTTTGGCAGCTTAATGAGCTTATGCCTCAATTGTTCACTATTCATGGCAAAATTGTCAAGGAGACAAGGAATAATGTTCCGAACACCAAAGGTACAGTCTCCTTGCCAATTTTGCCATGAATAGTGAACAATTGAGGCATAAACACAGGTATTATTGTACATCAAACGTACCGTCCATGAGCCAACATTCTGCCTCTGCCAATAATTTCAAACTCGAAGGTGTTGCTAATACTATAACAGCTTGATCCACAAAATCCTTTACCGACAAAACAAAAGGTTCTTCTTCGTAATATTGCAGCTCCTCTGGAATTTATATTCTTAATACTATCTGGTTCATTATACCGGCACGTCTTATACGCGTTATTTTGTATTGTGCGTCTGGTTTGTTGGCAAATAAACACGTGTTTCTGCACTACCCTCAATAACGCTATTTCGAACGCTATAACGAATTTTTCGCGGTCGCTTTCAAATTTGTGTTAGCTTCGGAAATCGACTTATCATATGCTCATGATTATAGGTTGAACATCGTTTTTTAATCACATGCTCCCCTTCAACCTCTTTCGTAACAACTCTTCCTTTTTCACAAAAGAGTCTCTCTCAAAGTCAAAAAAATTTTGGTTTCCCTTTATTCGTCGAAATAATTTTCATTTTAAAATTATTTAAACAAACTGTTTCCACATTATTATAAATCACAGGTTTAAAAAAATACTTGTAAAAACGTTGATGATGTAATCACTTAAGTAACTAGAATTACAAGCGAGAAGTAAAAATTAAATCAACACAATATACAATTCTGTTATTCTCCGCAATAATTGTATTATTATGTGCTTCCCCGAAATCGTTTTAAAGTAAAAATGTAATTTTCATATTGTGTATTTCCCCGTTGTACATTCGGTAAATCCCCGCAAATCAAACACCGGGGTACTCCGAAAATGATTTAAAATATGAAAAACATAAGTAATTTTTCATCATGGCTTTCAAAATTCTGTTTTTGAAGTAAAACTTCTTTAGGCACGCTTGACTTGGGGACTAAGCTGGCAAATGCGTTACGAAAAGTGTAATCGAACGAGGCGAACGAAACAATAAACGCAAAACGAAATCATTTTCCTTTACCCCCTGATTCTAACGTACAGTCACAGACGTATTTTCAGTCTTAGCGAAAACTTTTGTCTTAACGAAGACTAGATACTTTAAATTCGTATTCTGCACTTAGTCTCATCTGTCAGTAGTCTTAAAAAATTGTCTTCGTTAATATCAGCGAAATAGGTGGTCTTAGGAATCATAATTTTGACATTTAAACAAAAACAATAATTATATGTATTTGACTATAAAACCGGAAAAATTATTCAAAATACAATAGTATGTACTCTCTTAGCATATATAACATAAATTTGAGTTTTTTTAACAATTTCGAATGAACTGTCGCTTTTCGTTCATAAATTTGAAACAATATGGTAAAAATTTGGTTTTGACAGCTCTACAAAAGTCTTTGGAGAGTTTCTAATATATTAATTAAGACTACTGTCTTCAGAATTTCAATGAAGACTTTAGTCTTCATTGTTTGTTTAGACTTTACATGTTCCAATTTTGTTTCCCAACAATTTTTTTACAGAAAAATAGAGCTGCACGCAAATAACAGAAAATTACTAGTTTAAAAGTGGCAGCCATATGAAAACAACATTTCCCCAAATTAAAAAGAAAAAACCCAATTTTATTTTACTGGAATTTGTTTCGTGCTCCTCTCGCAAACGAAAATCGTAATATACTTAACCCTTCATTTTTTACTGGAAAAAAAGATTGGAACATGTAAATCGTGCATTAGTTGATACCATTTTATGTTAATAATTGGTTAAAAAAATTGGAAAATAAGAAAATAGGAAAATTGGTAAATGGAAAATTTGAAATTTCGAAATTTGCAAAATTTGAAAATTTGTAAATTGGAAAATAGGTAAATGGAAAATTGGAAAATGGCAAAATATGAAAATATGAAAATTGGAAGTTTGGAAAATTGGTAAATTGGAAAACTGGTTGATTGGAAAATTGGAAAATAGGAAAATAAAAAAATATGAAAATAAGAAATGTTTAAAGTTGGTAAATTTGAAAATTGAAAAACTGGAAAATTGGAAAGTCATAATATAGACTTCTATGTCACTGACTGACTCACTCGAGAACGCACAGGGTGACCAATTTTTTTTTCTATATTATAACATCTATGTCACTCGCTCACATACTCACTCCAAAACACACAGGGTGACCAACAAAATTCGTCCGTGTGATATATTTTATATATGTTTTTTTTCTATATTATAGCTCCATTCCACACGAGGTATCACAGAAACCGATTCTTTCTTCGTTTCTTTCCCCGTTTGCCTATGATACAGGTTTTAATGCGACTTAAACAAATTTTCGATGAAACCACACTACACAAACATAAATGAAATAAAAAATATTTCAAGGCCATTTTTACTATGCGAAGAGATTACAAAAATGATTTTATTGTCCATTTTGTTACACATACATAAACATTATCTATTACGACTAGTTGGCCTTGAAAAGTTACCAAGTGCAAGGTTACCTCTTATGGCATCAGACATAAACAGCTAGGTGACACTCGAGAACGCACAGGGTGACCAATTTTTTTTCAATATTATAATTTTTCTATGTTATATTATAAATATTAAATATATATTAGAAGTTTTACTTCAGTTACTTAATATATATTAGAAGTTTTACTTTTTTGAAAACCGATTTATTTTTATTAATTCGGGCAAAACGCAAAGCCAAAAATGTATCTCGAACATGAACTATATACTCTTTTAATTTTGGTAAATATTCAGAAAACACCACATCACAATTAAAAATTTTTACTTAGAATTAAAGATCTAGCTATTAGCATCCTCGCCTTAATTGGAAGCAGAGTTTCGCCAAAGCATTCGCAACCCATTGAACATTTCTTGTATAATAGAATTCACATGCACATTCCACTCCAAGTGTACATCCAAGATCACACCCAAATTCCTTACTGATTCGCTGAAAAATATATTATCATTACCAACTCTAACACTAGTTAAGGTACCGTCAAAAATGAAAGGATTATTCTTCTATGAAAACATAATCACCTGAGACTTTTTCGAGTTTAGTAAGAATTGATTCTCCGTCGACCACGCAATAATATTTTTAATGTCACTGTTCATATTTGCAATTAAGTACTTTGTTTATGGCTGACATTCTTTCACATTTATTAACTACAATTTTACAAAAAATTCGGAGATCATCCGCTAACAGATGATAGTGAGAGTGTCGAATAGCCCTTCTAACATCATTTATATACATTCCAAATATTAAGGGTCCCATTATAGATCCCCGAGGGACACCTGTAGGCAAAGGCAAGTAACTAGATTTAACTGCATTAACTTCAACAAATTGAAAGCGATCAGTTATATAAGACAACATTAATTCCGACGCGTTAGATGAAAAGTTAAAGCAGTTTCTCAGTTTATCCAAAAATTTGACGAATGATATACTCTGTTAAAAGCTTTACTGAAATCAAGTAAGCATAGCAAAACATAATTGCCCTTATCGAAGCAGTTCCTAACAACTTCCGTCAAATAAGCTAGCACCGTTGCAGTACTATGTTTCTCCCTAAACCCTGACTAAAGAGAAGATAATGAATTAAGTACTTGTATTAAGGTATTGTTTAATCTGATCAGAACTAATTCTTTCAAACACTGATGCAGGCGCCTTAATTTTAGGTAGCCTCTCTTTACTATCTTTCCACACCTTATGATAACATTTATGCTCCACGATACTATTAAACAAATACGTTAAATGAGTGGTACAACCGCAGGAGCGATGATTTTTGAAAATTTTAATGGCAAATTGTCAGCAGCCATTGCATTAGACGTTAGAGTAAAACTAAAACAATTAGAATCATTAAAAAAGGTTTCAAAGATAGGCTATATAGGAGAAAAAAACATATAACTAATCATGTACTAAATAACTTAACTAATCAATCAAAGTAAATAAGAAATACATAACCAACAAATTGTAAGCATATATATCACACCGTCATAACACTCATCTGAATCATCCATCTCACTATTGCGTTTTAAATTGGTCCAATTCCTCTACAGATCGCACAATTTTTGGGCTATCGTTTGCTACAGCAAAAACAGCTACCATGCCTCTTCATATACCTACCTTTGATATAGTTTCCACTGCCTTTATCGCCTTGGCTTTAACTAGGATGTCGTTCACCTCCTTAGAGAAATTGTAACGCTGACCGAAGACTATCTGTTTCGTGCATACCAACACACATGTAACGGACACATTTATCACAGTTAGCCCTCGGCTTGCGTTAGCTGAAAATATCTACTCAGGGACTCCGGCTTGTCTTGTGCTGTGGCTTAAGCTCAGGAGCTTGGGTATGGGTTTGCCGGAGTATTAGTAGATCTGTTCGAGACCATTAAAAATAAAAATAAAAAATAAACTATCCCTATACTGTATTTTTAGAAAACTATATATCATTGATCAAACTCACCTTACCTATGTACCTATTTGTGTAATTCCACGCTCATCATTACGGCTGGCTTATCTCATGGTCACTCTAAACAAATCTTGAACACATAAAAAACATAAACCGAAGAAAAAATCATCGTCATAGTTATCAACAATCGCAAAAACAAATGAAATAAAAAGAAAGTAATTTAAAGTTATAACCGAAATGAACCATTAAATGGGTGGCTGAGACCAAGTGTTACCAAATGAAAACGCTGTAATTTTTTTAATTTTGATTATTTTTTATTGAAATTTCGTGGAATATGTTGAAAACATATTACATTTTATGAAAAACATGTTACTGCTCGATATGACCTCCTTTGGCTCTGATTATTTGATTCAGTCTTCCATAGAAAGCATTGCATGCTGACCGAACGTGGTGAGATTCCAAAAATTGTCTTTTCTGATGAGAAAATTTTCACCATTCAACAGTATGTGAATAAACAAAATGATCGTATTTGGTTAGAGCACAAGTCCAACGATAATTTGGACACAAGAGTTGCCATGCGCAAGCAATCACCAGCTTATGTTATGGTTTGGGCTGCAGTGACTGCAGATGAACGCACTCCTCTGGTTTTCATCGAACATGGAGTCAAGGTAAACCAAGAGGTGTACCGCTAAAACATCCTACACAATGCTTTGCTGCCTTGGGCACGTAAACACTTTGGTACGAACCGTTGGACATTCCAACAGGACTCGGCACCGTCACACAAAGCTCGAGCGACACAGCAATTTTTACAAAATTGCGTTCCGCGGCTGATTTCGTCGAAAGAATGGCTACCATATTCACCAGACTTGAATCCCATGGATTTCTCCATATGGTCCATTTTGGACAGTAAGGTGTCCACTAAAAAATACGAAAGTGTTGATGCATTGAAGTCAGCTCTTGTTCGAGAATGGAATAAAATTCCGTAAGACCACGTTCGGTCAGCATGCAATGCTTTCTATGGAAGACTGAATCAAATAATCAGAGCCAAAGGAGGTCATATCAAGCAATAACATGTTTTTCATAAAATGTAATATGTTTTCAACATATTCCACGAAATTTCAATAAAAAATTATCAAAATTAAAAAATTTACAGCGTTTTCATTTGGTAACACTTGGTCTCAGCCACCCTGTATAAATTATTTATGCATATGTTATTTAAAATCAACTTGGCCTTAGAAAAAAAATCTAGCTACGCCCTAACTTATTATTAAAAGGATATTAGATACATATTTATTTAATTTACAAAGAAAAAAAAATTTATATAGCGCTTATGATGATGTTTGGTAATTGGACCACTGCCATATTCCATTGACCAATAAACGTTTTTATGATGTATTCGTTACCGTTGATAATATTAATGGGATAGCCCAATATATGGTAGGTGCCGGCTCGCATAAATAGCATTTCCCACTTTTTATTACTTATTTTATTATTATTAAATTATTTTATTTATTATTTTTATTTTATTATTAAATATACTATTATTTTTTATTATTATTGTATTTTTATTGTTATAAATATTTATTTCTATTTCTATTACTTATTCATTCATTTTTGATTTATTTGTGTTTTTATGGCTTCTTAATTTTTTTTCGATTTATTGATGTTTTATTTATTATTATATTAGAGTTTATAGACACCATTTTTTAAACACAATCAGTCCATGCACTTCTTAATCGCCTGCACTTTCAAATCCACTTATATTTACAAAATCTTAATTAATTTTACAGTTTATACTAATTAATAAAGATAATTATACGATTTTGTTGAGTTTTATCGTATTCTGTTTCAACGTATTCGTTGTGTGAGTAGGTGAATAGGGAATGGGTTAATGATGTGGCGTGAATGCGTGGTATCACAATGGGCCAAAAATGGCCTAAGTGTCAACCACTGAAACCTAAAAAAAAAAAAACCTAAACCTATCGTATTCTTTATGAGTTCACTAACATTTCTTTAACAACTTTTTTTATTTTTTTAATGTTTGTTTAGCTTAACTCTGCCACCCAAAAACCAACAGTTTTTTTTCACAAAAAAAAATATTTTTTAACTTTTTTTATGCATACATATGTATATATGTTATATAAGATTTACTAGCTTAATTTTAATTAATGTTACTTTTTTTTGGTTTTTTTCAATTCGTCTGTTCACAACAAAATTAACTTTTATTCTCCCTATTCAAATCTAAAAATTCTTTTTCATTAATTGGTAAAAAAACTTGGTTTAAAAAAAATTACAAAAAACATCTTGCGTATTGCTAAGCCACCTATTGGATAGATAATCGTGCCCTCTATTTCCCCTAATAAAAATTTCAAATTTCCCCAAATTCCCCAAATTCCCTAAAAGCATAAAAATGAGAGCTACAAGATATTCGTTAACGTATATCCTCGAATTTGGAAAATTGTTATCAATACACGTAATCCATAATGGTTTGTCCTTTATGTACTTAAGATAAGGAGACATAAATTGATTCCTCTTCAATTGCTTGAAGAAGCGGACCTTTATGGAACCAAAAACATCCTTCATATCGTCAGCTTTAAAGTCATGTATACCTACCTCATCAGCAATATTTGACAAAAATGAATGATCATAAATGGTGACCGTATCCGGAATACCGTTCAGCATCAATACCCTTTCAGTATATCGATATTGTCTCGTGAGTTATGTACTTATTTAAAATGTGTGAAGCAAAAAAAATCGAATATGTGCACAGTGTTGTTCGTATTTGTGTCATTTGTATGATGAACAGTATCAAAATAACGCGATCCGGGCGAATCGGTCTAATTGTTATGGTGCTTATTTCCTTTTCTCAGCACATTACGTCTGCTCTCGAGCTGTGGACTGTCATTATTTAACATGCTAATATATTTTATATTTAATTTTTTTTTATCATAAATTAATTTTATATACATATTTTAATAAAAATTTATAAATAAATTTATTTTAAATTTCATAAATTTTAAAAATAAAATGTTAACTAAAAAACATCGAAAATACATAAACAACACAAAATATGACGTTTACATTGGTTAACCCTTTGAGTGCTAAAAAGCGCGATCGTGCTCCTCAATACACTAGACGAAACCGTGTTGGCACTCAAAGGGTTAATATGAATAAACAAAAAAAGAGTGACATGTGACTTGCATATGCAGTAAAACAATCATACGCACGAAACTAACACAAACACAAATAGTACTACTATATCTTTCTCGTTACACTCATTTCGTTTCACACATTTCGAGACAAAACCGATATACAGATCATCTCGCCTTTTATAAAGCTCGAACTGCTTCTCGAGAAAACAATCCTTTCCACCACACCACCTATGGCACTATCACAGTAACTGGTAGTTTTCGGCCACATCGCATCCAATTGCTTCGACACCCAATCCTCAATATCATCACTAACCACCAGGTTATCTTTCTTAACGTTAGCCTTTTTAGCTTTGAACAAATCAGCCAGAACTCTAGTGAGGTTACTGTCCGCAATGCAACGTGGACCAAACCATTTAGCCTTCGATTTAAGATGTACAAATTCCACATCCGTTTTGACATCAACACATTCTTCATGAAACCATTTAGCCAACTTTGCTTTTTACTTAACACCCACATGTTTCTTATTGCACACACTGCACATTAAATATTAGTAGTAGAATTATCTTAAAATTGTTTGGCCTAGCGTGTTGTTAAACAATTTTACATATTCTGCATAATAATAAATTATAAACAAATTCCAAGTATCTACTCTACAAAAATGTAAAATTTGTAAATCATAACAATATACATATCGCCTTCGACATTCAATCCATGTAATTTAAAACCACTAAACCGACCACTCCCATTTACTCCTCGTTATAAAAATAAAATAATAACTATATGTAAACGTACTTACATGTACGTACGAGTAAGTTATGTATTTTACATGCTGCTTTATATACGAGACGAGTGTAAAGCCTCCGCTGGAAATCAACACAATTTGTAAGTTAATAAGACGTTATGATTTGTAGCGTAAATCTTCATCAACATTGTGAGTTGATTGAGAAAATGTTTATCTCTATATAAACTTGTAATATATATGTATATGCACACATGTAAGAACCGCATTTCTATTTTTTAAACCACACATTTTGATTTCATCAGAACGCAAGATGAAGTTTAACGAACGTTCCAAATGAATGAAAATCAGTTCAATAATCATCGTTATTTGTTTGTTTTCTTTTTGCTTATTTTTAGATTTTTTTTTTTATAATAATAATAATATTACTTCACATCTTGTTAAGATTAAATAATAATAATAATAATATAATTAATAATATGTAGTTGTAATAATAAGAAGAAAAGAAACTGTTAAGTCGCTGGATTATATAAAACAGCGAAAGATGTTTGCTATAAAGCGTGAAGTGGTTTTTGGTTTCCTCTCTTTTGTTTGTATAAATTAAAATGAATCAATCGGCCATTTTACAGTTGGGTGTAATGGCATTATCGTATTTTGTTGGCAAATTTAAATGCCTGTGCATAATTTAAAATTGTATTACGTAACTACTTTATTTATAAACCGAGATGTATAATTAAAATCACTTCATGCACTATAAAAAATAATGGCGAGCCTAATTAAAAAATTGATGAATGAAAATGCCATGTTTTATACACTACATATACCACATAGTTCCCTTTCTCTCGTTGTAAAGTCACGCCGCTATATGATACATCACCGCATCACACGTAAATTTATAATTTTAACGGATTAAATAATTAAATAAATAAGTTAATTAAAAATCAATTTTTATAATTTATAATTTTGTTTAATTTTGTTTGCTTTTAGGTGCATCGAAAGAAATTGGTACAGCTTTGACACGTGTGTGCTTAAGACATAAAGCCGTTGAAACACGGATGAAAACATTCACATCAGCAATTATGGATTGTCTTATAATACCATTACAAGTAAGTTTTACCGTGTTAACCTTCACTTCTTACACTTTGTATGTAAATCGAACAAATGTTATTTTCGAGCCGCAAATTTTGCTTCTATACACGAGAAATAATTAGATTCTATGTGTGCGGTGTATAACTGACCTAATTTTGAGTTTGTAACATTTTTTTTTTTTTTTTTTTGCTTGGAAATGTTACTTTTTGTTACAATTGGAAAGCCGTTTTATGAAGTCTCACGAGTTCTTTGTGTTATATTTTCTTCAAGATGGAAATATTTTTGTTTTTATTTTTTCGTATAAAAATTAACCTTTACCTTATTCATTAAATTTACAAGAGTTTATGGGGTAATTGGTACGGTGCTAATAATGAATTCTATATTGACATTTACCGACACTTCATATGGATTATTAATTTGGTTCCAATATTGAATTACATACTTGTGACAAAATACTGTTCGGAAAACTAATAATATTGGTAGTTGTAAACATTTTTTTGAATGGTTTTGTAAACATTTTTGTGGCTTTCGAATCACCACTTTAAAAATGGGGCATTCATCTTAATAGTCTACTGATGATAGAAAATTACCTTTTTGGTTTTCTGTGACAATGAAACTTGAGAGTATTGACATAAATCAAAAATAATTTTTATTTTGTTAGAACAAGCGAGATCAAATTTTTTAAAACTAGGTTCAACAAAAATCACACATGCGGGTAGCGGTGGGCTGGCAAATACTCAAGCCACAAAGGTGAATAAATATAAAAGTAATTCGGGTTGCTCATTAATTGTGTAATAGCCTTTAATATCTATATGATATCATGTACAACCAAAATCCCCCACAACAGTGTCTAATCGAATAACCTATTTGTGACTAACTATACTTTATGTTGTTCGGAGAATTTTTGCATTTTTTTAGAGCGTTATGTATCCTTAGAAATAACGAAATGTGCGGTTTCTATCTTAAATTATGATTTTATAGGACAAATTTCACTAGACTTCAAAATTATGAAATTTGTCCTAATCCTAAAAATAATGAAATGAGCTAACACATGTAACATAATATAGGGTTAGGAAAAAGTTCGTGGCCTTGAAACAAAGTGACATTGAAACAAAGAATTTTTTTATTTCAAATGAACTTTATTAAACCAAACATGTGCCATTTTGATCGATGACCTTTTGCCATTTTTCTTGTAGAGCCATGATCCCATCACTGTAGAACTTCTGTGGTTTATAGGTGAAAAATCGAGAAACTCATTTTCGCAAGCCTCTTTTAAATTTAATGTAAAACCATTAAGATGGTTGTGCATGAACCGGAACAAATGGTTGTCCGTAGTTGCAAGGTCAGGACTATATGTGTGTGGTCTAACGTTATCATGATGGAACAACACGCCCTTTCTGCTGATCAATTCTGGACGTTTTAACTGAATTATTTGCCTTAAACGCGTTAGTTGCGACAGTAAAGATTAGAATCAATCGTTTGGCCTGGTGGCAGCACCTCATAATGCACGATTCCTTTCCAACCTTTCTTGGCGTCAATTCTGGCTTTGATACCGTTTGGGAAGCTTCACCTAGTTTCGTCCATGATCTTTTTCACACAACGTTGTCGTATCTTATCCACTTTTCATCACCTGTAATTATTCGCTTTAAAATTGGCTCAATTTCGTTCCGTTTCAGCAGCGTTTCGCAGATAGAAATCCGGTCCATTAAATTTTTAACTGTTAACGTCAAGTTTTTTTTTGTATCCAGCCATTTTCAAATGGTTGAAATCTGTTTTGTGATAAATATTTAGTTCTTGGCTATCCTTTAGCATTGCATCGCAAATTGACTGTCGCGACATTTTTATCTAAATGGTCATAACACTAACTAAAAATTTAAAAATTATCAGATGCCACTTTACAGATATTTCAATTTTTTATATATTATTTCTAATTTTTTCCGCTTTTGTATTAAAATATACTATAATTTTGTTTAAGGTGGTTATAATTTGAACTAAAAAATTGTTGATTTAATTTGATAAAAGAATGCCATTTTAGAGATATTTTTATAAATAAAATAAATTTTAATACAAAAATGAAAGTGTATTTAAATATTCAGCGAAAAATAAATTAATTAAAATGCTTAATTTAAAACAAAATTAAAATGTTTTGTCTTATTAAAATAAATTTTAATAAGTTACGTGCGGTTGGTATTTGTGGTACTTGGTACAACTATCAGAAGGAGCGATACTATCCATTTAATCTGTGTCAGCAAGGTTGACGTAGCATACACAAATTCAAATGAAATACGTAATTCGATTCTATATGATCATAGATTCCACTCGCACACAACGAATTACGCTACCATTTGAGGTGTTATAATATATTCGTACCTTCTAATCAGATTTTCAGCATCCATATATCCAATTGTACCACTATTTCCTTCCCTTCCTACTCTTAATTTGATTCATTTTTAAATCAAATTTAATATTTTTTATTAAAAATTATTTTACTACCGATTAACGAATAAAATTTTAAATTTTATCCGAGGAACTTTCTGTTTTAGTTCTAAAAAGTCGCCTTTGATCAAAGTGGCGCCACCGTCGTTTTACTGTCAAAAAAATGGCGATGCGACACTAATGCTGTTCTTATTTCTTTACAAATTGGATGGCTGCTTATATGCCGGTCTTCTTCAATTTTCTGCAGGAATTGATCCATCCAGTGGTTGGTCGACCAGAACGAGGTGCATCTTTCACATCCATATTTCCAGAACGAAAGCGCGCCAAACATTTCTTTGCTGCTAATTTTGATGAAGCATCTTCTCCATAAACAACACAAATTTTTTCGCAAGCGTGAGCCGCGTTTTTGCCTTTGACGTAACATAATTGTAAAACATATCGAATTTTTTATTATTTATCTCCATGTTTAATAAAATCTTGTAACTTTTTATTCACTTCACACCGATTTTAATGTTTTGTATGTCATAGTGCCAAAATGTCACCTTTCAAACACACATAAGAATTGCCCGATACGATCAATGGTTACTGAGATATATGCCTTTTCGTCCACCTCCCTTTATTTTTAAGCAAAACTGAAATACAACGCGGCATACTGTTGATCGGCTTTATGATGGCATCCTTGATTAAGGAGTCGTTGTACCAACTATTTTTAATTTCCTCAATCAACTTTGACTTAGTTGTGATGATTTTTTTCAACATTTTCTGTTTTAATACAGCCCAAACATTTACAATCGGGTTCATGTCTGGCGAATTACCAGCCCAATCCAGAATGGGTGTCTTTTTTCGTTTCATATACTCCAAAACACACAAAACAAAGGAATATAAATATGTAACAAAACCTTTTTATAGTTCTATGAAAATTTACAGTAATTAAAAAGATATTCAAAAAAATATATGGTTCTTATTAATTTGACCATGTACTGTATGCGTCGAGATATGTATAGCGTCTCAGGCTCTAAAAAATAACAAAACACCCTAATTCCACCGTTTTCTAATAAAAATGGTGCATTAGGATGTTTAGAACAACAACAACATTTTGACAAAATAGAGGTATAAGGTGAATTCAAAATTAAAGTGTTTTTGGTTTGATATGTGGTCTAGCAGAACCTCGGCGATCGTTTTATGTGTTTTAATGGTGGATGAGACGGCTCCATTAGTTGATGATAGATGCTCAAACATACTGCCCACCTTGAAATGTGCCAGATATTTCAATTTCATCCTGAGGGAATCGGCAAATTTTTGCTATTCCGCGCTTAAAAACTCCACCCAACCCAATTTCCATTTTAGAGGTGGTTGATTTTCTTCTATCAGGACTACTCTCCAACAGCAAGATTTCGGGTTGATTTGGCCCATTTCGTTCTTTCGTGGGCCAGTGGTTCCAAAATATTTTGTGGTAAAACTCAATTTGCTTCCAAGTGCCTAACGGTGATTGATCTGCTAGATGGCGGAATCGGCATAGCATTGAGTGGTCGCCCAGTCAAAAAGTGTTGCGGAGTTGGGCAATCGATTTCATTAAGAGTGTTTATAAGTGGTCCTATCGGTCGAGACTTTAGGGCAGCCCCTATTTTTTTTTTATTAACGTGTTTAGTTGTTCATATGTGAACTTCGTAACACCCATCGTACGGCGCAGATGGAATTTAGTTAGTTTTACTCCAGCCTCTTGAAGTCGACCTACAGCCAAGCAGCTTTGAATTGGCCTTCACAAAATTTGTGCCGTTGTCAGAGTACACACACTTACAGAGTCCTCTAGTCGCTAGGAAACTTTCAAATAGCTCATAAACGCTTGTGATCTGAGGTCAGAAGCCAATTCTAGAATAACTAAATCATCCATTGATTGTGTCAACGGAGTTAGACGTGTCCGAAAACATTCTTCTCTGATAATCATCTTGCAGACAGTAGTACTGTAGAGTGGCGAAAAGGGTTGGCGAATTGCAGCTAATAACGCTCGTGAACCGGCATGCAGTAATTTCCTGTGGTAAAATATTAGTAAGGTTATTGTAAATTGGTGTGTATTTGATAACAAAATCGGATATTTTGATGTGTCGGGCTGTATGTTGAAGGAGGCCTCCAACCCAAATTATGTGATATTCATACAAGAATAATGAAAGCGCTCGGAGGTGTGGTTGTCTTACGTTGAATTATTCATTTTCTATTCGTCGTACTCAACCAGAAAACATTTCTTTTGGATCAGTCTGATAAATCGCTTAAGCAATCCACTAAATTTGAATGTTGACTTGGCGTTAATAAGCGTAAGATGCATTTGCAATAACTCATCGCAGTTTTCGAAGTCGTTGTAAAATTCATTTTCGAGTTAAGATGTTAAAATATTTTTTATTATTTTTTTTTTGAAAATTTTATTTATGGCATTTGTTATAAATGTAAATATTACATAGAATTTGTTACATGATAATAGTAATAATAATAACAACTAGTAGAAAATTTCAGGCAAAATGCGATGAATAAAATTATGAACATTTTATAAACTAAAAGTTTAGTGTTAAATGTACCAACATTAAAAATAATTGTAATGTACTTATACTGAATGGGGGGGGGGGGGCGGTATTATATTTATAGTTATGGTTATGTAAATTATAAAGAACAGAAAATTGAAAGAAAAAAACCACAACTTAAATAATATTGAATATAATTATGAAATAATTTCAAATAATGTATCTATATTGCTGACAGTAAATAACCGTGCTTATCATAATTTTGAAAAACGTGAAAGGGAAGTACATTCTGACATGTGGGGCTGCACAGAGAAAATATTTACTAAAATTTGATGTTCTGGATCTAGGAATAATAATTCTATTTTTGTTTCTTAAATTAAAGTGATCACAAATTTTAATATTTAAATGACCATTCATCCTGAAAAATAGTTTCAAAACTTTAAATACTTACAAATATTTAAAGGGGAATGCATTAAGTTTTACGAACAAGGGCCATGAAGGCGATCGTTTTTTACTTCTGGTCAAAAAATGTTTTTGAGAAACCACAATAGGCTTGATCGGCTACATGAATTAAAAAAGTTTGAATTAAAAGGTTTTTTTTCTCAATTAAAATAAGTGTTTTTAATTCATTTTAAAAATGAATTAAAATCAGAGTTGAAAAAGAAATAAAAAAGTTCGATAAAATGAATTTAAAAAGGCATTTCTTAATTCAGTTTTAAAATGAATTAATATAAGTGTTTGTAAAATGAAATAATATAAGCCTTTTTATAAAATGAAAAAAAAATGTTGAAAATTTTTTGGCATTTAAATTTGAATTTGGCACGTAAAAATTTTGCAATGCAAAATAAGGCGTAATTTTAGTTTACGTATACATCGGAAAAATCAGGTAAGGAATATAAATTTTGGAAATTTTTAAATGCAGGATTGTTTGCAAAAAATGCAAAATTTTTCCGGAAAATTTTTTGATTTTCCTGAAAAAGTTTTACTTTTTTCAATATTATTTTTATTTTTATTATTGCTTCGTCAACCTTGCAGACACAGATCAAAGAGTTTCTCTCGTTCTTATCGCTTCTTCTGATAGTGCCACAAATGTTAAAAGAATCCACTTTCGTATATAATTTTTTTTTTAATGTAATTTTAATTCGTTTATATACCTTAGAGGATGGGGCTCCCAAATCCCCGCTTTTCCACAATTTGTACAATTCTTTAAGTGTCAAACTAAGTAAAAAAAAAATGAAAGAATTTCAAAATTCTCCTGGAAAATTTGAAAAATTTTCCCGGAAAAATTATTTGTACTGTTGAAAAACTGTTAAGATACAATTCTAATATCCAAATTTTAATAAAGATTACACATTTGTACGTATTTTGAATAGAATAATACGCAATTTTTTTTTTTTTTTAGTGAAAGTTTTCCCGGAAAATGGGACAATTTTCCGGAAAAATTTAGCTTCCCCCTCCTAAAAACTGTTGATAAACAATCCTGCATTTAAAAATGTATACTCCTTACCTGATTTTCCCGATGTACATATACGTAAAGTAAACTTTAGCCCAAAATAATACACATTTCTGAATATTTGTTAAAAGTCGTCGAATTAAGATTTTTTCATTTATAAAATGAAATAAAATTTGCCTTTTCTAATTCATTTTGAAAATGAATTAAGGCAAGTATTTTAAAAATGAAATAGTGTAAGCCTTTGTTAATTCATTTTTGAGCTTGCTCATTTTTCTAAATCGCTTTTTTTAATTCATAATTTTAAGTTAAAAATATGAATTAAAATAAGTAGCAGATGTTCATACAAAAATCAACTTTTTTAATTCTTTTTTAAAGAACTTTTTTAATTCGGTACCCCGGTTTGATCGTATTATAATAAGTACCACCCCAAAAAGGAAAGGCATACTGTAATTTTGAATCAATTAATCCACAATACAGGAAAGCCATAACTTTAAATGGACATACTTTGCTTAAAAAATTAAAAGCTCTCAAAGACATTCGTAATTTATTTTTAAGATTATCCACATGGTCTTTCCAGCTCAATTTATAGTCCAATAGTAAACCTAAATATTTAAAATTGGCAACTTCCTCTATAATAAAACAAGTAGAATCACAGCTAGCATTCGTATGATTTGAATGAAACGTATTCTTAGTGTTCAGTCGGGCAAAAATGATAAAAATTATCATGATATTTTTTATTAGCTTTTGACATAAAACGCACTCATTTATCACAAAAAACCAAGAATATTTTTGATTCTGGCTGTCAAAATTTGTGTAATTTCATTTTTAATGTTTTGCGGTATGATTTTGCATGGACAGGAAACATTTTGTTCAACTTTAACGTTATATTTTCCTATTAGAGAAAAATACATTAAATGCAATGTAGTCCAAATCACTGTCTGAGATAAAATCAACAAAAAATATTGTTTGTGTATGATTTGTGTGTTTATTTAATAAAATTGTATTTAATTTGTTATTAGTTTCAGGCTGCCGCATGAAAATTGTCTCGAGCTAGACAAAGTTAAAAATGTGTGATATCAAATGGTTGTTACAAATGCGTTGTACCCCGTTTTTAGATCACACATTTTTAAATTTGTTGGCTCGGCTCGAGAGTCGAGACACATTTCATGCGGCCGCCGTTCCTTTTCGTGTTCTTGTTGAATGTCCGTTTCGTTTCCTCTGGATGATTGATTAGGTGACGTTATATGGTTATAATTATTCGTGTATTCACGAATTGGGCGAGAAGATGATTGTTAATCCACATATTTTATGTTACATACAAATTAATATTGATTGCCTTTACACATACAAATGCCACCAAAAAAGGACTTGCGAAAGTTTTTAACACAATTAATTATCTGTTGTTAAGAAGTATTATAACTATTGTGAAAGACACTTAGGAATTAGCAAATAGCAAATTTGTTATGACAGCGTCAACAACGTACAGAATCAATTTATAATTATTTTTTCGATTTGATTGTTCACTCGGGTTTGACATAAAATTATACGGAGTGAAGTTAGGATTACAAAAAATATCATGATAATTTTTATTATTTTGGTCGGACTGAACACGACAAATTTCATTACATACTCTGTTTACAGTTAAACTAAAATTAATTAATTTAGTTTTATCGCTGACAATCATATGATGAGTATCAAACCATAACCTGAGCAGCTTCATATCAACATTTATTTGGTTTAATAGATGTTGCTCTGATTCTGCGCGGTAGGTTACAACCATGTCATCGGCAAATGCTACTATCTTGCCACTTTATTCAATAGAAAAGATTAAATTTAAGTAAATCAAAAATAATATAGGGCGTAAGACAGATCCTTGAGGAACTCCAATTTTAATATTACGAGGTGTACTGAGCACATCACTAATCTTAACCGTTTGTGATCTGTTGGCTAAATACGAGGCAAATAGGGCGATAGTTCGAAGTTTATCCCCCTTTTTTAAAAAATTGGTATGACAACAGCCAATTTTAATTGGTCTGGAAAAATTCCCGTATCAACACTCAGATTAAAAATGTAAGTTAAAACATCAACTATACAATAAGCAATATTTTTAATTAATATGTTACTTAAATTATCAAAACCACAACTATATTTGTTTTTTTATCCAAAGATAATTTTTAGGGTTTCTAAAGTATTAATAGGTGTAAAATGAAAGCTTATACTTAGTACAGCTTCTCTAATTAAGGGATCAAGATTAACATTGGTAAACCGTTCATTTAGTTTAGATGCAATGGAAGTAAAATAATCATTTAGACTATTTGCCATCTCAAGTGGATTATTTATTATATTTCCATCTGAGGTCAGAATTTCCGATATAGTGTGGTTTGATTTTTTATTGTTAATTAATTCATTCGTTAGTTTCCATTGTTGTCTTAAATAAATTACCATTATTAGTTTAGAATTTCTTGAAATAATAATCATTTTTAGTATCTTCTACTATTCGAAAACTCGCAAATTTAGAGTACTTCTTCACATATATTTTGAAACGCACATTATTGCGATGCTTTTTTTATTGATTTCATTCGCTTATTTTTCTTATTAATTATCTTCAAAATAAAATCATTCATCCATGGTTTCAGTTTTTTCCGCTTATTCTCTTTAAGCAATATTACAGTATTTCTTTCAATATATGTTAGTGACATAAGTAGCGTCTTACTTTGGGAATTTTACAACAACAATTCCATATAAAATTCAATCCAGAATGAATAATTTCAGTCCACTTAAAAGTAGGATTAGAATTATTCCATTCTTCGCGTAGTTCAAATGTTCACCGCCCGGTTAATTAGGTTAGGTTTCAGTGGTTTGACACTTAGGCCATTTTTGGCCCATTGTGATACCACGCATTCACGCCACATCATTAACCCATTCACCTATTCACACAACTACAGTATACCACCTGCACATTGCAAGCTCCATGTCAACCTGTACATTGACATGAACGGTGGGTCGGCGTTGAATTCTGCACTCCATCAGAGGGTCTTAGTTGTGTTTATTAACATCACCGATTGAAATCGATGATGAAAATTCGATTTGCATCTAGCCTCTGATGGGATTCGAACCCAGTACCTCCCGGTCCAAGTGCCGAAGCTTTAACCACTGCACCACTTGTCCGGTGCCCGGTTAATTAATAAAATAATTTTATTTTTATGAGTTGTCACCCTGGGAGTATTGTAGTATTTTTATCGCATAAAGGACATAGAACCAAATGACATAAATCAACGATACAAAAAATGAACTCCGATACTAAGACATATTTACGTCGAAAACGCATTTTATATGCTCATAAATATTTGTTATGACATAAAAGTAAATCACATGCTTAGATTGATTTTACTAAATTTTTATACCAACCGATAAAAATATAAAAAAATCACTTGGCTGTTACTTTGGACACAAAGTTCATTCCTGTTTGAATAGGAATAATATTTCCCAAAGTAAGACCACAAAGATTGATTATAGACGGTAGCCCAAGTTTCATTTAATAGCTGCGATTTTAAATTATCATAGTCAATTCTGTTAATCGTTTGTTTGACTACTAGATAATTGGCTGTTGACTGAATTTAATTCACTACAATGAATATCCAGTTTGATAAAAGCTTGATCGGTAATTTGGGCATCTAAAACTGCTACAATACAGTCAAGACAATAAATATGATCAATGCATGAACCAGATATTCCTGTAGGCACATTTACTAAAGAAATTAAACCATTAGCAGCCATCAATAACTGATAATCATCACAAACATTACTAAATACATACATAATAAATAAATTATTGGCACGTGAAGAGTTGAGTAAATTTTTTAGATCATTGAAGAATACTCTAGTATGCACAGATTGTAGCCTGTAAACACAAATCAGATTAAACTTTTCACTACCTACCACAAAATTACAAGACAGCATATCAGCACTTAAAAACGAGTGATTTACAAATTCACATTTTAGGTTACATTTTTTACTTTTAAAGCTTATAACACCACCAGCTGCATAATTATCATTGCAGTTTGAGTAGATGTCATAATTTTCAATCAAATATAAATTTGTCTCACAAGAATTAATCCACACTTCCGTTAGTAGAATAAAATCCGGATTTTCATTCGATGATTCTAAATAGATTAAGAAATTATCAAAATTCTTTCTCACACTTCGAGAGGATTGAGATATCATTACTATTATTTTCAAATGACGACGACACACACGACTTATTTTGGCCTTGTAAATTTCTACTAGCAATTACCATTTTACATAAAGAAACAAAAAATGTACAGGATATTTATTTTAAATTTACAAGGTCTTCCATCTCTCTTATCATTATTCTTCGGTCACCGTTATTTTTGCGCACCATGATAACAGCATTACGTATCCAACAGTATCTGTAATTTTTTTCACGTTGCAACTCTCACGTTCTAATTCTTCATGGAATGTTAACCAAAATGAGGGTTCCATTAGAAAAAACGCAGGCACCCAAACCCAAAGATTGGAATGAACGAATTTTTAGAGAACCACTCCTCGGGAAATCAGATCAGCTGGATTATGTGCTCGGTGGGTACATGCAGCCAGTTTTCCTTTTTTGATTTTTCTTGAACAATGGTCACACGATTCGCAATGAATCTTATTTTATTCAGTGAAGAGTGATGGTTGAATAGTTAATTGGGGAAGTGTTGTTCTTTGCTAATGCTCCACGTGATCGCTCACTCGCATCGGCGAACCCATTCATTTGGATCGTTTGTGGCTTATTCGATATAAATACTTCGAATGCTTTATCGAATGGTTTCGACAATATCGTCTCGTAATAAGCCTATTATCTTTAAACTTAACGAAGAGAGTGAATTTATCGGGCGACGGTTTCCAAAACAGTCCGAGCGTTTTGGCCAAAACATTGTCATTAATTTTTAAACCAGTTTGAATGGAATCCGTTGGAACATTTATGATGATCTTCGGACAGTTCGTACATTGTTTCTTTAGTCCCATACCCGTAGACTGCAGGTGAACATTTTCAGGTCTTTTCCAAGAAAGAAGAATGTCATCCACGTATAAATCCTGTTCTAGTACATCTGCTGCGACAGGTGAGGTGTCGTTGTTGTCCAAGGCTATTTGTTTAATGCATCTAGTGGCAAGAAATGTCGCTGAAGAGGTCCAACACGTTATTATTTTCAATTTGGATATCGTTAGTAGTTCGGTTAGCGAGTTTCTCCACAAAATCAATTGCCATTTCTGATCGTCATCAGTTATTCGAATTTGCCGATACAATTTCACAATGTCGGCACTAAATGCGTATACGCTTGTGACTGGAATCAAATTAAAATTGAAAACAGATCATTCTGAACCACTAGAGTAATTTCCTTGATGTCGTTTGAGCAGACGAGTATTCTGATTTCCCGGTTTGACAGGCTCCATATGGCCTATCTTCTGTATTCTTCAAGAAATTTTCTGTAACTGCCTAATAGCTCTGGCGAGATATGGAGACGTTTTTCTGCACTTAGAAATCGGCGAATAGCGAAACCCTTTGAATCACCAAGCATGCCGATGGACATGATGAAGATTGAATTTTAACGATTAAGCGCCTTTCATGGTCTCGCGTAGTAAATTTTGTGAAGTGTTCTTCACATTGGGATTCCTCGAACGACAACATACTCGTATTACAGGAATGTGAGGATTCTTTCTCAATTATCCAAAATCCATAATGCAAACAAAAATGGCTTGATTTCGGAGAATTCGATGCCTTGCCAAAAACTATGCAGCCTAGTAGTGTTCTTCAGTAACGGCAACCACAGCAAGTAGCTGATGGTAGATTGGCTTAAAAAATTCTGGATCGGCTAGCTGGACGTTTCACGGGATTTTCCTCGAATCGATGTTATTACCTGATGTGAGTGGCTAGCAAGTAGCACGTGATTTTTGGGAGTACTTGAACATAAAAAGTCGTGTTTGACATTACGATAATTGGAGTGGAAAGCGATGGAGTAACGTGATTTGCACTTGTTCGCCGTGGCTTTCCCCACAATAGGTTGTCCATCTTGGTTAATAACATTAACCAATGTAGTAGCCAGACAGATAAATGATCCTGACCTTGGCTTCGATCTGGATTTAGCTAGAGATAATGCAATATTTCAATGCGTAAGCAAATATAAGCGTGTGTAATCTAATAACTATTACATCACACAATCGTGTACATATTCATTAGTTTGACAGTCCACACAATAAAATTTCGATGGTTTGGCAAACTTAAGTGATGTTTCGACAGGACGAATACTGCGAGATGGAAATTTGACGACTGCGGCTTTGATGGTGTCGAACCTGTCTCAATCAACCTTAGTTCGTTATGTAAGCGATGAGCTGTAGCACTGAGGAATTACACAAATCGTCCTTTGTTGGAAGGTATGTCGAAGGAGCAGAATTATTCCATTTATTTTTGGTCTTTATGTCGAGTTTTGCGATCATTAGATAAACAGTCAAGTCGCCCCATTGCTTTACAAACCATTTGAGCGCCTCTAATGGGCGTAGATGCGATTGGTAATAATCAGTTAGTCCTCAGCTTGGAGTTAAGCTATGGGAAGTTGGGCTCCAATAGTGACTGATAGCGGATCTAACGGTTTTGTATCAGCGGACTGCACCGTACGTCGCGTTTCCTTAAACTCCCCCAATTTCTTCAATACCCTTCGTACCGTTCCAATTTCTCGATCCAGTACTAATGTGTTTTAGTGGTGGATGAGACAGCTCCATTAGTTGGTGTTAGATGCTCGAACACTCAACATATTATTCATTTTGGTGTTGACTTTCTAATGTTTGATTAGGGAATAGTGCGCCTACCGTGAATCGTCGCTAGTTCACTAATTCTAAACAAATACTTAACCGAGAAGTGATAGGATTAAAAAAAATTGTATGGCCAATATTTGATGATATGAATATTATCGACTTGCAGTCGAGGGAGCCAGTGAGGGCAACAAGCGGTTAATAGCGGTTAATTTGAAGGACGAATAATTTCACGAATGAGATATGTTAGTTGGCCATCCAGAACGTGCGATCTAACACCATTAGAATATTTTTTGTAGGGCTATGTGAAAGAGAGATTTTTACGAGAATAACCCACAATCAATCGAAGTTCTCAAAATGAATATCGAACGCGTCATTCAGGGAGTGTAATTATGAAAGTTACGGCAGCAGCTTTACTGGATAAATGATTTAGTAAAGCTGCTGCTATTTCGGATAAACGATAGTTCCACAGTCTTTTATCAGTTAATATTCGCTCTAATAGCACTAAGAAAAGAATTGATTGACGCACTTACGCCATAATTTTTAGGGAAAATTTGTGAACTCTGGCTTACGACCAGCTACACTAAATCTTCATCTTATAAGTAGTTTTACCTCTATTTATAGAGGTTCCTTTCGATAGTGATTCCAATAGTGATCAGGAATAATCAGAAATACAATTTTACCATTTCTGAACCGAGATTTCCGAACCAAAACGATCATTATAAATCTATTGCTAGGGCCTTTCGACGAATGTAGTAGTCCCTATTATTGATCAGAAAAACTTACAGTGTAAATTCGATCAGTACAGTGACAAACTACTTAAAACATATAAAATCATGGTTGCTGGAAGGTCTGATCGGCATCTTAAGTAATTTATAACGGCTGTCGTGATTTATCGGCATAAGTCAGTATATCGATTTTGTGACACTCGAACAATGTAAAAAGAATGTTAAGCTTCTTTGTATTCTTTCTCAAAAAAAAAAAAAAAAAAAAAAACGACAATTATTTCTCTATGTTTTGGCAATCGAGATCAAGCCTAAAGCATTATTTCCTTATATGCTACTTCGACACCAAAAGTAAAGTTTTTTTTTTTTTTTTTTGCAAATTTGCATTAAACGTTGAGGTTACAAAGACGGTGCTTAAAATATTTGCGCGTTAAATCATAAATCGTGCAAATCTTTTATATTACTTCATCAATTAAAATACAGCGATCGGTCAAAAAATTCAACCATAATAAATTTTAATTGTGATTAAACTATTTTACAAAAATGTGCAAATTTTAATTACCTTCATTCGTAATCGCATATGTGCCTGACGTTTTAAAAAAAACATTCTTTAAGTGGCGTATATTCAATAGCTAAAATAGCAGGTTATTCGTCAAGGTGTTTAAACATAGATGGAATGCCCCCGTTTTGCATAACCAAACTGCAAAGTTATGTATTCAGTGTTATAGATATTATATTGATATTTTGAAAAGAGCCATATTTCTAAAGATGGTTACAATTAAGGCAGTATAAGAGTATGGTATGTAAATATACTTAGAATCAAATCATTCATTTCACAAACCAACAACTGGAGACACCCAGAAACAAAACAATACAACAATAGTACAATGATGCTGCAGTGATTCCGATAACAATTTCAAAAATCGCGATTTACTTATTTTCTTTTACATAAGAAAGAAATTTTACCGGAAAACTATATACATTATGCCTCCGTGTATATGAAGAAAAATGAAAAGGAAAACAGCCGGAAGGAAAACAAACAAATGATATAATTGGATCAATGTTTAAGGTTTTATCTATATATTTTTTTTATAAATTTTTTATTTTTATAAAATTCAAATTGGGCGAGGGTATAAAAAGATAGGGTGACACAATCTCACGCGGAAAGACCAACTACTTAGTATTCTTCAAATAAAGTCTACATATTCTATACAATATTTTTGTGTGCAGATTCTGATGTAATTAAAATAATATCGTTTATATAAAGAGTGGGAAAAAGTTTTTCATTTCTTTTCCCATTCTATAAAATTGGAAAATTTACTAACAAGCGCTTCCATACACATTTTTATTTTAAGAAAATATGTTGTTTTATCATTATTATGTGTATTTTTATGTGCGTGAACGATACACATCATATAATGGACGTTTTATTAATGATATTTTGAGTATAATTAAAATGCTTATCAAATATTTGTAACTTGCTCGTATATGATAAAGGTCAAAAGTTGTTGAAAGATTAGACTGACTCAATATGTTTAGAAATTAGCTATTAAAATTCATGTGCACATCCCGTTCGAAATGCTTAAAAGCTGTATCATTGTTTACTTTCCGATTGATTTTATTATTATTCTCGTAGGAAATTTCAGGCCTAATAAAAGTTTTATAATAAAATTTGAATTTGGGAAAGAAAATGCTATTAATGGAAATTAAACGTGTACAAGGAAAATCATTTTATTTTATTTAGAACCTATAATATTGAAAATCCGCCGAGATTTAAACACGTTGCTGTTCTATCAAAAATGTTCGTTCTGATAAATTTTACACTTTAATGACCCATCGTAATTAGAATTTCTTTAGTGACTTGAACGTTCTTTAAATTCAATATCAATCCTTTACTTTCCACTTATTTAGTCGAATCTGTGACTCTTTGAGAGAGAGGTTTACATACTATATATTCTTGGTAACTTACAATCGATCAAATTTAAATAAATTTTAGTCTCTGTTGTTGCTCTGTCCATCCACAATTTTGTCAAAATCATCTCAAAGCAGAAGCTGTCATCCCTTAACACAGCTTACTTTGCTCAAAAACTTAGCTTAAGCAGACAGCGGGTCGTGAAAATATCCTTGTGCGTTAGGGGCGGGGAAGACCTGGTGTCATCATTTGGAGCACTTGGTGCTATAGAATTCTCTTATTATCTATATAAAAAAAAATTGTGTAAAAAATGTATGTGCGCATATAGTTGAGGCCCGCTAAACCGATTTGGTTCAATCTTTTTTTGTTGTGTTCGTAATTGCCAGGAGATGGTTCTTACGAAAGAAAATGTTGGAAAAATCCACCGGAAAATTCGAAAAATCAAAAAATGATGTATTTTGATCAAGATGGTCTTTTAGAAGAGAAAAATTGGAAAATCTGATTGGTAAACTCGGAAACTTCCGGAAACCCCCGAAGAATATTGTACTTTTTTTTCTATGAAACTTTGAATGTTTTGCATGTTTTGATGATTTTGGATGCTGTAAGGGATGAAAAGACTTTGCAAAGCTTAAAAAGTCTTAGAAAATCGTGAAAGAAATATGTATATCAAAATCCAAAGTTAACGAGATAAATAAGAGATCGCGCTGAGGTGTGATCATTAATGCCACAAAGAAAGGTCAACCTGTTGCAAAATAAATCGATTGTACTCGAAGGATGCGCTTGGCCCTGTGTACACCGGTCATCCACGACAAGACGAATTCTTCTATATTCATTTGCTTTTGTTCCATGTTCGTGGTCCTACTTCGTTCGAATCACTTCGTAATACACTCAGAAAAAAAATATGATAAATACATGATTGCAGTTACCATAATATCATCGTTGTATGTTAAATACAATTATTTAAATGATTGATTTTATCACACTATGATATTTTTGATCATTCTTCTTGATCTTCTTCATCATAACAATGATGATCACTCAAAAAAATTTTTTTTTCAGTGATCATCATTGTTATGATGAAGAAGATCAAGAAAAATGATCAAGAATATCATAGTATGATAAAATCAATCATTTAAATAATTGTATTTAACATACAATGATAATATTATGGTAAATGCAATCATGTACTTATCGAATTTTTTTTCTGAGTGCGATCGAGATTCAATGAGCCAAATAGTACGAACAAATGTCTCGCTTTCCAATGCACAGCAAAAAAACGTGTACGACGGATTGATGATGGCAGTTTACGAAGGAACATTGCTGGATGGTGGCCGGATGGCACATTCTGTATTGAAGTTGTCGATGAATATCCACACGAATGACAAGTTGCCAAGAACTCGACGATGGCCATGGTATTGCAAGAATGCAAAATCATCATCTGGAACGAGTGCACAATGGCACATAAACGATCATTGGAAGCGTTCAATCGGATGAAGGGTTTACGGAGTGACTCAAGACGTTTTGGTGCTGGCGTTTTGGTAGATGAACTCAACGCGTGTCTGAAATCGTCGAGTTTGTGGCGCTATGTGAAGAATTGGCAGTTGACCACAAACATGAGGGTCACGACAAAACGACTCATCAACTGCTGATTTTTCCAAACAACTGTTGGCGCTTGGCAGTGGTCAAATTCCTGTTGATCTTTCGACCGGATTGATTTCGTTTCCCCCGAATTTTTGCATCTTCATGATGTCGAAGAAGAGCTTATCACAAAAGTATATCCGGACATCCGCCGAAATTATATGAATCACGATTGGCTTAGTTAAAGAGCGATTTTGGCAGCGTAGAACAAGGATGTATACAGTCTGATCGCTCTCGTCCTCCAGTTTCGACATCCTAATACGAGTAGATCATAATGTAGTCCGTATTATAAAATTATTATTTATATTTTTATTTAATAATTGGATCGTCGTATAACTTGAATGTTTAGAAAAATATTATTATTTGGAATTGTCAAAGCACATAATGAAATGCTCATGCTATGAAAATTATAACAAGTTAAAACTCAGTACTAGTACGGGACTCAGAAATTTGATGATAATGAGAATTGATTAGTCGAAAAAAAAATAATTTTGCCATTGCCAGCAAACCAGAATTCACCAGCAGGTAGGTGACATTAGACATTGGTGGAAAAAACCCATGTTGCGCATTTGGAATTAGATTTAGATTAGATTAGACACAACCTCTGCGCATACATATTATCACTCGAAAAAGCCAAATTCAAAAACCTTTCACGATAGTTGGGTAATTCGGTTAATCTGAGTAGTTGCGATGCTGTTCAAATATTTAATAATGGCCGAAGCTTTTTTGGTGGAAGAAGAAGGAAAAAACGCGTCGCCAAACCAGAGAAGATCCGGTGGATTGAAATCGCTAGCAATCGTTAACTCTTCATGGTTATGAAGTTAATGATCTCATCATAACGGCTCGTTGTTGCTGACTGCTATTAAGATTCCATCTTGAAGGCTGGTGCTGAAGCTGTGCCTGTCTTATAGAATGGCTTTATAAACGTTTCAGTTAACTTGTAGTAATCTCCTGCGTGCTTGTCGCTCTCTGTTCGGTTTATTCATTTTGTGAAATGTCGACTGAATCTGTTTTTACCGATCAAACGCATAGTGGTTAAAGCTTTAGCGTTTCGAGCCATCTGATTACGATCGATGGTAAAAATGAACACAACTATATGACCCCCCAGTCGGAGAGGTATATTCGTCCTTCGACCGATGTTTCATTTTTTGAAATAAACAAATTATAATTGCGGCTTAAACTCGGCCTTGGATAGAATTAAAGGCAGAGCTATTAGTTTTCTATAAATTAATTTTGTCGGTAATTTTATCGAAAGTTTTCGTTAGTTACTCCCTCAGACTACGCTACCAAGACGATTCGAACCAATTCTGGATAACGATCTAATATATTTGATTTGTGTATTTTTAGCCTGCGAAGTGACTAGTATGTCCCTGTGCTTTGGATGGTTTTCTATCTTCGGTCTCGCGTTCTGATTTAAATGGCCACTTCCTAGAATCTCATCGGGATGTCATATACTTAGGAACACAACCACAATGAGGATTCCAATATGAGTTCTATTGTGGTCCTAGAAAGTGACCAATTTTAACGGAACTTAACCATGAAAAAATGGTTCAACATAATTTTGACAAATGGTCAGCTCTGTTAAATTATTAATTTTCCAGAGCCAAACTGTGAAGCCATTTTTATTCTACAAATCGAAATCCATTTCAATGGGTTGAAAACGGTTTAGTTCCTTTAAAATTATTCATTTTTTCTAAAACTCATTCAGAACTAACTATGGAATGTCGTTTTCGTCGTATAAATCCGGGCTCATTTCAAATTATTAAAAATAGATTAGTTCTGTTAAAATAAAATTGGCTATTTTTCAGTATAACGTCCTGGTTAGAAATTGCTGAGTTCTATCTAATTTGCTGTCTTTACGCACGGGGTTGTTCTATACTAATTCATTATTTTGCAGATCGAAATCCAGAACCTATTTTGTAATCTCAATTTCATTTTAATTGATGGGCGGATCACTTAGCCTTATTCCTGCTTCCGGAACTCAATAAACAACACAAATGTCACAAAACAAGAAAGTAAAAAACGCTACGAATCAACAACAAAAATTGAAAATTAAAAAGAGGAACTTGGCCATCTGAACAAATATTCGTTAAAATTTATCGAGCCGTTTTTGAAACCCTTGGCACAAAGATACAATTTTAGTTTAGTTCCGTGATAGTTGGTTATATCCCAAAATTTTCTCCAAAAATTCAATTTCCTTTCACCATGCAAAATTTCTTCCTGATCGGTTTTTAACGGCCTATTTTCGTCCTAGTTAACCATATTTCAAAACTTGCTTCAAAAATAATTGCAGAACTCCATTTCCGGCATGGTAGAACAATACGCAACACGATATGTTGCTCTCACTAATTTTTATCAAAATGATGCGAATCCTAAATGAATTTTCTCGAAATCAGTATCCATTGCAATTGTTTCCCTATACTGAAAACCTCCTTTCAGTAATTTTTATCAATAGCGTTTGTGCTGAGAAAAAATTAAAAGAGGTAACCGGACGACCTTCTAAACGAATTTTCCCGAAATCAAGCTCTATCAGCCGTGCTACATGTAGTTTCATAAGACCGATTTCACCTTCCTTTCTTTTACCTTTTACCCACAAAATCCATTTTAACTGCGACATTAAATTTTTCGGTGGATCCGAAATGAAAATAAAAAAATTTAAGGCCATATTTTAGATGTAGATTTTTGTTTAAATTTTATTTTTGAGAGAACAGAATAAAACAATACAAAAAAATGTGTCCGTCACGCCAGCCGGAACCATATCAGCCGGAACCAAACAACGATGGAATAAGTAGCACGATGCATTGTGCATCATTGTGCACTAATTGGTTTTTCAGCCGGAACCTTATAATTCCAGCCGGAACCTGATAAAGCCATCCAGAACCCTACAACAACAAAACTTACTATGGCACTAGTAGCACGATGCATTGTGCATCATTGTGCACTACATAATTTTTCAGCCGGAACCTTACAAATCCAGAAATATACGATTTTTCAGTGGAACCTTATAATTCCAGCCGGAAACGATGGTATGGTAATATACAGTCAAATTAACTACATCACTAGTAGCACAATGGATTGTGTATCATTGTGCACTAAATGTTTTTTCAGCCGGAACCTTATAATTCCAGCTGGAACCTGATAAAGCCAATCAAAACCATACAACAGCCAAACCAACTATGGCACAAGTAGCACGATACATTGTGCATCATTGTGCACTATATAACTTTTCAGCCGGAACCTTACAAATCCAGAAATATAGGATTTTTGAGGAAAAACCTTACAATTTCAGCCGGAACCATACCCTCTACAGCCAAACCAGCTATAGCACTAGTAGCACGATGCATTGTGCATCATTGTGCACTAAATTCTTTTTCAGCCGGAACCTTATAATTCCGATTAGAACCTTATAAAGTCATTCAGAACCCTACAACAGCCAACCAACTATGGCACTAGTAGCACGATGCATTGAGCATCATTGTGCACTATATAACTTTTCAGCCGGAACCTTACAAATCCAGAAATATAAGATTTTTGTGGAAAAAACCTTACAATTTCAGCCGGAACCATACCCTCTACAGCCAAACCAGCTATAGCACTAGTAGCACGATGCATTGTGCATCATTGTGCACTAAATGCTTTTTCAGCCGGAACCTTATAATTCCGGCCGGAACCAGATAAAGCCAGCCAGAACCATACAAAAGCCAAATTAATTACGGCAGTAGTAGAATGATGCATTGTGCATCATTGTGCATTATATAATTTTCCAGCCGGAAACTTACAAATCCAGAAATATACAATGTTTCGGTGGAAAAACCTAATAATTTCAGACGAAACCTACGGTCAAACTAACAACATCTAAAGTAGCACAATAGATTGTGTATTATTGTGTACTAAATGTTTTTTCAGCCGGAACCTTATAATTCCGATTAGAACCTGATAAAGCCATTCAGAACCCTACAACAGCCAACCAACTATGGCACTAGTAGCACGATGCATTGAGCATCATTGTGCACTATATAATTTTTCAGCCGGAACCTTACAAATCCAGAAACATAAGCTTTTTGGGGAAAAACCTTACAATTTCAGCCGGAACCATACCATCTACAGCCAAACCAGCTGTAGCACTAGTACCAAGATGCATTGTGCATCATTGTGCACTAAATGCCTTTTCAGCCGGAACCTTATAATTCCGGCCGGAACCAGATAAACCAGATAAACCAGCCAGAACCATACAAAAGCCAAATTAATTACGGCAGTAGTAGAATGATGCATTGTGCATCATTGTGCATTATATAATTTTTCAGCCGGAACCTTACAAATCCAGAAATATACAATGTTTCGGTGGAAAAACCTAATAATTTCAGACGAAACCTACCGTCAAACTAACAACATCTAAAGTAGCACAATAGATTGTGTATTATTGTGTACAAAATGCTTTTTCAGCCGGAACCTCATAAATCCAGAAATATACGATTTTTCGGAAAAAACCTTACAAATTTAGCCGGAACCATACCCTATACAGCCAAACTAACTATGGCACAAGTAGCACGATGTATTGTGCATCATTGTGCACTATATAATTATTCAGCCGGAACCTTATAGTTCCTCCCAGAACCTGTTAAAGCCATCCAGAACAATATTATCGCCAAACCAACTATAGCATAAGAAGCACGATGTATTGTACATCATTGATCACTAGTTGTTTTCTCAGCCGGAACCTTAGAAATCCATCCGGAATCTAATAAAGCCAGCCGGAACCGTATCCTCTTCAGCCAAACTAACTATGGCACAAATAGGACAATGGGTTGTATGCTATATGTTTTTGCAGCCAAACTTTAATGCCATCCAGAAACATAAAAATCCAGTCGAAACAAAATTTTTACATAAATAGTGCAACAAATGATTTTTCCCGAACGATCAAAACGTTATGCACTATAATGCCAACCCAACCAGAACCAGCAACACCAGCCGCAACCGTATGAAGTCGGTGTGAACCATTCGGAGCAATAAAGAGTAAGCATGGTTGACGGTCATTGTGAACTAGCCGGAACCTTGTAATTTCAAGTGGAATTATTTGGATACATTATAATTCCCGATTCGCTAAAAGTGATTATTAAATAAAAAGTTTAAATAACATTTAACAAAGGCCGGAAATAACAGTTTGTTTTTTAATAATTTATTAATAATATTTTATAACATATTTCATCATTTAGAGAAGAACTTTGTTTGATTTGGGTTCTTGTACATAGAACAACATGTAGGCAAGCATTTTTCGTGAAGTGTTGGTGCTGGTCTCGGCCTTTTGCAAATCGTCGTATGTTTTCCATATGCCACCGTTTCTAAGTGCATGTGCAGTGAAATGCTCATTTACACTGTCATACTCAATGACACCGCGCAAATTGAACAAATTACCTCCTAAATTCAGCGATTTGGTTATGTGGCTTATAGCCACCTTTTGCTGTTTTTCTAGTGGTTCTAAAGGCTCGACCTCCAACGTTACTACGTTATTATATACTTTATTTAGATTATGTGAGTTTCCACAGCTACAGTACGATTCCCGAATATTTATATTTATTAAGTTGCGGCTGAAAAAGCATTTTGTACACAATAATACACAATCTATTGTGCTACTTTAGATGTAGTTAGTTTGACCGTAGGTTTCGTCTGAAATTGTTAGGTTTTTCCACCGAAACAATGTATATTTCTGGATTTGTAAGGTTCCTGCTGAAAAATTATATAATGCACAATGATGCACAATGCATCATTCTACTACTGCCGTAATTAATTTGGCTTTTGTATGGTTCTGGCTGGCTTTATCTGGTTCCGGCCGGAATTATAAGGTTCCGGCTGAAAAATCATTTAGTGCACAATGATGCACAATGCATCGTGCTACTAGTTCTATAGTTAGTTTGGCTGTAGAGGGTATGGTTCCGGATGAAATTGTAAGGTTTTTTCCACAAAAATCTTATATTTCTGGATTTGTAAGGTTCCGGCTGAAAAGTTATATAGTGCACAATGATGCTCAATGCATTGTGCTACTAGTGCCATAGTTGGTTGGCTGTTGTAGGGTTCTGAATGAATTTATAAGGTTCTAATCGGAATTATAAGGTTCCGGCTGAAAAAGCATTTAGTGCACAATGATGCACAATGCATCGTGCTACTAGTTCTATAGTTAGTTTGGCTGTAGAGGGTATGGTTCCGGCTGAAATTGTAAGGTTTTTTCCTCAAAAATCCTATATTTCTGGATTTGTAAGGTTCCGGCTGAAAAATTATATAGTGCACAATAATGCACAATGTATCGTGCTACTTGTGCCATAGTTGGTTTGGCTGTTGTATGGTTTTGATTGGCTTTATCAGGTTCCAGTTGGAATTATAAGGTTCCGGCTGAAAAAGCATTTAGTGCACAATGATACACAATCCATTGTGCTACTAGTGATGTAGTTAATTTGACTATATATCACCAAAACCATCGTTTCCGGCTGGAATTGTAAGGTTCCACTGAAAAATCATATATTGCAGGATTTAGAAGGTTCCGGCTGAAAAATTATATAGTGCACAATGATGCACAATACATCGTAGTTGCATAATACACAATACACAATAGTTTGGCTGTAGAGGGTATGGTTCCGGCTGAATTTGTAAGGTTCTTTTCCGAAAAATCGTATATTTCTGGATTTGTAAGGTTCCGGCTGAAAAATTATATAGTGCACAATGATGCACAATGCATCGTGCTACTAGTGCCATAGTAAGTTTTGCTGTTGTAGGGTTCTGGATGGCTTTATCAGGTTCCGGCTGGAATTATAAGGTTCCGGCTGAAAAACCAATTAGTGCACAATGGTGCACAATGCATCGTGCTACTTATTCCATCGTTGTTTGGTTCCGGCTGATATGGTTCCGGCTGGCGTGACGGACACAAAAAAATGGTGTTTTAATACAAAATAAGGGTTTAAACTAAAAATAAAAATCTATTGCGACTTAGTTTGAAACTAGAAACCAAAATCGTGTGTAGCATGGGTGTATCGCAATCGATTCTTGTTACACGAATACCCTTGATGAAAAATACCCACATATGATGAAGTTTTTGAAATATTCGAGATCACATCTTTTTCGGATTTTCGTTATCATCCTGCTTATTTTACTCCGCGCTCATTCGTTGCTATTTATGATTTTGGTTGAAGATGGGTATGTCAGTGAAAGAGTCAATAACGTAGTTGTAAAAAGTTATCAAGACATATCAAGGAGCGGCATGTCAAAATCTAATAAAGTTAAATTTATGAATTTTTCACGTTCGCACGCTTGTTGAGGTTTTAATTGAATTGGTAAATAATTGAACTGAATTTCTGATCTGCCCTCGGAATACAGAAAGTAGTAGCTTTTGACTTTAGATTTTTGATGCATTTAAATTTTTCTTTGTTGGTAATAAATCATTTATATGTCAAATTTTGATCGTGTGATAAATGAATATTATGTAGATCTAAATATAAATACATTAAAAAAAATCAAAAAAAGTTTAAAAAATGACCGCCTTGCGGTGAACACCATAACCATAAAATGGTTTTATTTTCTTAAAACTAAAATATTTTGGGTTACATCAAAGCGTCTTCGGCTTTATACAATGCAATTGTTGTTGTAAGCTAAGCGGACTTTTCCAAAGAAAAAACAGCTAATATTCGTGCTTATTATTTATATGTATTCAACATGTTGGCTACCGTTGACCTGAAATGTCCTTTTATTTTTATTTTCATATTTCCATGGATGAAAATCTTCTCATTTCTTTGTTGTAAGAACCAGTCTGTGTCTTTTTGTATACTTTGTGTAGAAAAATAAAATCAAATGTTGGCTTGTATTGGTCAATTCTAGCATACACGTGCCATTTCATTTATGATATTATTTGTATACATGTCTGTAATACATTACTACAATATTATTAAAAATATAACATAATCTTCTCAGAAGTCATCCTATTTGTTAAGAATAACTGATTTATAAAATTTCTCGGTAAATCTTTAAAAAGAAAATAATCCTTTTCATACGAGTATATATATATGAATTGAATTCCGATTAATGAAATTCTGATTGTGATAGCTTCGGGCGATGTTTATGTAAGATTATCTAATTTACTATGGTACAATTAATTTAATGATTCCGACGATAAAATTTAGGTTTTTCTTTGACCCAAAAACCACCCACTTATTTTCTTTTCTAATTTTTTATTATATTATTTTATTCCAGGAAAAACTAGAAGACTGGAAAAGACAATGTGCTGTATTGGATAAAGAGCATGCCAAAGAATACAAGAAATGTCGGACAGAACTAAAGAAGCGATCAAGTGATACATTACGGCTACAAAAGAAAGCCCGCAAAGGGCAATCTGAGACAATACAAAATTTAGTGGATTCATCGATGCACGATGTAACAATGCGACGTGTTGAATTGGAAGAAGTTGAAAAGAAATCACTGCGGGCCGCCATGATCGAGGAGCGTACTCGATATTGTACATTCGTAAATATGCTGCAACCCGTAGTGCGGGAAGAATGTGAAGTAATGTCCGAACTAGGACATCTACAGGAAGCTATGCAATCAATAGCTCTCGTTACAAAAGATCCAAATGTATTGCCTCAATCGTCCGAAGAAATAATATTAGAAACTAAGACAACGATGTCACTATATCCAGAATCTCCAGGCGGGTCGGGTTCGGCAGGCTGTTCAAATTCGTTAGGTTCGCGTAAAAGTTCAGTATGTTCAATTAGTTCAATGAATAGTAGCGGATCAAGTGGTTCGCCCGGCCATCAATACCAAAGATCTTTGTCACAGGTAATTAAACATTTTCTATATCACGTAATCCGTAAATTTTATTTATTTTTGTTTATTTTATGTTTTAAAACCAATTTTTATTTAGTTAATGGCACCAACTATGCGTTTAAAACCAGGGGAATCTAGCGATAGCGGATTCTGTTCATCTCCCGCTCTTACCTCTCAGGTTTTTTTATGTTTATTATTTTATTTTAAGTTGTACATCCTTCTTTATATTTGATTTATTCATCCTCATTAATACACAAAACATACTATGCATGCATGTCGCCTTTTTTAGAATTTTTATTTCTATCTAAAAAAAACTTCCAAAACCAAAATAAATTTCCATTTGGTAAAGGTACATAAAATTATACTATAGAATATAGAAAATTCTAATAAAGGACGACATGGTGATTGTACGACATACTTATTTGAATTTAATGGATTTTGTTGTATATAGGCATCGACAGTTAATCAAACACATGCTGTGTCTACATGGCCTCCGCACACTCAAGATGTTGTATCGAATTCTGACCGGCCTCATACAATATCCTCCGGTTTGTTTCCGACTCCTAATTTATAAAAATTTGTAAATTAACGTTAGTTCATTTTATATAGCATATGAGAAAGGTCATCAACGCCCCGCACTAACAGTGTACACATTTCAAAGTCCAGAAAATTCACAATGTAGTAGCCCGACTGGACAAAAATCACCAGCTGCAATGCCATGTCGTCCTCCTTTACCAATTGTAAGTAGTTGTGGAAACACGGTCATTCGATTATTATTACACAAAATTGTTTAAATTACAGCGGTGTTCATCATTAGAAAGGCCACTTTCCGCAACGGGTACTCGAAATACATCAAGCTCAATTCCCAGACAGTGTCCATCGCCTATTCCAGCTCACATTACGAAAGGTAAAAATTATTTTATTATTTTTATGTTATATTCGTAATTTGTTTGTTATGTGCTAAAAAAGTTTAGTGGAATATGGGTTAGCAACTAACTAAATTAATTCCAGAACATCCACAATTACAACCAACTTACGTTAACATGTCCGAATTAGCCACAATGGCTGCATTAAAAATTACTAACAACCAACAACAACAGCAGCAGCAGCAACAACAACAACAGCAGCAAATGCATGTGCAGTCACAACAATACCAGCAATTAAATTCCCCAGTTTCAATTGCATCGTCTCTAGTGTCATCCGATTCATTAGCAACAAATCAGCATAGCTCACCTGACATATCGTCACTTGAAAATCAAACACCACAGAATAATTCGCCACAAACTAATAATTCACCTCAAACACCACTCGCTAATAATAGTAATTTAAGTAGTTGTTTGGATATAAATAATATAACCGAGACTGTGGTAACAACACCAACAATAATTGGAATGCCAACGTTTACAGATGATGGTAATAATATGATTAATAATGATGGAAGCCCAAATAGTAGTGGTGGCGGCCCCGGTAGTGGTAGTAGTACTAATAATAATGATAATAAATCTAACGATAATTCAATTTTATCACCTGAAAGCGATATTAAATGCAAAGGTTCTGTTCTAGATAAAAAATCAATGTTTGAGAATTTAGAAAAGAATCAAAGCTTGAATAACAATCCGCCACCACCGTTGAATATGGTGCGCACCGAAAGTATTTATGGCAAACGAAATGAGGAGATATACAAATCAGCTGGTATATTGGATCGTGACACAGGTATTTTCAATTAATTAGATTCTATATATTATTGCATGCTAATTATCATAATTTCAATTTCAAATACAATTTAAAAATTTTTCGAAGAATCAAATTAAAATATCAATTTTATGGTTTGTTGTTACGAATTTTTTGTTTTTTGTAGTCACTATGTTTTGAATTACGTGGTGCATAAGTTCTAAAATCATATTTTATACAAAAATACACAAACACAAATATACGCGCCCCAGAACTTATGTTCCACCCAAATAGCTAGAGATAAAATTATTGATATAGATACACAAAATATATAATACATACATAAGTATATAGTTTGGGGTTTGGCATACAAAAAATTTTACACAATTTATTTATTAGTTAATTTGTAAAATTGAAAAACTGCCAAGACATAGGTTTTTTGGCTTGCGAACGACCACAACCCGTGTTTGACCGGCGCACTTACGATTGCAATCGTTAATTTCTAGACCAAGACAAATTATAATTATACTTTAGGAAAAAAGGTTAACGACTTTGAAAATTGAAAATGTTTTTCTTGGCCTCGCTCTAAATTTTTGTACTAGTACTTATTTTATTAGTCATATTTTTATGTTGGCTGTTCATATTATATTATTATTATGTTAGTTGCGGTTGAAATGACAGAATTGGGTCGATAGTGGAAAACGGAAGGATCTAAGGAAATAAAATTATTTATTATCAGACTAAAGATGTTATGTAAATTAATAGACAGGTTTATTAGTTATGCGAAACGCGACGTGAATTTTAGTGCAGAACCGGATTTCTTTTTTACTCAAGCCGTAAATAAATTTTTCTGTCTGTCCCAAGCCCAACATATTTCTGTTGACGCGGCGTTTCTTAGTGCTGAACAATATGGTGGGTTGTAATCTTGTATTCTCGGTTGGTTGTATTCTTTCCGGAGTAATAGAAACCTGCCGAGCGCTCCTATTATCGATGGTTTAATACATCCCATCCGATGATTAACTAGATACGTGTAAATCGTTCCATTTACCGGTTGTCGCCTGAGGTATAAGGAACGATTTAAAACGGAACCTTGTTTTACATTTCTGTGCAAGCCACGTTTTTCTTTAAATATCGGATGAATGTAATGGTTCAATGAACCCCTTTTTGGAGGTCAGTCTTTAGCATCAAGATGATCATGTAGTAGTAGGTCATGATTGATGGACTAATGGAATTTTATTTATCTGTTTTATCTATCATTAGAAAAATCCTATCATTATTACCCAAACATTTACACGAATCAAACCTTTTTAGAGTTCTGATCTCAAAAAACTAAGGAAAAATGCTAGATGACAGATTTTGTTGTATGAATAACCAAGATAATAAAAATTCAAAACCCTCATCTCATATATGCCGTAAATGATAATATCTGCTGTCGGGTAACTAGTTAATTTACTCTCAATGTTTTAATCAGGAATTTCTAATTAAATCACGAGACTTGGATGTTTTGTAAAAGAACTGATTTATTTATTTAAATTGTTCTATTTATATACAAAATTACACAAACCAAATTATAAAATTAGATTGTTCAGCACTTATAATAATTTACACAAAGTTGTAGCTATTTTGTGCTAGGGAAATAAGATCTTTCATTCCCTATCAAACAATTGTGTGTTTGGTGCCAAAGAAATAAGATCTGTTATTTTCTATCAACCAAACACGTTGATGGCTACAATAATACACATGTTCGTTGGTTTTGGTGTATTTCAATTTATGCATCTTTATGATGTTTAACCGGAATAGGTACAAAGGGCCGGATGGGTCGAAGGGCCGAATGTGTCGAAGGGCCGAATTTCTTTTTTTTTTGTTTTTAGAAATATAATTTTTTAAATTTGTTGTTTTGCTGAATATTTTGTAAATTTTTTTTTTACTAAACATAAATGAATTTCTTATGAATTTATGTATTTTACTATTTTTCATCACGTATCCAGTCAGCGATTTGGTGAAGGAAAATTTTGTCATGCGCCACCAATAGGTATACCCCTTTTCCTGCCCGTTAACGCATTTGTGCATTTCTTTTAAAATTATTTTCGTCCGAAAAAAACACTATAACTATATACACAATTGTGTTGGTTGTACTTCAAAACAAGCGAAATTTTTGGCGTAAGTGTAGATGACGTATACATCGCCGAAATCGGGTAAGGGAAATTTTTTAAAAAAATTTATAGGACTATCATGTTTAGGAGGTGGAAGCCAAAAATATCGGAAAAATCATAACATTTTCCTGGAAAATTGTCAGTTTTTCCAAAAATATTTTTTTGATTAAAAAAAATTAAAATCTGCCGTTTTTATTTATCAAATCTTAATTTTAATGATAAAAATTCGAATTACACTGTCATGAAACGGGTAACAAATTACATTTTTGCGTTATTTTAATAAAACTTTTTGATATTCCAGAAAATTTTTCACTTTTTTATTTTTTCAATATTTTTTTTAGTTTTATTTATTTTTATTAATAATAATTGCTTCGTCAACCTTGCAGACGCAGATCAAAGTTTTTATCGCTCTTATCGCTTCTTCTGATAGTGCCACAAATAGTAAAATAAAATCAACTTTTGTAAATATAAAAATTTTTTTAATGTAATTTTAATTCGTTATACACCTTACTACCCAAACCCCCGCTTTTCCAGAATTTATACAATTTTTCAAGTGGCAAATTTTATTTATAATTTTAAACTAAGTAAAAAAAATAATAAAATTTTCCTAGAAAAATTGCAAAATTTTCCCGGAAAAATTACTTGTACTGTCGAAAAACTGTTGAAATACAATGCTAATATCAAAATTAAAAAAAAAATCACACATTTGTACTATGTATTTTGAATAAAATAATACGCAATTTAGTAGCAAAATGAAACCAAAGTTTCAGAAAAACCAGAATCGAGGTTGCATTTAAAAGTTTCTGTGACTAGTACTTTTCAACCGGTTCTAACATGTGTTCAATTTCGAATAATTTAAACGTCTCTGGACGAGTTTTATGAAACCCTTTTAACACCAGCAAAAGTTTTTAAATGGTTTCCAAATATCCAAAAATTTACTGGTTATTTTGAAACCATTGGTAAACGGTTTTATTTTGGAAAAATTGCAACGGTTTATAAAAACCCTTCTGTAACTCTTAATATTGATTAAAATACCGTATTATTCTTTCTAATAATTTTCTTCTATTTAGGTATTTTTACCACTGGAATTTATAATGGTTAATTCGGTTAAGTCATTATGTATTTATTTTGTTTATAAGCACAAAGAATATAATGGTTTGTATGTTTAGAGTCGCACGCGGCACGATAACTGCTGATGATAAACATGATGAATGACAAATTTTATAATAAGATTTGTCAAGTCACTTGGTATTTGGTAAACTCACCTCGAAGTGGAAAGCATTTGACTAATAAATTTTTGGAAACTATCAGCCCTATTCTCATACAAGTGATAACTATCACATGATGTGATAATCGCATTTTGGTATTCTCCTAGTCGATTGAAGTGATGTTTATCGTTTGGTGTGATAACTATCACTTGACGCCAGTTATGGAAAATGGATTTTTTGAATTGTACTGAAAATTGAAATGAAATTGTACTAAATCGAGTTAAATTGTATTTAATTTTTTTTTAATGTTTTTTTTTATGAAATACCCAGAATAGTTTTTAATTCAAAATTTATTCTGAAAATTGCCTTATTCAAAATGTAGAATACATAAAAAACATTTGAAAATTTATTTTATGTGATTTATAAAATAAATAAAAATATAAAAATTATACAAAATAAATTTTTCAACCCACAAACCAGATCTAATTCAGCAAACAACGTTACGTAACAATTTACTATACAAGCAAAATAGTTAAATTTTGATAAAATGAAGCAAAAAATTAAGAAATCCAAATTTTTCAGATTGTACTGAATTCCGCTCTAACGTACTTTTGTACTTTTACAAATTAATTGTATCGAAAAAAGTACAATTGTACCGACTTTTCCATCACTGCTTGACGCCATATTCTCTTAGTCGTATGAAGTGATAAGTGTCACTTGAAATGATATATTTCATCACCTACTATTTTTAAGTGATACGAATAGCGCAAGCAAGGTAGATGTTACTAAAACCTAAGATTACGAATATGTAATTATATTAATGTTGATACTATATATGTATATAATATTATCTTATTTAAAATGAAATATTTTATTTAAAATTAATTATTTTATTTAAAATTAATATATATTATTTTATTATATAAAATAATAATAATTATAAACACATTTTTAATTTTGTCAAATATTTTTTTTTTTATTTTTAATTATTAATATTTGTGTTGTTTAAAAATATTAATAATTAAAAATATAAAAAAAAATATTTATTAAAACGTAAAAACATAACAAAATGAGCATTTTATATGTAACACGTATATTGTATGTGTTCGTCGTATCACGTCATATGAATCGACTAAGAAAATAGCAATTTAAATGTCAAATCAACATCAAATATGTAAGAATAAAATCTAGTGTTGCCAGATAAGTACAGGTTATGTCATTCGCCGTATTACGTCACATGAATCGACTAAGAGAATAGTAATTTTATAGTCGCATCACTTCATGTGATTCACTTCAGTGCTGGTAGGTTTGCCATCCTTGAGATTGTCGTCTTGGGCAAAATGGGTACTTTTTGGATTGGTCTTTTTAGGAAGTTATTTTCCTTGCAGCGAACTGTAACCACGTGGACCTTACCATCTGTACCCGGATCTAGTTCCTAAATTTTGCCTAGAGCCCATTGAGATGGCGGCATATTTGGTTGTTTGATTATAACAAGGTTTCCAATTTCTATATTTGGCCTTTCTTCGTGCCATTTAGATCTACGTTGTAATGATGTTAATAAGCTTCTGAGTTAACTTCCAACGATTGCTTAAGACCCAGACTTCTTCACTAATATCTTGATCAGGTGCAGCGATAAATTATTCTCCGATAATACAATGTCCAGGGGTTAAGATGAATGTGTCTTCGATGTCTGAAGACGTGGAACACAGAATTAAGACATGCTTCTATTTGGCTTAACATTGTTGACATTTCTTCGTATCTCAATACGATTCCACCTAAAACCCTTTTTAGGTGGTATTTAGCTGATTTTAGGGCTGCCTCCCATAATCCACCCAATTGGAGACTCGCCGGAGCGTTAAAATGCCAATTTATGCCTTCATTTGATAAGATATTAATTATCTCTGAGTTATAGGTTTTGTTGAACACCTTTATGGCCTTCTTCAATTGTTTATCTGCGCCTTTTAATGTTGTACTGCAATCGCTGTAGATGTGGCTGCTCAGTCTTCGGCGGGAAATAAACCGTTTCAAGTCAGCTATGAAGCCATTTGTTGTTAAATCACTAAGAACTTCTAGATGTACTGTCTTTGTTGTCATACAGATAAACACTGCGATGTAAGCCTTGTAATATTTTTTTTACTGCGGCTCACTGAAGATTTTAGTTCGATTGGGCCGAGTTGTTTCCTTTGTCTTATACCGGTAACAAAGAACACATTTGATGATTATTTTTTGAATTATTTGCTTAGAATTTATAATCCAATATTGGCGCCTGATTCGGCTTAAAATTAATTGACATCCTCCATGTAACATTTTAGCATGTGTTTCTTCAATAATTAATTTAGTAAAATGATGATTTTTCGGCAGAATAATTAGGATACCTACTTTGTCGACCAATGGATGTAATTGCCACAAAGAACTTTTGTTGCTTAAGTTCAAGCCCCTTTGTAACATTTTTAATTCTTCGTGAAATGCAGCCTTCTGAATGTTGTGGATTATTAAGTTTCGACTGTTCCTTAGTTCATCAGTCGACAGAAGGCCGGGTGTTCTTTTTAAGTAGATAAACCTTTTTATATAAGTAATGATTCTTATCAGTTCCGTGTATGATGAATATTTATTCCAAATTGATGTATTGCTGGTTGCGTGGTGATTATGATTTTCTTCCTGAGTCCTGAAAATATGATGTTTTGATGACGGCAGATTCATGCTTTGAAGCCACTTGGGCCCAGATCACCACAGTAACGTGGACTGATGTTGTTTTGTATTTTAGCTAAACGATTTCCTACGAATACTTTCCATTTGTTTGAAGGCTCTTGAATCCATGCAAGTATAATGGTTGAATCCGTATATGCGTATATTGATGTTTGTGACTCTAATGTTTATCTTACGCTATTCATTAGTCTTGACAACAAGACTGCTCCGCATAGCTCTAGCCGTGGTATATTTTTTAAATGGAGCTACTCTTGTTTTTGATCCTAGTAACGTGACTTTAACATCTCCGGATCTTAAAATCACCTTGCTGTATATGACAGCAGCGTATGCCGCATCCGAAGCGTCACAGAATCCATGTAATTCAACGGCAGTGTAACAAGAATTAATCCACCTAGGAATTTGAATTTTGCTTACAAGTTGTAACTGTTGTTGAAATTTTATCCAATGGCCTTCCAGGTGGCCAAGTAATTTTTCGTCCCAACCAATGTTTGCTAGTGGATCAAATATCCTTGCGATGTTTGATAGGACATTTCGCTTGGTGTTAGCCTTCCGTGCAGCTAGGATGATTGGCACCTTAAAACTAAATTCGTCTCTTCGAGGATCCCAATATATATCTAATGTTTTTACATTTTGATCTTCTGTGATTTCAAATTTCGTAAACTTTGCAGGATCAAGACATCATCGACATAAAAATCTCTTTTTAAAATTTCTGCTGCTTTGGTATATACAGTTTCTTCGTCATGTGCCAGCTGATGTAAACTTCTTTTGGCCAGGTATGGTGCTGAGACAGTGCCATAAGTTACTGTTGTTAATTTGTACTCCTGTAATGGCTTTTTTCGATCATCTCGCCAGACTATTGTTTGCAGATCTTTATGTTCTTCGGGGACCTATATTTGCCGATACATTTTCGCGATGTCGGCAGTGAAGATATATTTATACCTTCGCCATCTTAGCACGATTGAAAAAAATAAAATGTTGCTGTATGGTCGGCCCAATTAGTTGTGCATCATTAAGGCTGCTACCTGAAGATGTTTTTACTGAAGCATCAAAAACCACTCGAAGTCTAGTTGTTGTGGTTGTCGTCTTTATGACTGCATGATGTGGTAAATAATTGTTTCTCCTTGCTAAATCATTTGCTGGGACTATATGTCCTAAGCTCAGGTATTCGTTCATAAAATTTTGATAATCTCTTTTTAGCGCAGGATTTTTTTGGAGTGTTTTCTCTATTTGAAGGAATCTTTGAAAGAAGGGACACTTCACTTCATAAGAGCCATTGGATAAACGTTTATAGCCCTCTTGGTAAAATTCTTCACATTTAGCTTGCTCAGTCGTTAAATTAAATGTTTAGGTTACTGAATTTCTTCGATTTACCAAATCCGTTGTAGATCATCATTTAAATCATGGTTTGAATCTGATGTTCATTGGAGACTGAGTTTATAGTTCCAAACCTAATCCAACCCAATTTCGTACGTTGAGCTGTAGGCCCCGTTTCACCCTTTATTTTTTTGCCATTAAAATATCAGAAATATAACAATTCCTAATAAAATATTTATATTAAACTTCGGATCGGCCCAAACTAATGCGTCTATGTATCACCAAGTTTTTGTGCTTAGATGCTCATTTGGCATTCATTTCGTCGCTGAATCTAAATGTATCGACCAATGGATAGAGCTTGTCCAGCACAAAATAGAAGCAAAACGCTAATTAATTGTTTTCAATGTTCACCAAAATCGATTTCATAACTGGGTCCGGATTAGCAATTGCAAAGCCGATTAATTACAGCTTTATAGCAGCTAAGTTTACAGTACCGAGTTTTTGTATTGCAATGAGGCGTATATCGTTCAAGTGTAACCCAGATTTTCTCCATTATACAACAGTGGTATAGAAAGTGATTCATCAGACGACACCGATTTTCTCACACATCGTTAATACATAAAATACGAAAGGCAAAGGTTTTTCGGCGCTCACATCCAAGGAATGCTGTTACTTTCGAGCTCTTTGAATGAGAAGTGATGATGAAAAGTTTATCAAAAAATAGCAATTATCAGAAAGTATCAGATCAGATATTCAATTTTCGAAGGAAAATTTCGTTGTACTTGCTCAGACCATTTTTGTTACTCTTTCCCATCTTTTGCTGCAACAGTCTTCAAAGTATTCCTTTCAGGGGTATTACAGGAGCTATTTGCTCGACGCAAAATGTAAACTGGAAAAGCGTGTGTGGGATGCACAAATCTTAAATTACTTCGCTTCAGCGATCTCGAAACCATATTCGTGTTTGTCAATATAGAGAATTGAGACTTTCCGCGTGTGACTACAACACCAATCAGGTATTCCAGTCACTAGATTTTTTCTAAGCTCAGTACGTTGAAGAATCCTTTACCGGGGGAGAGGTCATAGGTTATTCACATTTTATTAACCTTCTGCATCCCAGTAATAGAGTCATGGCCATGTGGGTTCTTTCTCATTATTGCTCAAGCTGCAACAGTTCCTTTACCTTGCAAAAATGGAAAAATGTTATTTAGAATTTTTTCGTAATATGCAAGCAAAACAAAACACGTGTCTTGCGTCCTCTAACTGTGGAAGGCGAAACATGTTAGTATTTATTACGACAAATTACGTTTATAGTCGTTTTTTTCAGTTAAGGCACTTTGGGTTGCCATAGTTGCGACTAATTATTGTCGTTTTACTCGTACTACTCATTTACTATTTCGAGATACAACTCATGATGGTTATTTTTCTTTTTATTATTTGTTTACAATGCAATCTGTTTTGGGGCTCAATGTCCCTATCGGGATTCGAACCCGGTACCTCTCGGGGATCTAAACGCCAAAGATTTAACCACTCTGCCATTGGGTCGGTAATTTTCTTTTTTCGTTTTCTTTTTATAGAAAATTTGTCAAAAATAATTTATCTCAAAACTCGTAATGATTAAATAATTGGTACACGCAGTGTCACTGAGAATAGATTAACTAAAGAATCTGGTCACGATTCTCACTGCCTCACAAGTTGTCGCGGCTAATTCAAAAATCATTTACATCGAACGAAACTAGTTCAGACTGATTTATGTGAAGGCTGCCTCAAAGAGGAGAGTAGCTCGATTCACTTTGTTTCTGCTTGTCCTGCTTTCAACCGCATATGATGATAACTATTCTATATTATTATAGGCTTTAAATTACAGGCTATATTAAGGCTACTGTATGGTAAATATGTTTTGTTGTTTATAAAAAATGGGATTTGCCTTATTGAGATACGATATTCTATCAACCCAGGCTGAAACCCGAGGTTTTTTAATAAACCACTTTTCGGTTTAAATCGGTTTCAGTCATTTTGGTTTGACATTAGCCAACTTATTTATGTTTGTTTACTCAATGAATTTGATTATAATCCAACAAACAGTTTCATTAGAAAATTACACAAAACACTTGTGCATGTCTTAATTTGTTCACAACACATTTTAATTAGAAGTAGTAATAATAAAGTATTCGAATTTAAAAAAAAAGTGGGTATTACAACACACATATGTAATTATAAGGTAAGTTTTAAAAATATGCGGGACCAAACCGAAAAATTTGCTGCTTTCTACGTGCTGCTAAAAGAAACGTAACACAAAAGTTCAATGTGCGCTTAAATCATCATTAAGACAAAAATTCACCAACAACCATACAATTATTAAAATAATTTCATACCTTAGTTATAAAATATTATTGTGATTTTATTAAAAACGTAATCTTAGCGTATACATAATCGCATCTTGATTGAGATACGATTGTGTTGTGTACATGCAGGGTACGTTTTTGGATGAGATTCACAAATCATACACAAGCCCAAATTTTATTTTTTATCATTTTTATTTTTTTTTTTTTCATTTTTATATTTTTTGGACAAATTTGTTTAATTTTTTTGGTTGTTTGTAATTTGTTGATATTTACTAAAACAAAACGCTAAAACTAAAAATCTCGCTGATGTACTTGATGTATCGTATATAATAAAAACAATCAGACGCCAAATATGAAGACTCAATCGAAGAATTAAATAATTTAATTGGTGAATTAGATTCATTCCAACGGCAGCATGAATCATTTATAAAGGAAAGTAGTAATGGTGCAACAACCAAATCAACATCAGTTACAACGGCAGCACCATCCCCAACGCTAGGACTATTAAACGGTTTATCTCGAAATAATTACGAGAATGATATCGATTGTGATTTAAATGATAAACTATCAAATGTATCAAATTTATCGGCGACCTCGTCCACAACCCTATCATCACTGAACGATACAAATTTAAACGATATAAATTACGAATGTTATAATTTGGAAATTAGAAAGTATGAAAATGGATTTGAAAATCCATCGTTTGTCCATTTGAATAATAACAACAATAGTACTAGCACAACTAATCGTCACGATCATAATGATGGTGGCAGTAACGTCGATACTAATCAAATTGATGAGGATAGCTATCTAAAAGATAATAGCGAAATTGTTGTGTTACGCTACAAAGAAAAATATAATGTAACAGCAGCGGGCCCAGTGATAGATTCCGTTAATCAATCAGCAACATTAAAAATTGAGGCGACGAGTCCTAATGATCTACAACGGTTTAGTTCATTCCGCTCGTCAACAACATCTCAACTGTCGATATCATCAGCAGCGAATTCACCAATTAGTCGAATACCGATAACGAGCATTTATAATAATATCAGTAACGATCCAAATAGCGAACAAAATCGTGGTAATGATGAAAACTCTCGTTTAAAACCTGTTGTATCACCGAGGCCAGCATCTTTATCTGGTTTGTGTTATCAGTTTTTGTTGTTGTTTTTATTTCATTTTTTTAGTGTAAATATTTTTTATATTTTTTTTTGTGTGCTTCTTAAATACATATTTAGAATTTATTATATCTTTATTTTTTTTAATTGAATTTTAAGCGCACATATTTGTTGTTAGATAAATGTACTTAAAAAAATGTAGACTTTTCACGTTAATTAAAAATGAGATAATTACAAAATGAGCATGTAATTAGGTATGCGCGCATTTTTAAACTATATATTTTATTTGTATAGGTGTTTCGAGGATTACAAGAAGATCATCGGTGAATAGTATGAAACCACCACCGCCGGTTCGACGATCGTCTAGCGTTACACCGAGTCCTAATATTACAGCACAGGTAAGTGATTTATGATAATCTGGTACTGACGAGTGAACAGCTAAACAATATGAGATTACATCACAATTTTAAATACGATTTTTTTTGCCAACCAGCAAATTCGAAAGTACAAGCATCCGAAATGTGCAGGTTAAGGATCTCTTGAAAATGTCGTTACTAAATTTGTGCAAATTACTGAATTGTACGGAGCCACAACAGTTCACAGACCTTTGAAAGTAGCTGCAACCGATTTGCATTTTGTGGTGTGGTACATGTCTCTGCCACACATTTCGTTACTAAATCAACATCCTCAAGAACGTATCCAGTGTTTATGTGCTTTGACCACTTCAATAACTCCTCTTGCGCTTATAGATTAAAGTGGGGTTGTTAACTTCGGCCTGGAAACCGTTGAGCCACTCTAATCCTTGGTTCTTTAGATTTCATGCAATTCGATTCAGCTCGATCCAATCCTCTTCATTTGGAAAGGTTATCTTTCATGCCAGGAGCGCTGCAACACCTGGCCAAGTCCACTGAACAATATTAAATATTCCTTTGTTGTCTCTACCAATATATTAATTTCGCCCAAACTATCATCTTTTGACTCAACATTCAAAATTTATGTTGACTCTTTTTGCTATACTGTTCTAATACATTCTACGTTTCTTTTGCCGATTTATCATTTCAAATGGGAACATATTGGCTTTTTTGTGCACTCAAAGCGATTATTGATCGCGATGTCGTTTTATTCTGGCCAACTGTTTACTCTTAGACTAGACGTTCCGGGATCCCCGTCGTTGCTGGCGACAACTTAGTGAACACGATTGAGTTGTAGTACATATACATAATTTGAAGTCCCGTAATCGCTGGAATACACATGTTAATTCAAAAACACGTTACAAGTTTAAGTTCAAATTTAAAAATTTAATTCCTTTTCACCATAATGAAAGACCTCCCAGAAGCCTTACTTACAAACCAACATCCTTAGAGGGGATATTAATTCAGAAGGTAGAGCGAATTAGCAACATTTAGAAATACAGTGGTGGACACATAATTAAGAACGATGATATACTATAATTATTTTAAAAAGTAATTTAATTTTATTACAATAGAACAAATAAAGCGTAAAACACTAAATTTAAGGATAAGTGATTTCTTTAAACAAAAAAAAAAGTATCTAACGAGTTAATGGTTTACTAAATACATAGTCGTAAAATGAGCATAAAAAGCTGTACACCAGAATTAAGGAAGCTAATCATTCAGAAATACTTCCATGGGAACGATTGCAGACGAGTTGGATTGCTCAAAGACAAAAATTTATAATGCCATTAAGTCGTACAACGATAATGGCAATTGTGAAAATAGACCCAAGAGTGCACGATCTCGAAAAATAACAGCAACGGAAGACAGGATCATTTGCTTTAAAAGTAAAGGCGATCATTTTCTGACGGCAAGAGAAATAAACAAAAACATTGCGTCCCAAATTGAAAAAAATGTGTCAGATATATAGACGAACGTTTAAAAAAAATTTTAAAGCTTAGGATAATGTTTGCAAAACAAAACCTACACAAACCTTTGGAATTCTAGAAAAACATCCTCTAGAGCGAAATGAGTCGAAAATAGATTTGTTCGGATTGGGTGGTAAGTCGTACGTGGGACGTTCGAAAAATAAAGAATTGGATCCAAAGTACACAATAAAGGCTATAGCTTATGGGGAGTGGAAATGCTATGGTATGGGGATAATTTTCACGGCGCGGCGTTGGACCAATATTTAGAATTAATGGGCTAATGGACAACACGCATATCGGGATATCATGAAAAATGTGATGGAACTTTATTCATTAGCATATACATGCCAGATTCCTTTATTTTTTAACACGATAATACTCCTAAGCACACTTCACGGCTAGTGAAGTGTTGGGTTAGGGATCACAACATTAATGTTTTAGATTGGCGGCCGCAAATCCCAGACCTCAACCTGATTCAGAACTTGTGGGCCGATCTCAAGAGGGGATTAAAATCGAGAACTTGCCACAATTCAGGCGACCTCTTCAAAAATATTTGGATTAATATCCCTACATCGCATTATGTTTTTTTAATGAATTTTACAAATATATTATTGAATTTATCTTCAAACTTAAATTGTGTTCCTAATTATATGTCCAGAGAATAAAGGCACATTTTGAATTATTCCAAATTTTCCTTTTAATCCCTTTACTTATTTTTGGGTACTTAATTGGTTCTCCACCACAATTATGTGTCCACCACTGTAATACAAAAAATAATATTGTTTTTCTGTGAGTATTTGCATTTGGTCCCATTTTGCATTTGGTCTCATTTTCATAGATCGTTGGTTGGTGATCAGGAAGAAAAACTCGCTCTAAAACAGGCTTTAATTGCATCTGATCATATGGATCGAGCTAATCATGAGTGTTGGATACTTGTTAAATGCAAAGGCATTAATTATATAAATCGCTAGAAACTTATTATTTTATGAGTTGTTGAATCATTAAGACGAGAACTAAAACTGTTACAATAAAATGCAATTAAATTAATATCATGTCAAATTTTCCTGAATTTCCCACACTCCCATCTTTTAAGATTTCTGAAAGGCATTTAAACTAAACTTTTTTAACTTACTATGTCACTTCAATATATAGTCTTATATAGAAAAAATGTTAATAATTCATAGCTTTAATTTATATAATGATAGTAAAACAGTTATAAACAAACATTTTTGAACTTTTCTTAAACTATTATTTAAGTTTATCATATTTAATCATGTTACGTGATGGTGACGGCAGTTGTTTAGTACTACTATTCTCAATGCCTTTCTCTTGAGTATTGATTTCATTAAACTAAACATTTTTGTATAAGAAATCCGATTTTAACGGAAAAATCGGATTATCAAGTGTCTTGGATGAAATGCCGAAAAAATTGGTTATCGAAAAAACATACATCGTCCAATAGCTCAAAAAGTTCAAATAATCAGAAAAGAGAAAGTGAGTGACGGATCGTTTCTAAGAACCAACTATTTGAACAGTTTTTCTCATTTTCTAGAACACTAGATTATTTATACACCTTTCCCGCTCTCTGAGAAACCTTTTTAATTTTTGGAAATTTTCTCTGAATTAGATTTGTAGCAACATTTGATATTGGATTGTTATCTTTATTTACAGTACATATTCCTATTTTTTTGGTAACAACCGTTTCAACATAATCTCAGAATTATTTAAGTTTATTTGAATCTTGAAATTTTCGTGATAGTCGTTTTTGTTAGCTAATATAAGCAAATCCTATGCTTTTACTGAGTTATGTTCCTTCTTCTGAATATACATTATCGTTAGTTTGGTTTCTGTTACGCGCAATATCATCAGATGATGATCTACCACTAGTTGTATTAAATTCGTCCATCATCCAATATCTTCACTTATTAACGCTATTTGACAAATACTCTCTTGCTGCTATCCTAGTTCCTATTGCAATGAAACTACTATGGTATAGAGTAGAATATTCGCTGTTTATAATAATTTTTTGTTCTTATTATTTATCGGCATCATTACATTCAATCTAGAACGAATTCATCTTCCGAAAACTAACATCGCGATAATGACTTTCCCGTTGTTGCTTGCATTATCTTTCTATAATTTATATGAATGTTAGCCAATTCTTTAAGCAGTGTTTTTGCGTTTCAGTTATTTAATTTTGTTTTTAATCGTTGCATGTAACGTTAAACTTGTCCATTTGTGGTTGCACGATATGGTGCTCCCATTTTGTAAACCATTTGACCCATTTAATTTGAAAAATTGGTTGAACTTCTCAGTAGTAATTTGGCACTCGTGGTCAGTTACCACTACTGTTGCAACTATTCTGGCTTTCTCTGGGAATAGGGAATTGAAAAAATATTTTAATGCTTTTTATGTTTGATTTGTGTTGTTCTAGCCTGGCTGTAATTTTTCCGTATTAAAGTTTTATGGAGCTAATGTTTCCCATTCAACTTTGTTTCTAAAAAATTTACACTAAACTTATTCCACCGGACAAGTGGTGCAGTGGTTAAAGCTTCGGCACTTGGACCGGGAGGTACTGGGTTCGAATCCCATCAGAGGCTAGATGCAAATCGAATTTTCATCATCGATTACAATCGGTGATGTTAATAATCACAACTAAGACCCTCTGATGGAGTGCAGAATTCAGCGCCGACCCATCGTCCATGTCAATGTACAGGTTGACATGGAGCTTGCAATGTGCAGGTGGTATACTGTAGTTGTGTGAGTAGGTGAATAGGTGAATGGGTTAATGATGTAGCATGAATGCGTGGTATCACAATGGGCCAAAAAAAATGGCCTAAGTGTAAACCACTGAAACCTAACCTATTCCAGCAGTAGGCCAGAAAAACACAATTCAGACAAAAAGGCTATGAAAATATGTTTCCTAATTTCTTATCCCCAGAGAAAGCTAGAATAGTGCATCGTGTGTATCAAAGTTACTAAAGAATTCTCTGCTATGCTTTATCGCGGTTTCTTTTGTTATAGTTTTTAAAATTTTAATGTTTACCTATTTTGAATACCGAATTGAAAGCAAATCTACTCCCAGTCAATGCAACATCTAAGAAAACCTTGTAAAAGAGCTTTGCAGGCGGCTGCCAACAATGAAGTGGTGCTTCCATTGAATCCCGATTGTTTCTATTAATCTGGCCAAATTTCTATCAATGCCTTCCCACAGAATGTGTTAAAAGAAATTTTCCTAAAACACTTTTACATATTGGGGGTGATCAGAAACTCAAACGTCTATTAATGAGAAGTTTTTTTTGTAGTGCGCACTCCGTTTGTTTACATTAAATCGATGTTTGGAATCCACTTTGTTTTCTGGTCGCAGACTTTATTAAATTACTGACAGTAGTATTCTCTAATGTTTTCCTGGCTAATTCTTGCACTGTAATCGGAAGTGTTTCAATATTATTTTATTCGATGATATCACTCTTCAAATTTATTTGTAGTATCTAGTATCATGAGCTTTTGTATTTCGATAAACTATATCGTAGTCTGCAGAAGTTCTGCGTTGGTTTCAGACAGTTTATTTATAATTCGCTTAATTTTACCCATTGATTATGCAAAAACAGAAAATTTATCTCTAATTCCTATTTTTTCTATTATTTCTGCATGAAACAAGACTGGTTCTGATTTCGAAGTATATGTGCTCTTCGTATATCAAACTCACATTTATAAATCCAATGACTGGTATATTTCAATTGCATAGTAACTAGGTACTTAGGCCCTTTTCCAATTACCAACTTATTTCAGACTTATTGACTTATTTGACGCCATCTTGAATAAGTCAGTCAATTTGTTCCAATTCATTGTACCGACTTATTTGTGACGTGATAACAAAAAAACAAAACGCAGTTTCTATTATATGGAAGAAAAATTTTTCTTGACATATTGGTCGTTGCTACTAGATTTGAATAAAAAAACTGCATGTATTACATTTAGTCAAGACACATTTTTGGGGATATTTCTGTGTAGACATACTTATTCAAATAAGTCTCCTCGCGAGGTGACTTATTTGAATAAGTCGGTGTCCACAAATAAGTCGGTAATTGGAAAAGGGCCTTAGTTCTACATATTGTTGAACTTTGGATGTTACATTTTTTTTAAATATTTAATTTTACATGTTAAGTTTACTCACGAGACTGGCGCCATGTATCTACCACGAACTTATGAGGTTAATTGTTACCGCGTTATCGATTCTGACAATCTATTCTTAAACTGTTAATGAGATTACATGTTGAACCAAACTGTTGGCAGCAAATGGAACTAATCTTCATTTGTGACATGTCTGATATGAATATATGAATCTTTTATGATGTATCTGAGATGAATCGTATGTGAGAAGTCATAGACGAGTCTAACAATATTACAGACACAGGTGTTGGTGTTCCAGACTACTGAACTTTGTGTCAAAGGATTTGTGACTTAAACGGTTGTCCAATGAGAGGTTTCATTTTGATATTAAAAAAAACGAGTATTTTTTACCCTTTCGCGGACGCATAATTATTTAAGGATGTTTGTTACAGGACACAATGACAACAGAAACGCTTCCTCTGGGGCACAAAAAACCACATTCAATATTAATCATATGAAAATAACGTCGGTTATTGCCGACGTGGCCCACTGAATGATTCTGTTTGTGTCAGTATATCCCTTTTTCAACCAAAAAAAAAAAAAAAATGGTCCAATTAAAGTCCAAACCATACAAATGTGTGAGTAAAAAATCATAGTATGTAATGGCGTTTTTGATAAAAAATTTCACGTGATTTGAAGTACAACCAACACAATTGTGTGTATAGTTATAGTGTTTTTTTCGAACGAAAATAAGTTTGAAAGGAATACACAAATGTGTAAGTTGGTGCAAAACTCATACAAAAGTAAATTTTTGACATAGTACTTTTGCCGTACCCACACAATTGTGTTAGTAAAACACAAAAGAGATATACCGACGTGTCCCACTGAAGGTCAATTGAGGCGTCGGTATATATCGGCGTGTTCGCGAAAAGTTTAAGAGAAATCATTGAATGTTTATTTCATTGTAAAGAGGAAGGTATGCCATTAATATTTAAAAACGATATCAGCCAAATGGCCGCCACGGTTGCGCTTGCAACACCATATCCGTTTCATGAAATTGTCCATGACCAATTCGCACATTTGCGGCTGTATCTCCTCGATAACTTCACGAATTCCATCTTTAAGGTCTTGAATCGATTGTGGAGCATTGGCCTAGACCTAATCTTTCACGTGGCCCCAAAGAAAAAAGCCTAAAGGTGTTAAATCACAAGATCTCGGTGGCCAATTGTGATCACCTGTTCGAGAAATAACACTGTCAGGAAACTTTTCTTGCAAAATTGCGATTTTTTCGTTGCTTGTGTGGCACGTAGCGCCATCTTGCTGAAAATAAACGTCGTCCAGATCAATATCTTCCAATTCCGGCCATAAAAAATTATTATTCATAGCTCGGTAGCACAATCCATTCACCGTAATCGTTGCGCCAGCCTCATTTTCGAATAAGTAAGTTCCATAATCACACAGTCAGACCAAACACTGCATCAAACAGTGACACGTTGAGGATGGAGAGGCTTTTCAACAATCTTTCTTGGATTTTCTGAGCCCCAAATGCTACAACTCTGATTATTAGTATAGCCTGCTCCTTCGAGGTGAAAATGGGCATCATCACTGAAGATAATTTTTCGATGAAAAACCGGATCATTCTGATGCATTTGAAGGACTCAATCAGCGAAGATACGACGTTTATGGTGATCGACGGGCTTGAGTTCTTGTGTTAACTGAACTTTAAAAGCCTTATGATCTAAGTCTTTTTGCAAAATATGGTGTAATATCGTTTGTGGAATGTCAGATTCCAAAGATCGACGAGGAATCGACAAACCTGGGTTTTCGTCAACACTACGGGCTACAGCAGCAATATTCTCAGTTCTTCTTGAGCGACGCACACGGTTTCGATTCTTCACATAACTTACTTGTCCCAATAGCTTAAATTTTTCCACCAGTTTCACTATTGCGGGCCGAGAAGGTGCTTCACGACCATCCAAAAGTGCTTGCTTTAGTTTTGCGAACTGTGAGTGTGACTGCAAAATTTTCACCATTTTTGTAGTGAATTTTAACAATTTCAATGCGTTGTTGAATCGTGTATCGTACCATTTTTAGTAATGGCGGAGTTTTTACTTGTCAAATGTCAATAGATGACAATTGACAGCTACCCAAATAGCAGGCTATTCAAAATGAAACCTCTTATTGGAAAACCCTTTATATAAAAAAATAAGAAAGTCATTTAAATATTTCCCTAGTTAAAAAATGTTTACTTACCTATTCGAAAAACAAAATGTAATAACCGAACATAATAATAAAGTTCATTTATTAAAATAATTGTATTAAAAGTGATTTTTACCTCTCTCGAGTTTATTCATTCATTTTAAAAAGTATTTGATATAAAGAGAAACGTTGGGGACATGTCATACATGTTTCGCTTAAGACATTGTCATGAAAGAAGTACGTTATATGACATGTCTCAAACTTGTCGTCTAACGCTGGCAGTTATTCGATAAGTCATTTGAGAAACTATTGTGACTTGTTATAAATTAGGGAACATATAAACAAAAATCGTCAAAAAACGTTTAACTTTCGTCCGTCACAGGCTTATCATTCCCGTATTCATTCACTTTCCAATTGTTTGCGCGCAATTTATATTTTTCTACCACTTTCAGTGGGTTTGGTTTAAAATGTTCTCTGACTAAGTTCAACTATTTTACTATTCTTCATCAATCTCGGTTTTACGGATGCCGTAAACCACACACCCATTTAATGTAATAGGTAGCCCCTTCGTTACTTCGAAAATTTCCAGAGCTCTGAATGTTTAACGTACATTGCAAGTGTTATATAAAAATGTCAAACAGTATATAACGGTTATATTAAAAATAAAAAGTTGTATGTTGTGTTGCATTTCTTATGTACAGAAATATTGTATAACACATGGGTACTATATAGGATATGAAGACGAAATCTTTGTTTAAAATTGGTTCCTAAACTTAAAATGTCTCTGGCAGTAGTAGCTTTATTTATAAAGTATTCGCTACTGAAAGGAGATAATGAAATTTATTAAGGAAAAGTTCACTAATTTATTATATATTACCCGTGTTTCATGACACCCATTGATCCGGATCAGTTCAAATTTTATGTGTTTCATATAATCCAAATTTTAATCCAAATTTTGTTTCAGATCAAAAATTTTAATTTAAAATATGTATAGTAAGCGTCTTTGTGTTGTTTCACGAAACATGATCTGAACCTAATCTGATCAAGCGTTAAGAAACACAGCTAATATTTATTACAATTTTGTACTCTCTTGTGCGTCCGTACCGTTATTTACTATCAGCAAAGAGTATGTAATATTTTAAAGAGTAACGAAACAGAGGAAAAAATGTTATCAAAAAATGCATGGGTTATGCAATTTAAATGGGTTATGCAATACACTTACACAACGTTCATGTCAAAATAATCAATGTCAATTAATATATTTCAGGTGATAAATGTTTGTTTTATAGATGCATTTATTCTTCAATTTTATGGTATAGCGACACCAGTGAATAATAGCTGCAATTTCAATAGAAATTTCCCATTCGGCGCCAAATAGTGCTCGAATACAAAACACGGCTACAATTTTTCTACTCATTTTGTCACTGTTGGTGTGTTCAGTCCGACCAAAATGATAAAATTTATCATGATATTTTTTGTGACCCTAACTTCACTCCGTATAATTTTATGTCAAACCCGAGTGAACAACCAAATTGAAAAAATAGTTATAAATTGATTCTGCACGTCAAAACATTGTTGGCGCTGTCATAACAAAAATTTACTATTTACTAATGCCTAAGTGTATTTCACAATAGTTTAATACTTCACATCACATTTTCTTAGCTAATAAAACAAACCCGGGGAGTACATATAGTAATTCACTCATTTAAACATTCATTCAATTATAATTTACGGCAGAGATTTGAAGATAATTTATTGCGCTAAAAACTTTCAAAAATTGTTTTTAGATGGCATTTCTATGTGTAAAGGAAATCATATTCTCGCCCAATTCATGAATAAGTCGCCCTCTGTAACACAGTGGGTAGAACGCTTGCTGTGTGTATAGAGGGTCTCGGGTTCGATTCCCGGTGGTAACGAAAGTTACGACTGGATACACACAATAATATAATTGATAAATATACATTGCCGGGTCATATACAGCAATAATGCTAGTCGACCTAAGCTACAAAAAAAAAAAAAAAAAATTCATGAATACTCGAATAATTTTAACCACACCGTTGCACCTAATCAAACATTTAAGGCGGCCGTATGAAATGTCTCTCGAATCTCGAGCCGAGCCAACAAAGTTAAAACTTAAAAATGTGTGATCTCGAAAAGGTGGTACAACAACATTTTCATTACAACAACAATAATTTACAACAACAATTTGCATTATATCACTCATTTTTAACTTGAGCTGAGGCTCGAGTCGAGACATATTTCATGCGCACGCCATCAGAAGAAATGAAATGGGCATTGAAGATTGAACAAAAACACAGAAAAGAAACTACACACACAAATCATACACAAACAATAAATTTTTTGAGTTTACTCCAGACACTGATTTGAACTACATTCCTAGTGTTCAGTCCGACCAAAATGATAAAAATTATCATGATATTTTTTATCAGCTTTTGTCATAAAACACACTCATTTATCACAAAAAAAAACCAAAAATATTTTCGATTCTGTATAGGAACCAAGCGCACATTTTAGTGGAAAAAAATATTCGATATAATTTTTTCCGTTTAAATCAAAATGCATGTATGCAGCCAAACTGCTATACAAATTTTGCGCATGCAACCCACATAAAAACTAACTAAATTTAGACAAAATTTTATCAGTACATATGGAGGTACAGATAAAAAATATTTTATTATTTTCAAAGCAAATTTTTTTTTTATTTAGAAAGATACAATCAAATTCTTTTAAACACATTTATGTTTTTGTTGAAAAAATGGATGGATGCTTTGAACAATATAATTTGACTATATTTATATTATAATATGTATATGTATACATGACCCAATTATTTAGGTATTTTTATTTGGAATTAAATTAGTCAGTATTCAGAGTCTGCTACATTATGACCATATATAGATTTTTGATCATCTTTAAATAAAAAGTTTTGTTTATTAAACTCAATTTAAATTTCATTCAAATTTGAAACATAAACGGCGACAAATTAACACACACCGAAACGTCAAATATCAATGCGAAATGTCAGGTTGTATTTGTAAACATAAAAAAATAAATCAAAGTTGCACATACGTTTGCTATGATTAAAAAAATATTAAAAGTTGAACGTACGTTTTTCTAGCATTTACAAGAAATTATATCGAATATTTTTTTCCACTAAAATGTGCGCTTGGTTCCTATACTGGCTGTCAAAAATTTATACATTCTATTTCTAATGTTATTGCGCTATGATTTTATATGGACAGGAACAACATTTTGTTCAACTTTAATGTTATATCTTCGTCTTAACAATAATACATTAAAAACAATGTAGTTCAAATCAGTGCCTGGAGTAAACTCAAAAAAATATATTGTTTGTGTATGATTTGTGTGTGTAGTTTATTTTCTGTGTTTTTGTTCAATCTTCAATGCCTATTTCATTTCTTCTGATGGCGTGCGCATGAAATATGTCTCGACTCGAGCCTCAGCTCAAGTTAAAAATGAGTGATATAATGCAAATTGTTGTTGTAAATTATTGTTGTTGTAATGAAGATGTTGTTGTACCACCTTTTCGAGATCACACATTTTTAAGTTTTAACTTTGTTGGCTCGCCTCGAGATTCGAGAGACATTTCATGCGGCCGCCTTGAATGATTGATTAGGTGCGACGTTGTGTGGTTAAAATTATTCGTGTATTCATGAATTGGGCGGGAATATGATTTCCTTTACACATATAAATGCCATCTAAAAACAAATTTGTGAAAGTTTTTAGCGCAATCAATTATCTGCAAATCTCTGTCGTAAATTATAATTGAATGAATGTTTAAATGAGTGAATTACTATGTGTACTCTCCGGGTTTGTTTTATTAGCTAAGAAAAGATGTTATTATTAAAGTATTAAACTATTGTGAAATACACTTAGGCATTAGTAAATAGTAAATTTTTGTTATGACAGCGCCAACAATGTTTTGACGTACAGAATCAATTTATAATTATTTTTTCAATTTGGTTGTTCACTCGGGTTTGACATAAAATTATACGGAGTGAAGTTAGGGTCACAAAAAATACCATGATAAATTTTATCATTTTGGTCGGACTGAACACACCAATTGTTTTTAATGTATTATTGTTAATTCGAAAATATAACATTAAAGGTGAACAAAATGTTGTTCCTATCCATATAAAATCATAGCGCAATAACATTAGAAATAAAATGTATAAATTTTGACAGCCAGAATCGAAAATATTTTTGGTTTTTTTGTGATAAATGAGTGCGTTTTATGACAAAAGCTGATAAAAAATATCAAGATAATTTTTATCATTTTGGTCGGACTGAACACTAGGTGTTTAATTTTAATAAATTTTCTCATTGTCACGGTGTAAATGCGATGATTCGTAAAGAAATTTTATCTGACAGACGTAAATAATATTCGCTCTGATTGGTTACTATTTTTTTGTCTTATACGATAAAAACGAAATTCACACTTAAGCAACACATGTATAAAATTTTGTCGTATGGATATTTTTTCACATTTTATAAAGCAACACAACCTAAAAATTGTTTTTATTTTTGTTCTTTTGGATTTTTTTTTTTATATCTTATACAGAATTGTGCAATGTTCAATTTTGAATTATGGCCGACGTTCAACCAATCAGAGCGATTATTATTTATGTCTGTCTAGTCAGACAAAATTTGTACATGAATCACCGCCTTAATGCGCATGATCAGATTCAATACAAATATATTTTGTCATGACATTCTAGCCTCATGACAAAGTTTTGCGAGTGAAGACCGAGTATTAAGGTGTAGTTCATTAGGGCTCAGGATAACATTTTGAACAATGAAGTCTTCGATTAAATCGATGCGTCTTAATATGAAAGTTAATAGCTGATCGTTCTGGTGGATATTTTTAATGAACATGGTGAATATTTTTTTATGAACAACACGCTTATTTTCTTTAACTTTTTTCTAAATATGTGTGAAAAGTTGTCTTTATAATGACTTCCTCCTCTTGTTCTTTCATGACAATATCTTAACCGAAACGTGTGTGGATGAGTTTTCGATGTTTTCATTCTTTCACATAATTTTCAATATGACGTAGGCAACCAATCGAATCAATATTTTCGACAAAATGCAAAGTTCAAGCTTTTAGTGTACCAACACATGTACCGGAAAGATGAATGTAATAGTGGCTAAGACGATAGTCTATTATACATTATTGTTTTTTTTAATAAATTAGCAATAATATTCTTTTTTAAATAAAATGTTTTTATTACATTCAAGACATGTCACACACAATTCTTCTGAGTCACATCAAATTCGTCTACGATTTCTCACATTTTGTCCTCGATAATATCGCCTTACAAAACGGAACTGTTGCTGAAAATAGTAGTTCCATTTAACAATTAATTCAGAACAGGCACGGACCAGGAGAATCCGACTGTCTAATTAAAACAAAGCATTGTTAAGTTTTTCTTGTTCAAGAAAGTGTTAAAATGTGTTAGTAAAAATCTCATATTGTTACGCTATCACTCTGTAACATTTGTAAATAAATTTTATAAATAATTCCGCCCGCTTTCATTCATAAATATTTAATTATTTTTTCAATAAATATAAACAATTTTTTACGAAGCGACATTAGTAATGGTTCAACGACGAACCTAACATTTTTAGTTTTATTTTACTTATAATTTTATGTTTTATTTTTATTTTTTGATGTTATTCTTTTGGGGGGCACTTTTAAATTGATCACTTTAAAATAAAACCAATTTAAAAAACAAAATCAAAAGAAATCACCAAGCTTGTCACAACAAAATGTAATGAATTCATCATCAGAAAGTTTACCGCCACCACCGGCTTATCTATTAGACACGGTTACGGGTAGCATACATTCGACGATGGGTAATTCTACCGCACATGGAAATAATCAAGCACAGCAGCTACACGTAGCCGAAACGGTAAAAGCTTTAACTGATTTACGCCATATGCCAGCTAGTCCTGGTATATTGCGTCGGGTCCAAAATCAGGTTCACATACAGCAGCAGCAGCACCTGCCACAAAATAGTAATTTACAATATTCGCCGGCAACAAATCAAAATAATAGTGCATATGTATCGACGGCACCGAATAAACTCGAAAATTTTAGTATAGCTGGACCAATATACTCACAACAAACATCAACGTGTAATTCTAGTAGTAATGATAATCATAATATGGTAATATTTATTTTTGGTTTTTTGTATGGTTTGGTTTAGAATTTTATATTTTCAAATCAAATTATTCTAATCACTACATTTTACTTAGAGATCAATGGATTTATTCTAAAAAATGATTTTTCCTTTATTTATTTGTCATTATGAACAGTCATATAAATCACCAAATACATCAACATCACAAAGTGGAATTTATGCACAACCAAAGGTATCAAAAATGTCCAGTTTTCGAACGCAGAGTCCTAGCCTAAAACAAAATTCAGGATTAATAGCACAATTAAATGCAAGATTGGGACCAAAACAAAATCAGCAAACGCCACAGCAACAGCAAGGGTATCATGAATCACGAAATCAACAGCATCAACAGCAGCTGCTCCAACAGCAACAGCAGCAATTACATTATAATAATAGTATGTATGGACAATATCAGCAACACCAACAAGGAGGTAGTACAGGAAATTTATCAAATTATCAGCAACAATATTACACAGATGGTAAAAATAATCAAATTTATCATCAAAATCAACCACAATATCACTATAATCAAAATATTTACGTATCAACAAATCCATTTATAACAACACCAAGATCAAATTATTCACCGTCGAGTTTTGGAAAAGAATCACCGGGTCAATACTCAACCACAAGTAAACTTTTTGTTTTCTAAAAGTTGTGCAAATCAATTTGTTTATTATGATTTATGTTTTATGTTTGGTTTTGTTATTTTGGATTTTGGTTTTTTTTTGATTTTGATCTGAATTTTTTATTATACGTTTTTATTTAATACAACCAATAATTAATTAATTTACATTACATTTTCACTATTTTTGTTTAGATTATCAACAGAATTACGAGAATTCGAAAAGTGGTAGCGTGTTAAATAAAACAAGTGTTGGATTTTTAGAAAATCTAAATGCTAAATTAGCGGAACAAAGACTGTCGGGGAAAGCGTTTGCTGTACGAAATTTAATTAACAGCAAAGCATTGGTAAGATTTTTTTTTATTTATTATTAAAATTATTTTATTCAATTTGTTTTTTTTTTCCTATTTCGTAAATTTTTGAAGACACCAAATCCTGGTCAAATCAAAAATCCTGTTGATCAGCAACAGGCGAGAACCGTTATACCGAAATTAAAGAAATAAGAAGATTCAAGGAAATTAAGGTGTCTCTATTATTTATATTATATGATTTATCTAGTTACTTGCTATTTTAATTTGTATGATTTATAATATCTAACACGTTCCGTTCTAACACAGATTAAAACATGTTAACTGAATAATTTAATACGTATTAATTGTAGTCGAATTTTCCTGTGGCATTTTACTAAAGTCACAGACAATATTGTGTTAACTGCTACTATGTAGCCCTCCTAAACTATAGAAATAATTTTTAAATGCAGCACTTCCCTCTTATATACTTAAATATGCAATTTTCTAAAATCCAACAACCAATGAATTTACGAAATATTTTAGTACGGCTAAATCCAAATTTGCTAAAATCTGAACTCGGTTAAATATGGTCCAAATCAAGATTTTATTAAATAATCTTTTCAACAGTTACGTACATTTTGAATTAAATTATCTCTTGTCTTCTATTGAAATTTTACTGTTCTACTCTAGTCCACAGAGTGCTGAGCTTGTTCTGGCTACGTAATAAATATCCTATAAATAACTTATACTACGCATAATTGATCAGTAATTAACAAATTTTCTTTTCAAAATAATTGATTCAGTTATGCATGCTTTTTTGGAGATCTGTTGTATAAAGTTCTTAGCATAACTCTTGAAGCTCGAACTGACTTGGTCAATAAACTAATAAAATGCTTTAGGTTCCCATTATTGCAGAGAAGTGTGGCCACATATTGATATTTTCCTTTTACATTAATTTCTTTTACAATAATTTTGGGGAAGCGCGCGATAGATGTATTCGGAGCACCCAATTTTATATGTCAAAACTTATATTTAGCGCGCTATTTTTGCATTTAATTAATTTATTTAACTAAAAAGTAATATTTTTCGTTCAACTTTTTAGTTAAAAATCGACATAAAAATATTTTGCTATACCTATTTATCGGGAGCGCTATCCATTTCAATGGAAAATTCATAAAGGCCTTTATTTTCCAAACCCCTGAGACACCATTAGAAACTTAATCTTACAATAAAAATTTAAAACGCAGCAAGATGATTTATTGTTTATAACTTCATGTCAATTAATCTATTTCACGTGATAAATGTTTGTTTTATGGATGCATTTATTTTTCATTTTTATGGTATAGCGACACCAGTGAATAAAAGCTGCAATTTCAGTAGAAATTTTCCATTCGGCGCCGGATAGGGCTTGAATAATAAAACACGGCTAATATCACATCGATCAAAGTCCTTTCCGACCTTGATAATAGCAACTTATTTGATCGTCAGAGCGTTAAAGCGTCTTTCATGTTCACCAAAAGGGTATTTTGTCAGCTCGAATAATTACTATCTGATCATCTGATGGCATTTGCTTCAATGCAGTTTTCAGATGATTGAGTTCATGGAATGAAATATGTAAATTTGATATTATTTCACGTTTTGTTCGGGGACTAATAGCATAACGTTGATTACTCTCTGTTTCGTCGTTGCCCATTAAGAAAAAGGAGTCGTTGTCTGGAAGAGAAAGAAGTGATCCCACTTTATGGTAAACGTGTGCTGGTACTTTAAACGTGGGCAAGAAACCTCCATCGTTATTAATTTGTGGTACTCATCACTAACATCCGATGCTCACTAACATCCGATGATGATTTTAAAGGCTACAATTTTAATGATAAGAAATTAAAAAGAAAATTAAATAAATCAGAAATTTCTATCGAAGAAAAAATGAAGAAAATGACGCCAATTAAAAAAACAAATATTAAAATAAATTGAGTGAAAAAATGGAAACAAACGAAGGTGAGGAAATTAACAAAAGCAAAATGGATGAGGCCTCAAGTCAACCAACCATTATAAAAAACCAGATAACAAATATATTAATACCGATAAGGGACCATACTTTGTATTAATAAAGTCGAATACACCAAAATACATGAAGAATCACTTCGTAAGAATTTTCAAGTAGGCAAGAATAGAATTCGAAATTTTTGACAAAGCAAATAAATGTATACGGAAAGACGACCCAATTAATAAAATTTTAACCGAAAAATAATACTACGCCTTCATCCCGAAAACTTATATACATGTGGAAGCTGTGGTCAGAGGACTAGTAGGCGAATTTGAACTAAACAAAATAAAAGAAAACATAACATGCTGAGATCCGATCACAAATGAAGAAATAATCAAAACATGGGACCGAGTAAACAAAACCCTAAAAAATACGAGCATTTTAAAACTGGAAATAAGAGCAAGTGAATTACCAAAAGAAATCTTATTTTATGATGTAAAAATAAAAACGGCGACCTACATACCGAAATTAAAATTCTGTGCATCATGCCTAAGCATGGGCACGTAAAAAGTTGAAAAGTGCGCAAAATCTAAAAAAATGGATGTGTAGGAATAGAACATTATACAAACTCAAGAAACTGCAAAGAAAAGAAAAAACAAACACAAATCCACATGGTAAAAAACATAACATCGTACAGAGAAACCCTAGCGGCACTATACCCATGAAACAAGCTACTCAACCAGGATATTAATGACTTAACACAAACGAAGAAAATAGAAAGAATATCTGGGGCGGTATGTTGTACCATCACTTCGAATCGAATTCGAAAAAAGTCGAATCGAAAAAGTGAAAGTTGTATCATTTTTGCTTTTCGAAAATGATACAACATACCGCCATTCGACTTTTTTCGAATTTCGATTCGAAGTGATGGTACAACATACTGCCCCTGGACTGATAAAACGCAAAGACAGGAATTAAGTTTAAAGGTTCAAAGAGAAAGAATACTAGAATTACAAAACACCTTGGAGAAATTCGTTCGACTAAGTGATAAAAGATACGATATACCAGATCTACTACCCATTGAATTAAAAGAGTTTGTAAATAACATAAAAACAAAATAAATGGAAAGTAGTATAAAAATACTACAAATAAACATAAGAAGTCTAAACAGTAACATCAACCTATTAAAAATGTATATACAAAAACGATATACCAATATACCACGAATACCTAAATTTAAACTTATAACAAAGAACAGAGACACGGGATATGGAGGAATAGGGTTTCTAATAAGAAACAACATTGGAGCCAAACAAGTCGACCTAAATATAAACATCACACATTTTGAAGCAGAACAAATAAAAATAAAATATAGAGAGGAAGAAATGTATTTCATCGCTTTCTACAACCCCCCAAACGGTAACAGAAATGTGCAAATTATGGATTTCAAAAAAATAATCAAAAAAGCAGAAAACAATCCTAGAAGGAGATATCCATGCCCATAGTAGTCTATGAGAAATAATGAGAACAAACTGGGTAAAATTATAGCAGAAACTATAATGAAAAGCACCATAATCCTATTAAACACAGGAAAACACGCCAGACAAGATTTAAGATCGCATACATCAGCGATAGAACTCTCCGTATGCACTACCGATATATACAATAAACTCGAATGGGGCTGCAAAGAGAATAACATTGGATCTAACCATCTGCCAATTAGAATAAAAGTAAACGTAAACAAATACATAAAAACGGAAAACACCAATTGGAAAAATGTAATAAAAGAAATATCAAAAATTCAGGAAGACAATAATCTAGTAAATATTGAATCCAAAATAGAAGAAATCATAACCATAAATTAGAACAATAATCCAAAACCATGGAACGAGCATGTTCAAAGATTATGTAACATAAAATCCGGAAAACAAAAATGCTATAATAGACATAAAAACCTTCACACGGCTACAGAACTGATAAATAGCAGTACTAAAACGAGAGATAAATATAGCAAAAAAGAATTCATGGGAAAACTTTATTAACACCATAAATAGGGAAATAAATACGGAATAACTTTTGCACAAAATAAATAAACTAAGAAATAAGAAAGGAAATAAAGGATTCAATCTATTAGAGGAATACGATATGGCGAAAAAACAATCGAAACAATAAGATTGCCCTGCGTAAATACTGGAAGGACAGAAAACATATTCAATAATGAAATAATTAAAATTTAATAAAACAAAATACAGCACCTGGAGAAAATAAAATATCATATAAAACCATTCAAAACGTAATATAAATAAATTCAAACTTAACAAACATTATAATAAAATCATCTAAATAACATTTATAAAAAACCAAATAGGTATATCCAGAAAACTAAACCAACACTTAGAAAACAATAATATACTACCAAAAAAAAAACTTAGTTTTAGAAAAAATTTAAATATTATAGACTACTTCGTAGACCTCTTCAGTAAAATAGCATCAGAAACACATAATAATAATAATAATAATAATAACGGGCGATATATCAAAAGCTTTCGATCACGTAAACAAAAATATTCTAATAGATAAACTAATTAAAATAAATCCACATTCAGAATTGAGTAATAATCTACAAAAATGAAACTTCAACAATAAAACAAATCACCAACAAAGGATTACCACAAGGCAACAGCTTAAGCCCATGTCTACTCAACATCTACACCAGGGAACTCCATGATATAGAAAACATTAACAACACATCTATCAATTCGCAGATGATATAGTGATGCTAATAACAGGGAAAACTGAAATAGAAGCACAAACAACAGCTAACAAATGAGCTAAGAGATCTAAAGGAAGGTCTAAACAGATTGGATCTAAAACTACGAACTTTCAACCGATCCTCCACAATATAACCATCAAAGAGGAAAGAACTATGAAACTACTGGGTATAACAATAAGCAATAAAATATCACTACTGCCACATTATAAAATAAATTAAACAGAAATAATCAACGCAACAAAATTATTAAAAACAATAACATACAAAAATGGTGGAGCACACCCACACCTAGTTGCCAATATATATAAAGCTATAATACAAACGAGAATAAAGTACATATGCAGATATAGTAACACCCACAAACATAAAAAACATCATAAAAATAAAACAAAACCTGCGTATCTGTACAGGTATGCTAAAAACTACACCAATCCCCACCTTACTGGCGGAAACAGCAACACTTCCTGCAGATATCGACAGTAAGGCCACAACGCTAAAGTATATAGCCAAACATCTACAAAAGAATAGTGATATCGAAAAAAGAATAAAAAGCAACTCTATAAAAAAACTGTCAAACCTATATCTGAAGTATGATTTTCTACGTGAAATAGAACAACCACAAAGCAGGGTTATGGAAAAAACGAAAACCATCTTAGTTCAGGAAGTATTAACAAAATAAATAAGAAAAGAAACCCTAAACGAAATGATTGCAAGATCACAACACAACGAAACACCGAACAAATACAAGGAATATGTAGAAATATATACAGATGGGTCACTAACAAGAGAACAAGGAGGAATTGGAATTTATTTTAAAAACTAGAGAAATAGAGATAAAATTACAACTAAAAAACCAAGCATCATTCAAAACGATAGAAACTTTAGCAATAAAAACCGGAATCGAGAAAGCTATAGTACTGGGTATAGAAAAGATGATATTATTCACAGACTCATGGTGAGTTCACGGAACGGGATTATTTTTTATCCAACTCTTCAGCCAATCAAATCTTTCATATTCAACTAAACCCCGCCCAATTTAATCCAGCTTTAGTTAAAATATTTCCATCTTTTGAGCAATAATTTTAGTCGTACCAACATAGTAACAAAAAATAACCGGAAGTATGAGCAATAATTTTGCTCAAATATTGGTTGTTATTGTTTATTTTTGACATTTTTTGAATGAATTTGTTAGGTTATCGCCTTAGATAATTTTATTTAAAGTTATTATATAAAATAAATGAAATTAATATGCGAGATGCATTTAAGTGAAACAATTAGGATGAAAACCAAAAATTTTATTTTGTTACAAACTGTTGGGCTATAAATTATTTGATAATTTATAAATTGTGATGTGTGTATAAAACCGAATATTGTGTATTTGTAATGCCCAGACATACGTTTATTCGATTAAATTAAAATAAAGCCCCATCTAATCGTAAACAAAGCAGAAATTGCAAACAAAAAATACAAAACAACAGTAAACATATCGCACATCCTCTTAAATACTGTCAACACAAAAAAACAGGTTTGAGATAAATGCATTTTATTTTTTTTTAATTGCTAACGTTACTGTGATGATGCTGAGATTATTCATTATTAGCTTTATAAAATAAATAATCAAGTATAGCAATTTAAAATGCATTTATCACAAAATTGTTTTTTGTGTTATGACATTTTTTTAAAGGATGACATTGGATGACATTATTTTAAAGGATGACAACCGTAGACAAATCTTTTGAGCAAAAGTTGGTAAAAAAAGCCAGCTTTTTTTTATCTCATTCCGTGAACCCACACTCAAAGAGCAGATGCATCTCAATAAAACGAGCTAACGAAGAGAGAAAATACAAATTTTACGAACAACAAATATTTGACATGATAAGGAGAAAAATCTTCAAAATATTTATACAATGGATACCGGGACACTTAGGTATAAAAGAAAATGAGAGAGCAGGTAAACTAGCTAAAGAAGCAATAGAAGATCCCAACGAAATAATAAACAACCCAATAGACCATTTTCCTCAAACGTCAAAATAACATTATGACAGTTGAACGTGTATGGCAAACCATTAAAATAAAATCCTATTTTTTTATTTTATTCATAAATTCTCACAATGCTATTAAAATTTAACAGTACAATTGTTTGTGGTTATGTTTTAAACATTAAACTTTAATAGTTGTGTCATAAACTTTAAAAATTACAATTAAATTTTAGTTTGTTCTGGTTTGCCATACAGCTTCAGCTGTCAATTTTTTTTGAGGAAAATGGTCTATATCCATAAAGGATTCGTATCAAATAATAAAAGAAACGAATGGACAACAACAGTTGAAAAAACAACAAAACTATCAATATATCACCTCCAACTAAACCATGGTATCATAACTCTAGTCTAAGCGCCTACAATATAAGACAAAAATAAATAGACTGAGATCGGGACACGGTAAAAATAAATAATTTAAAACACCTAATGAAAATAGAAGACACTTCTATTCACTTCACATATGTGAAGTATGCAACACACTGGAAGACAACGAGCATATAGTGGAAAAATGCACAAAATACGACCAGACGAGAAGTAAATATGCATTGGGTCCCATTTGAAACGCGATATTTTAAAACGCGAATTATCAAAACGCGATATTTCAAAACGCGATATTCCCAAACGCGATACGGTACAAAACGCGATATGGTAAAAAACGCGATATTTCAAAATGCGATATTGCAAAACGCGATATGGTACAAAACGCGATATGGTACAAAACGCGATATTTCAAAACGCGATATGGTACAAAACGGGATATGGTACAAAACAGGGCTTTAGGATCGGGTTATATCAGGCGGGTGAAAAGGAAATTTAATTTCAGTTTATAGGAATTTAAAAATCGATAGGAACGATAGTATATAGGATCGGTATCAGGTGGGTCGCTGCGCTCCCGCCGCTACGCAACGCATATTCTGTACCATATCTCGTTTTGAAATATCGCGTTTTGTACCGTATCACATTTTGTACCATATCGCGTTTTGAAATATCGCATGTCGAAATATCGCGTTTTGTACCATATCGCGTTTTGTACCATATCGCGTTTTGAAATATCGCATTTTGAAATATCGCGTTTCGAGTGGATCCGATATGCATTATTACTAAGCACCAAATTAATAGATACACTAAAATCAGAGAATATTAATCACTACAAGATGCTATGCGACTACCTAAAGAAAATAGGAAGCAAAGCAACTTATAATAACAAATCATAAAAACAACGAACAACAAACATACATTCTTCACGGATGACTTTGATCGGTGTGAAGAACAAACTACAAATTTGACAAGTTATGTCGAATTGTTTGGAAGAAAAATGATCAGAAAATTTGAATATAATCAAAAAATGTTGATCATAAATACCTTCTCATGTTCTGTAGAAGAAAATAATTGACTATTTTTTTGATTTGTTGATCAAATTTCAAAATACCAAATTTTTGGAGGATTTGTTTTGAGATCAGTACATGGATTCCGGTTTGATGGAATTTTTTAGTGGGATGGAATTTTGAACTAATCGAGATTTTTGGATTCCGGTTCAGTGGAACCGGAAAATAAATTCCACTTTTGTGGAATGAAATGTCAAATTATCTCGTCGCGGAATTTGAAGCAAAAATAAAATTATTATATAGATAGTGGAATTTCAAGTGGATAAGACGTAAACGTACATATACGTACATATACAACGTACATATACGTACATATACGTACATATACAAATAATCCATAAGATATTTATATTTCCATTATTAAATAATGCCTATTTAATAAAATAATATACCTAATTAAATAATATATATATATAATAAAATATTTATATATATATAGATTTATATTAAATAATATTATTAAATATTAAATTATTAATAATTAATTAAATTTAATTTTATTTATATAAATATATATATATGTATATATAATAAATTATTTATTATATATATTATTATATATATTTTTAACGCTTTTAATTATTTAATTGATTTATTTGCTACAATTTAATAAAATTAAGAATGTTTGGTTGTGTAGTCGCAAAAATAATTAAAATGACAGAAATTTTCCTTTTTTGGACATTGAACTCGATTTAGAACTAGTACTAAAAATGTTATCTCGAATAAAAAACGAGACTCCCAATTTATGGAATGAAATTATTTAATGAGAAAACGAAATTCGAGATAATCAAAAATCCCATTTTAATTTATTCCATCTCATTTAACCGGAATCCATGTACAGAACAATATGCTCACGTCAATGTCAAAAACAAACAAACAAAATATTTTTGCCGATCCAATGGCACAGTGGTTAAACCTTTGGCATTTGGACCGGGAGGTACCGGGTTCGAATCCCGATAGGGGCAGGATGCAAAGTGAAATCTCATCAACAGATTACGATCTATGGTGAAATGTAACACATCTATGACCCCCGTCGGTGTGCAAAACCCATGGGCCAACCCATCTTCCATGACAGTATAGGCTGGCAGATGGTCCTATAGCCGTACGTCCTCGAGTTGGCCGGGTGGCGTAAAGTAAGGACGTAAAACGCATAATCGCGGAAGAGCAGGGTGAGCTTCGAGCCCCAAAACAGATCGCATAGTTAACAATAAAAAAAAACGCTCCATTTTCATTATCTGCATTATAATTTGGTGCTTATATTTTGACGTGCGTTCGACGATAATAGTGTTTATTTATATTAAATATTTTAAATATTAATTTTTGTGTAATTTAAAGTGAATTTGGTGTAATTAAGCGTTTTTTTTGTTACGTTAAACATTTTTTTTGTTGCTGTTTGTTTTGATTTCCCTTTAAACAAATGTAAACAAACCAGTTTTTTCTTTTCGTATTCTTTGGACCACAAAATATTTTATCACTTCCATTTCTTCCAAAGAATTTGGCATTAATCAAAATTTTATTCTTATTTTTATTTATTGAATTTCAAACATTAATAAAAATATTTGTCGTGTGGATTTTGATTCAGACCTTAACAAATTAAATATATATAAAAAAATAAATAAATAAGTTAAGCAGACCTCAAAGCAATTTAGTATAGACGTTTAATAAACATTTCATAATTAATTTAAATCGTGTGACTGATTATAAGATTCAAAAAATTTCTTGTACAGGATCGTTCTTAAATAAGATTTGAACAATGAAATTTTGTCGTCTTTCTTGCTGTGTATTAAGATATTGAATAAAGTGATCCCTTTGTAAAATATACTGTTTTGAGTGGTTTTGTATTTATAGTTAGAAGCACGGGTTAATTTGTACGTCACAGAAAGTTTGGTAGATAACAACATTATTTTTCATAAGACCGTGTCTGACTTTATAAATCGTAATAATATGTATTGGCATTCGACATGATGTTACGGGAAGAATTTTTTCGTTATAAAGTAGTACCACTTGAAGGCGGTAACGGAAAATTGTTAATAGCTTTTAATCCTTTATTTTGGAAGATTTGAAGATCATTAAGGTAAATATCACCACATATTTGAATAAGATATGTTAGGTGGGAGTGGATAAAGCTGTAATATACGCTGTATCTCACAGTAATTTGAATAAAACGACCGACTCGCTGCAATACACGTATTATAGGAGATATTCTTTGCTTAATTCCATTAATGTGCCGACTCCAGTTAAGCTGAGAACTTATTTCCAATCCAAGGTATCTCGCGCATTCTACCCGTTTAATGGTCTCGTTGTTATATGCTATTTCATCAAATATATGCCGCGGTTTATGTTTTAAGTAGAAGACAATAAAATTAGATTTAGTAACATTTAGAACAAATTTGTTGGCTCCTTAATTTGTTAGCTCATAAATTAGTCATTTAGCCAACATACCATCGAAAAACGACAAGAAATACGTTTTTCTCTTTTCATACACATTTTGAAAAAGAGCAAGAAATTGAAACGTATGTTTTTCGTAAAAAATCAAATGTGTTGACAAATTTCCAACTGCACGGTTGGTTGAGTTTCATAGTATATAATGGTACCAATAACAAAACTTCCGTTATTATTTTACTTCGGATTAGAAATAAAACACCACACAATTTTTTAATTCATTTCCAATACAAATGAAAACCAAATTTGAATTTTCACATTATAAATTATATAGCCGTATTCGATTGTATTGAATTATCTGAATAGTCAGAATAGTCAGAACTGAAAGGACTGAATTTATACTTTTCACATCAGCTAAAATTTTTACCAACTAATTATCTGGAAAAGTATAAAATTTACATTTACTGATTTTATTAAAAACCAAAAAAATTAAATAAACTATTTTGAGAAATATCGGGAACGAACGCTCAATTCGCTTCAGTTGTTCATTTATCTTAATAGTTACTCTGTTTACGTGAATACCCCCAGAAAAGAGTCATTGACGTCACAACAATGACTTTAGTGACAGTATATAAACATTTATCAGCAAATGTGACTGGTTTTCGTTTGTGATAAGTCTAAGATGACATGTCTGAGATGAGTCTTATACGAGAAGGCATAAACAAATTATATGTAACATTCCAGGTATGAATTGTAAATGATATATCGGAATAGATCGTGTATGATATGCATGAGATAAAACAAAATGTTTTATTTAAATTAAGTCATTTCAAATTTATTTTAAATATACCAATAATGTATATATGCTACAGCCTTAAATAATATTATAATCATTTCTCTGGCCACGTGTTTGGTAATCCAAATACGAATGCCTTCTTGTCGAACACAAAAAATAAAAAAAAATTTATTATGTCAAAATTTTCCGTGATTACAAAACATTAACTAAATTTACCCCAATCCAAAAACTAATATCGATGTCGTCACAACGGGGGAACATGAAACGAAATGAAAAAAATTTCATATCGTTTACCTTAGGTATTTTAAAGAGTATGCGACAGAATGAGAAACATCGAAGACTTGTCATACATGTTTCACTTAGGACAGTGTCATAAAAGAAAAAATGTATGTCATGTCTCACACACTTGAAAAATAGTTGTAAATTTGGTAGTAGCTTATTTCGAAAATTTAATTTTCAAATAATTTGGCGCAATCGAACACGGTTTATATAATCACGTTAACATTATTCGTCGTTAAAATTATTTATCTATTCATATATAAAACTCGATTCGATCCTTTAAACAAACTAATGTGTATTGCAATTTCGGGGAAACGAAATATTTTTTACAATAAACATATTATCAACATAAAAGAGAGGCATCAACCTTTAAATAAATATATTAGTGCACTCATTAAGCATATAAAGCTTTCTAAACATCAAACTAAGCTAGATCGACTAGATAATTGCAAAATTCTTGAAAAGAAAGAAACTGGTCAAAATCTAGTGCTTTGGATCAACATTAAAGAAATTGTGCCTACATAGGAAATTTCTATGATTTGTTTAATTTCTGCTTTTAATTTAGTTTTTTATAAAATATTTGTTTATTATTAATGTACTAATTCGATTTTATTTGTAAAAACTTTAATTTGTAAAGCCATATAAAATATTTTAGATGGCTTTTGAAAATGATATCGAAAAGCCATCGAAACAACTCTTGTTAAAAAAAAAAATTTTTTGGTGAGTTTGATTTTTTTGCTGGTAACAAGTAAGAAGGGAAGACGAGCTTATAGCTTGCTGAAGCCTATATCCGACAGTCCAAGAATGACTGAGACTTTTTTGATAACATTTAAATTTATCCTAGCTTATTTTGTTTAATTTTGGAATGATATTGAAACGACTAAAATGATTTAATTAACATTAAACTAAAGCACTAACAAAATTTATTAACTTTTCTTATTATTATTTCAGCCTGATCCCAGAATGTGTCATGAATCATTAATGGATCAAATAAAACGTGGTGCCACGTTAAAACGGAATCGCACGATAAATGATCGAAGTGCTCCAAAAATACATTAAGCAATTATTAAAATATATTTTTTATAATATTATTATTATTATACATATATAATTATTAATATATACATAATTACTATTATCACTTAAATGTAGGAATTACTAAGTAATTAAAATATACAATAAAAAAATGAATTAATTTTAACAACAAAATGGAATATTTCGCGCCAATTTACACAGACTAAAACATGTACATAAAACATATCTTTATGAAACAAATAATATATACCTATACATTTTTAACATACCAATATAATCATTTTCTCAAATATATACATAATAACTGTTTTATATATTTATATTAATTAAATTTAATATGTATTTTAACAATTAATATAGTTTTTAAGAAGAATGGTAAAAAAAAAAACAATTTATATTCACAATGTTTTTAAATTTAATTTTTAACCTCGCTTCCTCCAGTTTGCTTTACTGATTTTTAATTTCAAATTTCAACCAAATATAAAAACACATAATTATTAAAAGTATTCCAATTAATAAATAAATAATAAAATATTTATAGAATACCTATATAAAAATAAACTCGAATCTGGTATAATAATATTTATCCGAGCCACAAATATTTATTGATTACGTGAAAAACAGATTTCTTATTTTTATTTAATTTCTAGTCACGATACTATTTTTATATTTTTTGTTTTATAATAATATTTTTAAATAATTTTTATTTTCACAAATTTTTTAATTCACCGTGTACAACTATTTTCTTTCGAATAGCATGTATTTGCTAAGTGAAGACACATTCCATACGTAATCGATTTTCAAATTGGTAAATAATATGAATACATACATAATACAGTAAGAGGCTACAAATTTATATAAATATTAATTTATTCTTTATTTTTTTTTAATTTATAAAAATATATTAAATACAAATATATATATAAAAATGATGAAATAATAATTAAAAATAAATAATATAATTTTAAGGAATCATGTAACTTTTTTTTTGATGTAGAGAAATAATAAAACCAAAAAATTGAAAGTATCTATAAAGGTGTTTGGTATTATTATTTTGGGAACCACTATGGCGGAGTAATAAGTATGTAAAATTTAATTACGTCACGTGCAACTGATTAACCATTAAGGAAGTCCAACTGGCAGAAGGATGAATCTTTTCTACCTGAAATAAACCCAGCTGCAAATAATTTTTGACTTGAATCTAAAAAGTTTTGGGAAATTGGGGGCTAAAGGCAATTACATAATTAAAATACAGTACTTTTTCATATTTTGCATATAATTTATTCCTTCTTTTTACTTGACCTTTCCTTTACAATATTTTCTTCAAAAGCGATAGGCGCTAAATTATCTGATTCCCCCTTTAAATCCATTTTTCTGGGCTCTGGACAATCGAATATTTGATCATCTCTTATTTTATTATCGTTCGATAGTGTTTTGTATATGGACATGGCTTGGCCCACCATCGATGTAACATCCGATGCGTTCGCCGGGATTATTAGTGTATTATTGGTTCGGGCTAATTTATTAAAGGCATTCACATATTGCTCGGCGACAGAAAAGGAAGCAGCATTTTTACCATCTTTAATTGTAAGAGATTTTGCAACCATTGTTAAACCACGCGCACGAGCATCAGCTACCGCAAGCATAGCTGCAGCTTCACCACTAGCTTTATTAATCTGTTCTTGCCGGTCGGCCTCAGACGCCAGAATTCTGGATTGGCGTTTACCTTCCGCTACATTTATTTCGGCTTCACGTGTACCTTCTGATTCTAGAATAGCCGCTCGTTTTCGTCGTTCAGCCTCAACTTGCATTTGCATAGCTTCGTGAACTCTATTAGGCAATTTAATATCACGAATTTCATAACGTAAACAGGATATACCCCAAGCCGCACTCGCTTTATTAATAGAATCCACAATGCTAACGTTTAGTGATTCACGTTCACGGAAGATCTTATCCAAAGACATTTTACCAAGTTCCGATCTCATTGTAGTTTGTGCCAATTGGGTGATGGCAAACTCCGGATCCTCTACGCCATATGATGCATTATAAGCATCCAATATTCGTAAATACAGTACACCATCAATACTCAAGGTAACGTTGTCTGACGTAATAGCACTTTGTTTTGGTACATCTATTGCAATTTCTTTTAAGCTCTGTACATATTTAACCCGATCCACGACTGGCAATAATACATTTAGGCCTGGCTCAAGTATTCTATGGAACTTCCCCATTCGCTCGACCACCCACGCCTCTTGTTGTGGTACAAACATTATTATTGTGTTTAGTGGTGTTGAGGACATAGATCGCACAATATTTCTATGAACTGATGATGCTAAATAGTTGGCCTGTTACAATAAAATTAAATAATTGTAATTTACGATAAATTACCAAAACCAACACGCAATAATGATGCGAACTTACCCCAGTTGCGGACCTAAGAAACTGACTATATATGCGTGCTGACTGTAGTGTTCGTAACATTTTTTATAAATTTCAATACTATATTCACTAGTTTAACGATTTATAAAATTATTTCGAGTTTTTTATTTAATTTTTTTTTTTTAGATACTTTTAGTTGTTAGGTTATGCAGTTACTAAATTCTAACCTCAAATTTCTATCATTTAATACTTTGACAGATGATTATGTACTAGTTTACAGTAGTGGGCAGCATTGATTAAGGTTTTAAAACTATAGAAACCGTATACGGTATGTATGAATAACCGGTTAAATGTTTTGACAGTATAACTATCACACAAATATTTGCCTTTACGAATGTCGCGATTGTTAGTACGTGACGTGATGCAATATCGGTAAGCGTTAACTCGATGTTACTACCAACAATTATTTATGAAAATATAATTTTTGATAAACTAGTAGCTATTTGAATTATTTCGACAGTTTATTTTAATTTAATTTTAAATCTTTATTAGGGATTGTCAAACGTTTTCAGAAAATATAATCATAATCAGTGAAATTAAAGGCCTGTTATAATATAGATATCATCACCGAATTGTTTAATTTTGAATTTTATTTCTAAATTTTCGAGGCCATGTATGCAAAAACTAATGATGTATGCAAAAACTAATTGTTGTAAAAAGCTTTACAAGCCATCGAAATAGTTTCAAAATTGTGCTTGGAGACTTGAACGCAAAAAACTACTGGGTTATTTGTTTTATTAATGGTTGGCAATTCCCGATCAAGTATACTCACAAATAAACTTTTGCGTCACCAATGGAAGAACAGTATCAAAAAACGATCTAGTATTATTTAACAATAAATTTCTTCACAAACATAGAGCAGAGGTACACAGTAAGTATTGCACCTATTTCAAATAAACGCTAGTGAAACGTGGAAATAATAAAAAGTGGAAATTCAACATAAAAATATTGAGAATTTCAATATTTCGTTCAGAATTTCGACAAGTATACATCAAGACTCTAAATTAAAATGGGAATAAATATGGTTTAGGAAACATCAGAGGCATTCTCGGGCTGCAGAGCAAACCGGAATATGCCAACACTTCATCAATGTGTAGAATCAGCTACAAACTTTCCTTCAATAGAACTAGATAACCGAATGGAAAGAACTCTCGAGGATAGTTGATAAGATAATAAACAAACTGAAGATGATCTTCCTGACTGAAACTGTAACGAAACACCCGTCTACCAATGAATCGTTAAGTTAAAAACGATACACTGAAATTGAACAGCACTAAGCGCTCGACCGAACAAGGTAGTATTATGATTAACGAGTAAACAAGCAGTGGTTGTATAAATGCTAAATAATTCTAGAATTCGAGACTTAATATAGAATTATAATCAAATCAAAATCTAATTTCTCTTTATTCCGATTACGTATTATTGTGATTAAGAAAATGATTAGTTTTAATTGACTGTCAGAGTTGTATTATTACATATATCTAGAGTTTTGATCTACGTTTTAAGGTAACTTATTATTAACTTACTTGAAAAATTCTAAAGTTTCGTTAAAAAATCGTTTTGCTATCCAAAGTATTTAATGTTAGAATTGTGATTTATAATTAACCTTATAGCTCCTATTGGGGTGTACTACGAAATCTCGGTTTTCAAAATCTCGCTTTTCAAAATCCCGGTTTTCAAAATCCCGGTTTTCTAAATACCGGTTTCCTATTCTTTTAGTTCTAATTGCACAAAATAATAATGTTTTTTTATTGAAAGATTTAGTACTTGCAACATTTTGTAATTGCAACATTTTGTAGTTGCAAGAATAATAAAAAAAAGCAATATTTTGTTAATGTAACGTTCTGAAATGCAATAATTGTAAAGGCTGACGGCTTCGATAACTCTCACGGGCACTTAGCCTTCCATCCAAATTCCATCCCTATTAGTCATTTTCTAGAACTTTATCGTAAGCTCATTTTTAAATTTTGTCAAAAAATCATTTAAGAGTCCCATTTTCCCACATGCCAAATTTTAAAAATTCAAACCGAGATTTCCTAAAAATCGTTTTTTTTTATATAAAAGCGGGATTTTGAAAACCGAGATTTAGAAAAAAACCGAGATTTTGACAAACCGAGATTTTGAAAACCGAGATTTCGTTACACACCCCTCCTATTGTTGTCCTATTTTTGATTTTGTTCTTTTCATTTGTATTAGAAACTCTCGATCTTGTTTTGAAGCATGGATGGTGGTTCTTACTATTTTGTTCTGTGTCTGACTTGACTATTTCTAAAATTTAACTTAGAAACTCCAAACTTTTGCCATTAAAGAATGCTGCTCAATTCTCATTCACTACTCAATAATTCAAATTTTATTTCCTAAATAGCAATGCGAGTATTTAATTGGTGTCTATGAGTCATAGATTAATTCACACTATACAAATATTTCTTTAGAATTGGAAAGTTATAATTAATTTAGACATTATAAATGTGGCAGAGATGGTGATCAAGAAGTTATTGCGGCTCAATTCTTGCACATTTGTTCAATGATATTATCATGATCTAGCAAATTTTCCTAAGACTAATGATGTTTAATCTAATTTTGCTTCTAATTCTGCAATTGACAGGCGACAACTGACGCCGTAATTCTAACTGTTGTTAGAAACATAAATTAATTTTCTAATAAAATAACCGAAAAACTTTCAAAAATAGTGGAGTTACATGAAAACTATTAAAATTATATATTTTTGTATAAAATAAATGTAAGATTTGCAAGTAATTGTTCAGATAAATTTGCTTATTTGCTCAGTTTTGCAAATTTGCTTTTAGTATTTCGTAAAATAAAACCAATCGTTCTCGCCACTCGTCCCCACTGCGACCGCTTTAAAATAACAACTGTCGTGTATCGTAAACCCTTTATATATAGATAACAACGTGCTTCTTGGCCCAAAACGATTCAATTTCTTCTTCGTACCAATTTTTAAATATCGTGCGTCGTTTATAACAATTACAACAAAATATTAAAACCCTTATTCCCCTTCCCTTAGTCGAAGATATTGCGACGAAAATATCTTTCCTAAGGCGTGGAATAACTATCCGAAGTCTCTGCCATTTGTGAATTAGTAAGATATGTAAGGTGTATTTAAGAATTTAAATCAATTTAATAATAAAACAATTTCTCAAAATCTGTACATGATATAAGATCGGGTTCATCAAATCAGAAAACTCAAAGGAGATACAGGAAGTTAACCAAATACGTCTTTACTATGCCCCTGGTATCCGTGACAACAGGTCACAATATCTACGTCAATCATTAAACCTGTCACTGTGCTGTGCGTTACGTAGAAACAAACCAAATAACTATCGTAGCAGCAGTGATTTAGCAATTATTTAATGATCATAGTGGCTTTGGTCTTAACTGTCTTAAAAATAATCTCGTATGACGAGAAATAAATAAATATTATCCATTGCAGTAATTTATTTTTACTGCACACTGTCAGCTATAATTTTATTTCGGTGATACGTATCGATTATAGTTACAGGATCACAAGAATTCAATCTAACCGTTTTGCGGTATCACGTAAAAAATCTAGTACATTTTATTTTCACGCTTATGCGCTTTGCGGTGATTTTTTTGTTTTGTATATTTCAAAAATAAAATAACAAGACTTCAAGTTGCAAAACTTCACATTCCACTGAAAAATTCTCAAAATAGTGATTTTATTTTATTTTAAATTGATAACCCATTATATTAAATGTATCAAGGTAATTACTTGGTGAACAATTATATTTACCTATAAATATATTTTGTGTAATGGACGCTATAGTGTAAATTGATTTTATGTTTTTAGGTTAGAAACACATTTACATAGCAGCTTAAGTTTAACATGGCCAACATGCAAGGATCTTTGGCTGAAACCAAAGAAATTTTACGATCTTTAGTTATATCTAGCCCTCAAACAATTACAATACATGAATTGAATAGAGACTTCCGAAATTCAGAGGGATATCCAATACCTTACGGTAAGCTTGGATTTTCGAATTTGGAATTATTTTTGCGTAGTTTAGCGGATACATTGTACGTCGATGGTAACGGCAATGTACGAGCTTTAGAATCTTCAAAATCAAAGCATATCGATCAGATGGTGGCAAAACAAAAATCGGCTACTCGCGCTCGAAAAAATGAATTAGAATTTCGGCAAAGTAATAGCCACCATGCGAGACAGCAAAACAATAATTATTATAACAGCCAAAATAATATGAGATCACCAATATTCCAACATACACCTCATACGCTACAGCAGCAGCAATACAGTCAAGCCGTGAATAATCAGATAGCCTACAATTATTTAACAAATATCTGTGCTCCCGCTCAAATGAGCGCTATGCAACGAATACATCAGTTGCAATACCCAATGATGAATTTACCACCACAACTAGTAAACCGGAATTTATTGAGTCGCCCCACATTTTTTCCACAGCCGCTACATAGTCTAAATCAAAATCATACAAATAACTACCGCCAAAATCGAACTGAGATCCCACCACCAAACTCTAATAAAATTAATATTATTAGCCCCGAAAAAACTAATGGATTACCAGAAATTATCGAAATCTCGTCGCCATCCACAAACGAAGAAACTTCGTTTAATGGAAAGGTGCCGCTCGAAGAAGACGAATGTACGATAATAAATTCGGGAGAAGAAAAAATTAATGAGGCTATGCACAGGTTAAAATTAGGCACGCAACCAAAATATAATCCAGAGGTTGCGGAGAATGAATCGGATGCTGCGTTACCTGAATTATCAGACTACGATCCAATATTCCAAATTAACATGCCATCGAATGTAGTACCGTATGGCCAGACAATTAAACGAGCTAGTATAACAACAGATATCATAAAAGGCGCCAAATTTTCTATTTATGTTTCAGAGGTAAGATAATTGGTTCCGCAAAATCCTAATTTAATACTAAGCTATCTGTATATATTTTAGATCCATAATCCCACAAAATTCTGGTTTCATTTGACCGAACAAGCTGAGGCGTTTGATATTATGATGAAAGATCTTTCGCAGGTCTATCCCAGCGATGATAAGGATCTAAAAATATCCAATTCGAATATTCGGAGAGGACAAATATGCGCGGCACAATTTTTAGGAATTTGGCACCGGGCCGAAATCGTTAGCGATCTCTTGGATGGTGGGAAAGTCAAAGTATTTTTTGTTGATTTCGGTACAACGGCTACGATGGATGTTAAATTACTAAGATATTTATTAAAACCATTCGCGAATTTACCTGGCCAAATATATCGAGGGGCATTATCTAGTATAAGGCCATTGAATTCGCATCGTTGGAGTAGAGATTCAACATATTTTATGTTAAGCCTTGTAATGGATATAGTCGTTCAGGCTAAAGTGTCTGATATTGACCATGAGAATCAAGTGGTGTCACTTTTTTTAATCGATACGAACAATAATATCGATGTCCATATAAATAACGAAATGATTATAAAGGGGTATGCGATGGCCGAAAATCATAAGTGGTTGTCACAGGTTTACTTAAGTTCTTAAAACTTTTTGAATCAACGTAATATCTCGTAAAAACCATGTAAATTTTTTTTTATATTCCAGGCTAATTTAACGAAAACAAGTATATTTTACAAAATATATCCGACGTAAGTTGCATCCGTTAAATTTCGTTAAATTTTTTTTTTTTTTTTTAATTCTTGAATGTAAAAATTGTATTTAAACTTTATAATTTTATGTGAATAAAAATAAAAGGTTTTAAGTTGTAAATACAATTTTTTTTAATCCGTGTATGTAAAGCTTTCGGTATTTATGCGAAATATTTTTTGTGCTTTTTCAGATTTGAAATGTTAGAGAAGGGAGAATATCCATCGTTTTATGAAATTGGGCTGTATATTGCAGAGGGTTTTGACCTTTATATGCACGAAGATAAAACTTTGATCCCGGGCATAGATAGTATTCCTCGTAATGTAAATTCAAAAGTAACCACCGGGACGGAAAAATCAAAGTTAAATCCGTTATCTGTATCATGGTATCCGCCACAATAATTCGTTGTTATTTTTTGTTGGTATTATTTATTTTTAATCATTTTATTTTGAAATCAAATCATATTTTTATAAATTTATTATTATTCTGTGATTTTAACAACGATAGAATATTTTATTTATTTTATCATTTGAATTGTTATGTAAATAAATTTCATGTCATTAGCATATTCATGTAAATATGTACATTTTGAAGTAAAAATACTTGTTTTTATTTTTCACAAGAGCCTCTTATACATATTGTGGAGTGGACCTTGTGAATCAATTTTAAGATTTGCCTTTTTTCATTGGTAGTGTCCAAATTTTTCTTCAGCACAAGTATTGCTTTATAAAATATTCTGTTCACTTAAATATATTTCAAATTAAATTGATATTCTAATTAGAAGGCGGCCTAGGTCTACATTTTCAACAAACCTTTAGAATACGTTTAAATTATTCTTAGAAATTATTGACTGGAATAACCCCGTACACCAAACAAATCTCTAATTCATTCTAGTTTATTTCATTGTGACTGTGATGACGATATTTTTTTGCTATTCCATTTTTATTTCTAACAAATTATTATTTTATTAGTTGTTATTTATTTAATAAATGAAAAACAATGTGGCCGATTCTCTAATAAAAATAATAACAGTAATTATTGTAAATAATAAAATGTGAATTAACAACTTAACTTGAGGAACATTTCTTACCAAACCGCCTTAAGGCATGAGTGAAGTGCACACTCGAATTAAGACACGCTTTTAAGCGTGTAAGTTCCTCAATGGTAATATTTGTAGAAGGCAATTGGTGAGAAACAACCATCAGAATACTGTTAATGAGACATACATCCAATGCATTTCACTCCCACAACTAAAGGCGTCGTCACAGAATAACTACAGAAACGTCATGGCACTGTTGTATGGAAAAAATCGACTCATTTTTTTGACCTTGGCTCATTTCAGGTAGGAAAAAATTCGTTATTTTTGAATATTTTTATTTCCAATAAACAATTACATAATGAAGTTTTGACAGCGTATTTCAACGAAATAAGTTTGTTAAAAGGTATGTTTCCTATAAAATATATAAGGTAGGAAAAAAATTTCTTGGTCTACACAATGTCAGTTCTAGTTATATTTTGTATTGTGCGGCGTTGTCCGGTCGTGTTTTGAATTTAACGAATATGGAACCATGGTGTAACGTAGATTCTTTTTATTCTATTCATGAAACACCAACATAAAACAATATACATAATAAATTACTTTTTACACAAGAGCACAAAATCGATTTTCTAACCGGTTTCCCTAGCGGGAAAATTTAATAGCGTAACTGCCTCTATCTACAACAGCTCTACTCATGTCAAAGTAGCAACAAGAGCTGTTGAAAGTTGTAGAAGTGTTGCAGACGGGATAGGTTAAAAAATTAGGTATCTTTAAGAAAATTACAAAAATAAATAAATAAATAGGTAATAATTTTCGTTGTGTAAATATTAATCGAGTTTATTACGAACTCGTTTGTGTAAACCAAAATGTTTTCAACCTCGCAATTATAGTGTTAATTAGATCAAAGTGTTGTTATAAAAAAAAATTGAAAAAGGAAATCGAACTGAAAAGAGAGTGGTGCCAAACAGTTCATTATGTTTAGTTTTATACGTGTACAGGTACGAAAGTACAACCGCTTCAGCAACCATGTGTTCTCGGTTTTTATTGGTAAGTCTAAACATAATACATAAATTATTGGCGCCAAATCCGGGACCTAAAATTATATGTTGTATAACATTATGTTATTTTTCAATACAAATTTAAGCGGGAAAATAAAATAAGAATTTTTTGCCGCGTGAATCGGCCCTTTTAAATAAATAAATTCTGACTTATTTAATTCGCCGCGATTCAGTTTTAAATAAGGGAAGTTTTGCTTGATCTATTCTTGAAGTTGGTGTGGAGTTGGTGAAAATCTGTGATGGTGCTGATTATAGCGGGTTGAAAGTTTTATGATTTCTAGCATACTCTGTATCGCTAGGTTTGTAAATTCGTCATGGAACAGGGTATTTGTTAGAATTTGATTGTATACCTTAAATTTTTGGGCAGTTTTCTTTCTCATGGATGTATTCATGACGTTGATAGTTAACTGTAATATAGACATCTAATTTTGAAATATTTCCTTATGGTGCTGCTAGTTCGCATTTAATTATTCTATGCTTTCCCTGTAAATTTTTCCTTCTTTTTGATCCAGCACTCGAAGAGTTCATTGGCCATTGTACCTACAAAATCGAAAGGCGCCCTTTTGTGATTTTCGTTATTACATCGTTTTGCTCATTTTATTGTTCGTGAAGTTACTCTTTGTCAGTGACACAATAGCTTCTCAGGCTGTTTTCCAAACACCGACATATTTGTGAACACCAACTTATACAAATAAGTACACAGAAATTTATCTAAAAATGTGTCTTGACTAAATGTAATCATAAAGCAAAATATACAGTGCCGGAAAAAATGGAACAATATTTTATTGAAAATTGGAGTCTTTTTTTTGCCAAAATTACAAAACTTTTCAAAGCAATTGGCTTATTAGCTGTGTTGCTTTCAAAATTTTACAACAACAATTGCATTGTATTAAAGCCGATTTTCTTAGAATGTTAAGAAAAAAAAATTTAAGATTAGGGGAAATAAAATCATTTTACGGTTATGGTGTTTACCGCAAGGCGTTATTTTTTCTATTTTTCTCGAAAAATTTATCTTTTAGTAAAATTTGGCATTTGTTATTTGATAGCAAAATACCGAATTTAATTTGATCTATTTCATAAAATAAAAAAGCTAAAATAAATATTAATAAAATGAACCAACACAGAAAAATTAACACGCATTAAAAATTAAAGCCAAAAGTTGTTGCTTTCACATTTCTTAGCTAATCCGATTAGATTAGTGAAAGCAACACTACTATTGTTTCATTTTAAATACATGTATAACGTAATTTTTTGAAAAAAAAATTACCTGCAATTTAGGGGCAAAACAGCGAAAAATGCCAAAATATTCAAAATACATTGATTGGAGTTAAAGGAATGGAGTAAATTAAACACTCATTTTTTAATTTTTTTTTGTTTTTTATATTGATTTATAGAAGTTCTATCTTTAATATTAATATTTGATTGAACCGCCATTTGCTTTTATTACAGCGATACACCTCTGATTCATTGAATTTGATAAATTTTTCAAAGTCGTAGGAGGTATGGATCCCAAATCGTCATCAACAAACTTTTTAAAGCTTGAATCGATTCTTGCTACTTCTAGATTTATTATAGACCAAATATTTTCAATGAGATTCAAGTCTGTACTATCCGGAGGCCAGCTCAATACATCGATACTTGTTTCTTCGAAGTACTGTTTTAGCTTTAAATGAAGAGATAAGAAAAAAACAAGTTTCTAACCAATTATTTATGTTTATCTGAAAGCCAATTTTTCTATCTACAATTTAAAATTAATAACTCACAACTTTGGCGGTATGGCACGGAGTGTTGTCCTATTGAAAACTAGATTTGCAAGTCTCGCCAAAAAGCTTTAACACAGAAGGCTCAAATTCGTTGTGTAGGATCTGCATAAAAACAGCTGCTGTAATTCTGAAACTAAGGAAGCACAATCGACCGGAAGTCTTAAAAGACATTCGGTTTTCTTCTCACGAGAATTCCTTCATCTCCAACATGCAGCTTGAATTTTGATTCGTCGGAGAAAACCACATCTTTTCACATCTCTGGAGTCCAAGAAACATGCTCCTGGGCCCATAGCAAAGGTTTTTTTTCACTAGTAATGTGAACTCAGGCTTCTGGATTGGTTTAAGTGCTCTCAAACAAGCTTTAACAAGTGTTTTTCTCACTAAGCTGGCTGAAATTTGTTTTCCCGTTGCTAGTTCAACATCCCGTCTTATGTTCGATGAAGTTTTAAAACGGTTCGAAATAATAAATTATTATTTGTGTATTAATTATGAATCAAAATATGCATTTTTTAATTCATTTTCAAATTTGCAATTGTTTTTTGCACATTTTCATTAATGAATGCATTAGTTGAAAATTTTGAATGGCTTTAATTTGCATAAAAAGCGTAAAAGCCCGATTATCCGGCATCCAAAAAACCGGAATTTTAGTTTTTTGGATTTTTTTTGCTTTTTTCTCTTTTCTCTTTAAAATGCATTTTTTAATTTATTTTTGAATATGTAATGGTTTTTTGCACAGTTTCATTAATTATCATTAGTTGAAAATTTGGAATAATTTTCAAATTACAGTTTCATCCAATTAACCGGGACACTCAGTTAACCGGAATTTTAATTTTTAGGAATATTTTTCTCTTTCTTTTCTCTTCCATATGCATTTTTTAATTCATATTGAAATTTTCAATTGTTTTTTGAATTTTTGAGTTTTTTGACATTTTCATTAATTTTGCACTAGTTGAAAATTTTGAATGACTTTAATTTGCATATCACAGTAAAAGCCCGATTATCCGGCATCCAATTAAACGGAACACTCAGTTAGCCGGAATTTTAATTTTTAGGAATTTTTTTTGCTTTCCTCTTTCTTTCATTTCATATAAATTTTTTAATTTGTTTTGAAATTTGCAATTGGTTCTTGGACATTTTCATTAATGAAAGCATTAGTTGAAAACTTGGAATAGCTTTAATTTTCATATTGCAGTAAAAGGCCGATTATCTGGCATCCAATTAACCGGAACATTCAGTTAACCGGAATTTTAATTTTAAGGAATTTTGTTTTGCTTTTTTCTCTTTCTTTGCCGGAGAATTGGGGTTTTACTGTAATATTAAAAATTAAAGCCATTCAAAATTTTCGACTAATGCTTTCATTAATGAAAATGTGCAAGAAACAATTGCAAATTTCAAAATGAATAAAAAAATGCATATGAAAGTGAAAAGAGAAAATCAAATAAAATCCTTAAAATTAAAATTCATGTTAACTCAGTGTTCCGGTTAATTGGATACTGGATACTCGGGCGTCTACTGTAATATGAAAATTAAAGCCATTCAAAATTTTCAACTAATGCTTTCATTAGTGAAATTGTGTAAGAAACAATTGCAAATTTCGAAATGAATTAAAAAAACCATATGAAAGAGAAAAAGCAAAACAAAATCCTAAAAATTAAAATTCGGTTAACTGACTGTTCCGGTTAATTGGATGCCGGATAATCGGGCTTTTACTGTAATATGAAAATTAAGGTCATTCAAAATGTTCAACTAATTGAGAGCAAAAATCAATTGAAAACTTCAAAATGAATTAAAAAATGCATAGGGAAGGGAAAAGAAAAAGAAAAAAGCAAAAAAGCCCTAAATCTAAAAATTACGGTTAACTGTGTGTTCCGGTTAATTGGATGCTGGATACTCGGGCTTTTACTGTTATATATTTTTACGTTTTATTTCGATCTTAAATACACATTTTATTTCATTTTCTAAATTACTTAAAAATACACATTTTATGGCATTTAAAAACAGACTTCTTAAATCAATTTCAAAATGACTTATGATATGCATAAATAAAGTCAGCTTTTTTATTTCATTTTCATTACAGATTTTAAGTCAATTTTAAAATGAAATAAAAACGGTGGTTTTAAGTCCGAAAAAACACCATTTTTAAGTTAGCCTTTTTTAATTCAGGGAGCCGATAACGCTCTACTTAATATTTCCCATACAATACAGTACGCTCGTCGCATCGTTGAGATTTTAAGTTGCTAACAGCCTCCAATCGTTTTTATTTAGCATTCAACAAGGGAGTAATCACCGAATTTAAAAATTACCAGCGATCGAGTGGACCGATTTGGTTGTCGCTCGTAACATCTCAATTCACATGCATTTTGGATGAATATAAATACATTTAAATACGGATACAAAAATAGTTGGATGTTCCGGTATAACCACATTTACGGTCAAAAGTTCATGATTAGTACGTGATCGATCAGAAAGTGTGTCGTCATATCAACTGACGTATTTTGTGATAATGATTGTGAATTTTATGTTAATAATTAGATTTATTGATTTCAATCAATTTTTAATTAAATTTTTCTTTGGTAATTTTTTTTGAATTTAACTTTAGACATACTTTTCTTTATCCAATATTTTATGTTGAAAGCTTTTCTTTTAATTTAGATTCAACAACCATTTTGATTCCTGTGAGCTTAAAGTTAATTCGATTACATTTTTTTGTAGTTCGGGTATTTAGGAGAATTTCAAATTTCATTCATCATTTTAGGTAAATATTTTCTTGAGCATTCATGTCTTGGAAGCGCTTTCATCAGCTACGATTATCAAGGTAATGCTTATGTATATATACTTTGTGCAAATTGATGGCATAAAGTATATATACATAAGCATTACCTTGATAATCGTAGCTGATGAAAGCGCTTCCAAGACATGAATGCAAGACATGTTTATTTATTTTTTTTTGGATTAGAAATGATGACTCTTGTTAATCAAATTAATTTAAGCAGTTAAGTTGATAATCTATAGAATTGTAATAATTGTGTTATTCTATTCAATAATTTTTTTGGGGTACAATAAATTTTGTCCACTTTTGAAATTTAATTATCGACTTATTCAATTTAATTTTGCTTTGTTGGTTATCTAAATAAATATTAAATGAATTCTTAAATTTACATTTCTGATCATGAAGTAGGTGATGAGTTGAGTGGATTAGGTAAATGCTTCTATCATTGATGCTTTCATTCGCCATAACACAGCTGTGATCAACAAAACAAACACCCACGACCAAATATTATAAACCTCAACCGCATGCACCGGGAGTGTTATGGCTTAAAAACATTATGTAACAGCAACTTTTTTTTATGTTAACAACGGCCATCTTCGTTCTTTGTCATTTCATTAGGTTATCAATTTTTTTTAGGCCAATGTTACACATTACGCCCATACGAATGATCAGCACTTAACACACTTAATTAACCCTAAAATATTTTATTTATCTTTTTATCGACTCATTTATTTTTTTTACATAAAAAATTGTGTACAGCATTCAGATTTGATTGAAATTCATTTTAAAACAGTTGTAAAAAATGTTTACCAACATAATAATCTGAAACTTATATTGGTGGTACTGCAGCTCCGGTGACAAAATTAGAATAGATTCTAAAAAAAATTCAGCGACAATGTCGTCGTCGCCAGCGACATTGGTTGTGTTGATGATAAATTTATCTTATAAGTATATTTACGAAAGCAGTAAAATATTTGCAAAATTATTTGAATATAAATTGTATTACAAAAAAAAAATCGTAAATGTGTTTCATTAATGAAAGTCGCATAGAATTCTTGTCACTTGAAAAAATTAGGTGACTGTTGTCGTATCATGTGACTAGAGTCGTAACAGGCGACTTCGATAATAGCAAAAATGAAGTGACGTGACTATAGTCGTCTAAAATGACGTGAGACGACTTCGATAATTGGGGTGAAAATCACTTGAAAAAATTAGGTGACTGTTGTCGTATCATGCGACTAGAGTCGTAGCAGACGACTTCGATAATAGCTGTGTTCCAATGGAAACAATTTGCTACTCGCAAGTACTTGTGAGTAGATAACCAAAGGAACAGGCAAAATTATGACAACAACATATTTTGTTATACAAAATTAAATTTGTTTGAATATTTGCATACAATTTGGTGTCAAAAATTGGACATACCTTGAAGGCGAAGCCTTAATCTGTGCATACGCTGACAGGAAAGAGGTTTTAATTAAGATTTTAATAGTGACAATGTTAATAATCTTAATTTACGTATATTTATACAAATTTTATTGTAATTTGGTAATCAATTTTTCACAAAAATCCCTTATTGTCAATCAATCGAATATAAACAAACAAAAAATTGTAAAAAATCTAACATTTCAACATAACCTAACCATCACAAAGCCATCTCTTAGATTTTTTGAAACTAATATACCTACTGTCAAATTTATGCGTAACAGCTTTCAACATCTACACCATCGTTTGAGTATGAGTAGCTGCGAGTAGATACAAGTACTTGTGAGTAGTTTGTTTTCTCCATTGGAACACAGCTAATATCAAAAATGAAGTGACGTGACTATAGTCGTCTAAAATGACGTGAGACGACTTCTACAATTGGGGTGTATTCTAGAGCTACGGGGCCGACATTATGTTTTGAGAGCTGAATGAAGTTAACCCGCACCTATTTAAGCTTTTAAAGAGCTTGTGACTAGCTAGCTGATCGTTCAGAGATGTAGCTATTAATTATTGAGTCAAGGTTGACCGCCACAGATTATCAAATGTTCCCGATACAAAATTTGAATCCACATTCAAATCTTTTACTATGTCGCCTCCCTGAGCGTCCTCTGTAAATCTATTTGCTTTGAAGCCGAACTGTTTATTGATCTCTTACTCTAGTCTAGAATACAAACATCGTTCTGCCAGTACAATTTTTGAAGTACTTTTCTAATCTAATATTGGAAGTAGTATAATTGGTTTTGTATAAATTTTGATTGGTGGTTTCTACTTCCTTTATTGATTATTACTTTGTCATCCTGTATGAATGTGTGTACGAAGCCCCGTGTTTCTGGTTCTTGCTTAAATCTATAACCAGTTATCTCTACAGTCTACATACACTATTTATATAATCTGTAAGTTAAAGCTGTTCAAAGCCGGTTTGTAAGCATGCGGTACACACTGTGCTTCGTGATGAACGGTTAAGTGTCTCTTCGCTGTTTTTGAGCATATACGATATCCGAAATATATTTTGGAGCCTGTCTTCCTTGGTAATGCCACGTTGTAACCTTATTGTAGTATTTAATTGTGCGTGAAGGCTAGCCAATAATATACTGCGATTTCTAATTATGATATTTCATGCACTTGGCGTCACTTGTATGACACAATTGTTCATTGTGGTAGCCTGTGGCTGTTTAAAACTAAGTTTAAAATACTAAACATTGATTACGGTTTAGTTTAACAATCGTCGCTTTTAAGTCGTCACAGACAAACTCGTGTTATGTAGAAAGAATTCTAAACCTCGACGAATATCACAAATTTTCTTGACTGCAATATTATTTCCCCCGATACATATTTTCGCGCCAGTTTTTCGTCATTTATTTATTTTTATGAATATGAGTGCGACTGACTGTTAGTGACTTTTCATCAAATACATTATTTTACATGTTGATACATTTAGGGTCTAATATGTGTTTATTACACATCTTTCGGGTCAATGTGACCCGACTTTGATTTTGTAGAACTAATATAAATTTCACATAAGTTCAACATTTCTAAAGAACATACGAAGCGTGTCCATTTCTGATGTTTCAGAAGTTGAAGATAATTTCTCAGAGTTTATTAGTAGATGAGGACTTTGTGTTATCCAAAAGTGGCGATATTCGTTATAAAACTGTTCCTCCTAATCATCAAGGGCAAGCTTCAAGCACCAATGTAATAAATATAAAACCAGGTGTAACAAGGTATGCAATTTACAGAATCAAGGATATAAAGACAAGCTTTCTTATACATTTAGAACGAAACATACTAAGTTAATTGAAATGAAATGACCACTGATCTATATACTAATATAGATCAGTGATAGATTAGTAATATAGATCAGGGGATATGACAAACAAAGAAGGAGTTTCAGTATTACAAGCCGAATGGAAACCAATATCAACAGAAGAATTTTTGTCTGTGTATAGGTCTCGGAACGAGTCAACTCAAACCTTGTGGAATTCTTCAACTGGTCCCAGGGCTGGTCCTAGACATTTTGGCTCTTGGTGCAATTCATAACTGTAACCCTATTTCAAACCACTTTTACATCATAAAAGTGGCATTCTTGCGAGTTTCTGTTCAAAATAAAATAAAGTCTATGCTAACCATGAAAATGCAAATTTTTTCGGCTCAATGAAAGCGGGCGCCCCTGAAGTTTCACTTCAGTTTAGTATGTATGTGTGGTATGTTTTTCTGCAAGTTTCTCTGGTTTTATTGTGGGTTTCTCGTTTATTATATCTGATAGAACCGTAGACTCATTCCTGATATTTTTCTTTAAGGTTAATTTTGCCACACCCATATCGAGTTTGTATATGTATTCCCCGCGCATTTTTATTGACGTGTTGACTGATGTTCTCTTAATATAAAATCTCTTTGATATGTTAATTTTGAAGTGCCCTTATCCAGGAGCTTTAAAAATTTTCGCGCTTGCTTCTTTCCGATTTCTTATTGAGCAATCATTCAATGCATGTTTGATCAGAGTTCCACGGTCTTTGTATATCTCAAAATAGTCGCTCACGTGCAAAATTGTTTCTTTTAATCTCACTCTTTTCTCTAGTTGTGCGAACACACGATCTGGAGGAATATAAGAGTGATCAGGCACGGGATAAATCAGTTCAATTTCTCGTATATGTTGGAGGAGCTTGATTCTGAAGCCAATATAGGAAATCATTCCTATCATAGCTTGATTTTTATTTTGACCCTCGCATCCGTCGCATACAAATCGAATTTTGCATACATTGCTCTTTAAAACTGTATTAACCAATCTATGATGCACTGCTGAAGATAAAGGAATATATTATCCTGCTTTAGTGGGAACCGAGAAGCTCCTTGAATAAAAGCGAAATTAAAAAGGTACAGCTGCCGACTATAAAAAGCGTCTTGGTCCAGAACTTTGGGTAGCAGCATGTTGTTCTGGTAGTCGAACGAAAATGTAACAATAGTTGGAAATTCTTCGCGGGCTAGTTCAAAGAACGCTTTAGCTCGCAATTTATGCACTCGTGACTGAACCAAAAGGTTGTTTTATTAGATTGAATTTTCTCAACTGGTCGCCTGATGGCATTTTAAACCCAATATTAAAATTGTTATTGAAGACATTTCGAAAATAGCTGAGCTTGACGTGTAATTTCGTATATGTGGATAATATGTAGTCTCTGTACGCTTGAGTGACAGACAACTCACCAGGTAAGTACTGCCGCGCAGATGACTTCGACCGGCAAAAGTGAATGTCTACGGCTTTCTACTTGCTTATGTATGTAATAACGCTTTCCTTCTTCATGAGAAATTTCCTCGGTTCTCTTTTGGTGCATTTCCGGATTGAAAACGCCGTGCGCAGATCCCTTTAACTCGTTTATTAGATACTCGTAAAACATATAAAAATGTTGCTTTACAAACCCTAATTAGCTTGCCGTTACTTTTTCGTACGTAATGCTCCGCCCGAAATGTTTTTGGTGGACCGTTTTGGTGTTCGCCAGAACAAATGCGAACTGTGATGCTTTACTATTTGAATCGAGTTTTTCCAAAATTTGTACAAATCGGTCCCACGTAGATCTTTACGTTTAAATGTAGTGCTTTTGTGTTGACAATTTGGGTGTTTTGGGAGACCTTTAGGCTTCAGTCTGGAGTAAATTAATAAACAGTCAATCCGATGAGGCGTGTTTGAATTTTTCAAAAAGTTTCTTACCTGACCTTTTTTCTCTCTTTTCACACACTAAAAAATTAACTTTAAAAACATTCACTAACTTTACGCACAGCAGTAACACACTTCTAGCCTATACTGCCGCAAAAACTAAAATGAATTTAAAAAAAAAACTATGAAAATATCTCAATTGGGGAATCCCCGAAATATCACACGCACTGGATTTTTTACCGCTATTTATTCTACAATATACTTCGAAAATGTATACAACCGCATCGATTAAAAATAGATGTGAATACTTTTTGCAATTTTTTACTTTTTATGGAAAAGGCACATTCTGATTCACCTGTGGTGCAAATATCAACATAAAATGGAAAAGATCACTTTAAGCTACTTTTTTTTAATGGAAAAGAGACCTTTAGATACGCATCGCCCTTCCGACAATATATTCAAAGAAAGCCGAGTGTGACTCCAAAAATGATTATGCCAACAATTTGCAAGTGTATACTGGGAAAGTACCGGCAGCTCTACTACTACTCTACTAGCTCTACTTAAGGTTTAAGAGTGGTTTTGGACCTTACTAGCGGACTAACTAGAGTGTATAATATAACATGTGATAATTTTTTACGTCATATTCATTAGCATAAATATGTTGCTAAAGAGAAATCTGACAATGCTAAGCTCCATCAGAAAAGTAAAACTGAATCACCAATAAATTCTACGGATAACAAAAAAGATGTTCATTCTTTAAAATTTTTCTTCAATGAAAATGTAGCCATTATATATTATATACCTAAACAAACAACCCGTAATAATACCATTAATAATAAAAAACAAAGTAATAAAGACATACAAACCAAGGACAATAAAAACCATAATAATGATAATAATAAAAAGAATAATATCAAAACAAAGGTAAAAATACCCCCAATAAATATATACGTGCAAACTCCAAAGCAGACCACAACGGTTTTAGAAAGATCTACCGTTAAAGATTTTACTATACAAAGAGTATAAATAGTAATAAACATATTCTTTATGTTGAATCGCTGGAAAGCTATAACAAGGCAAAGCAATTGTTAAACACAGTGTATACACAATATTATACCTATACACCAAAAGTACATAAGCCAAAAAACATATTACTCAAAGGGTTATCAAACGATGAGGATACCAGTGAATTACTGAACGAACTAAAATCCTACGAAACAGACGAACTGCAATTTACAAAGTGTGTACAGTTTGAAGCAAATAAGCAAAGAACAAACAACAACAAATTGGCAATTTACATGATACAAATATCAGCTGGATCAAATTTAAATGCATTATATAAAATACAATACCTTCGACATCAACGAATCAAATGGGATAAACTAAAATCGAATGATAATATTAGCCAATGTAAAAATTGTCAAAGATTCGGACATTCGGCAATTAATTGCAATCTCCCATACCGGTGTGTTAAATGTGACAAGGAACATCAACCGCAGCAATGTCAATTAACTAAAGAGGAAGGCTCTACGGCCTACTGTACAAATTGTAAAGAAATAGGACATCCAGCCTCATTTAGAGGATGCCCGATGTATAAAAAAATTATAATGAAGATGCAGGAAGCTAAACTACTAAAGCAGCAAAAGGTGGAAAGTCGAAGTTTCAACTCATCATATATTAAAACAGGAACCAATTTTGCAGATCTTTTTGGAGCCAACAACAAAAATAAAACTGGTAAACCACAAACAACTACTAACAATAATAATACCACTAACAATATAAATGAACAAATATTACAGAAGTTGAAGATATTTGAATCCTACATGATCGAAAATGATAAAAAGATTGAAACATTATTCAATACAATACGCTCTTTAATGAATGAGTAAACAAGTCAATTTCCCCAATATTAAAATAATAGGTAATCAATTTACCAAAAATTACTATAAGATATATTTTACTTCTGTAATATTATGTTTAGAATGGGCAATACGAGCATTATTAATATCTATTAATAATGGAAGTAATAACTCTAACGAAAAAATTAAAAAATACCATGGCAAACATTAGAAATCTGAAAATTATAGTTATAAATGTAAATTCCATTTATTCAATCGAACGAAGAATGAATCTGATAGACTTCATTGATAGACACAATCCTGATATAATGTTATTAACAGAAACTAAAATAGATAATACGTGTAAATTTTCAATTAAAGGATACAATATGATCAGAAATGATAGAAACAAGTTAGGTGGCGGTACCGCCATATTACTAAAAATTAAATTTAAATTTAAACACATCTCCTATATAAATCATCATTTAAGCAAGATAGAATGTACTGTAGTAGAAATTTACTTAAATAATAACAACAAACTAATTATAGGTTCACTTTACTCGGCTCCAAACCAGTCTAATACAGAATTTATTACAGATTTAAGCCAAATTTTCACTCAGTTGGATTGTAAAAGTTCTAATAAATTTTACATATTCGCGGGGGATATGAATGCCAAGCACAGTTCTTGGAACAACACTGTAGAGGATTCGCGAGGAAAAAAATTACGAGAATGGATTAACATGAATTCACACTTTTATAAACTAAAATTTATTACACCAGACAAACCTACTTATCCGAGAACCAAATCTACATTAGATTTGGCATTCATAGACGATCGAATGAAACTATCAAACGAGGCTTACTTAAATACTGTCAAATATGATAGCGACCATCGAGCATTAGAATTTAGTATTATTACTCAGCAAATCAACGATCCAATAATTGCAAACACAACAATAAATAACCAAAATAACTCAGAGTGGGTTAGAGGAGTAGATTGGAATAGATATAGGGATAAGTTGGAAATATATCATAAAAAAATAAACGAAGAGGACATCGGAACCAAAATTGCTAACAACAGAAACTTAACGAACGACGAAATAGACCAACATTTACTGAACATTGACTCAATGATAAAAAAAACTATGCAAGAAACCAGGACCAATAATAAAGAAAAGGTATATTTAAAAGATTTATATGGAAACAAAATCATATTTAAATTATATAAACAAAAAAGTATAATAGTCTCACAAATAAAGAAAATGAAAAGAAGAAATAATTACAATAGAAATATTATGAACAGACTTCAATCAATATTAAACAATATCAATGAATTAATAAAGCAAAACATCAAGATTCAAATTAATAAAGTTTGGAAATGTAAAATAGAAAAGATCCAAATAAATAAAAACACAAATTTTTTTAAAAATATAAATCAAATTTTTAGACCGAAAGATAAAATATCGATAAATAATTTAAATATGAATTTAGGCAATAGTGAGGATCTGATATTGCTTAATTATCAAAACAAGTACTTAACTGATTTAAATGATAAGAGTAAAACTAAACGTATAGATAGTGAAAATATTGAAATATTGGATCCTGAGAATAAGCTAAATGTGATTGGGGCTTATATTCAAAAACAAACAGAGAAACACAACAAGTCGAGAATGGAAAATACTATTAAAATATTTATAACACAAATAATCGAGCAAAAACCAAGAGTCTTGTTTAACAACACTGATAAATTTTTTAAGGACGAGTTCAACGATGACAGCACCGCAGATTATATAAATCAAAACACTTTGACTAACAACAAACTTCAAACGACCATAGATGAACTCAAAAACATTTTCAAATGTCTAAATAAAAAAAAATCCTCAGGGCCAGACAACATACCAAACATAGCACTGAAATATATACCAGATTGTATCATAAGAGACTACTGCATATTGTTCAATAATGCATTAAATAACAACTACTTTCCAAATAAGTGGAAAATGTCAAAAATTGTACCGATAAAGAAAAAAAACAAGGATCACAAATGCTATAAAAGTTACCGCCCTATAAATTTAGTACCGAACATTAGCAAAGTTTTTGAAATAATAATATATAATAAAATACTAGCACACACCACAAAGCAAAACTTATTACCTGACATACAATTTGGATTCAGATACTGCCATTCCACGGTACATGCGGTCAACAAATTAATATCGGATGTAATCAGAGGCCTTAACAACAATTGTGTAACCGGAGCTGTCTTGATAGACATCCAAAGAGCTTTCGATTCTGTATGGATAGAAGGATTAATCTATAAACTACAGAAAAGGGGATTTGATAAAAACATAACATATTTTCTTTATGAAATGTTGAAAGATAGGAAATTTTACATCTCAGACGGAAATATAACGAGCTGCGAATTTCAATTATACAACGGTCTTCAACAAGGAACAATACTGGCACCAATTCTGTTCACTTTATACACGGCAGATTTATTAAAAAACGAATGTATAAATTCAAAAGAATGTCAGGCGTTAGCGTATGCTGATGACATTGTCATATACTCGACATCAAAAAATATAGATGTTATCCAACGAACGTTGCAAAAAAATTTAAACTACATAAATGAATACTGCAAAACATGGGAACTAAAAATAAATATTTCAAAATGTGAAATAATTCTGTTTCGGCTACCTTTAAATAAAATGAACAGTAATATAAGAAAAAATTGGAAAAAAATAATGATTAAACTCAATAATAAAAGAATAGAACAAACAATTTTAGTCAAATACCTAGGTATAAATCTAGATCAGTATATTTATTTCGATAGACATATAAAAATGCAAATCGAAAAAGCATGTAAAGTCTTCGGATTGCTCAAGCGACTATTTTTGTCACAACATTTAAATAAACAGGTCAAATTAATCTGCTACCAAACGTTAATAAGACCTATATTAACCTACGGAGCGCCTATATGGTATAATATATCCTCGGCCACAATGGAAAAACTACGAGTTTTCGAAAGAAAATGCCTGAGAGCCTGTCTTTCAAAATACAGAAAAGCAGAAAATAAGGATCATTACATTTCTAATAAAACCCTATATAACTATATTAAATTTGATAGAATAGATATATTCATACTCGAGCAAATAAGGAAACACATAGTAAGGTCAACTACCAATAATGAAAATTCGATGATTTATGCACCATATCTAACAGAAATGGAACAGTTCAAAGAAGAAATAGAAAATAAATTTCCCCCTTTAGAATCCTTTATTTATTTAGATCAAAATTCATATACACAAAACCACAACACGGCAATACCCTTATTATATCACATAAACAGAAGAAAAAATAATAAATCGATTAATCCAAACGTCTTCAACGACCCAACACAAATTAGGTTTAATACGAACATCTCGAATAAATCGGTACTGAAACATGTTAATAATATAGAAAAATATTGGTGGTTATGCCAAAATGGTTAATTAAACAAAAAAAAAACATCTATTTGCAAATCCCATTATCATTTCTAGTCATATTTAAAATCTTAATTGAATTAAACCTAAGGATTGTTTTTAGAAATACCAGTAACTTTTTAAATCCTAAAATATTTAAATAATTAAATTTTCGCAATATAAAATTCCATAAAAACATTAAACGTTATCATGATTGTGTGTAAAATGTAAAATATCATTGATGGTTAACTTAAACAAATTGAGAGCCTCAATTATTGCCAAGGAGGCCTAAATCTTGTAAACTAGCATTAAGTATAGTAAGTTTTTTGATATATTATGTTTACCTTACTAAAAAAAAAAAAAATGTAAAAACTGGAAAATAAAATAATAATTTTATACAAAAAAAAAAAAAAAAAAAAAAAAACCTAAACAAACAAGTGACGTTAATGAGTACAATCGACAGAGACGCCGGTGGAAGTTCCACAGATGATAAGAAGTCAAACATGATCCTGGATTATAATAAAACTAAAGATGCCGTTGACACCTTAGATTGGTTAGTCCTCACATGTACATGCAGAAGAACAACAAAGCTATGGCCGACGAATTTGTTTTACAACATGCTTGATATCAGCTTATAATGAAATCGTGTTTTGGTGTCAAATAAATCCAGAATGGCAAGCCAAAAAAGACGTTATTTTTAGAGGAGCTGGGAATAAGTCTTAGAGCCATTGATTAAAACCCGACCAGTGGCCCTACTCGGGTGTTCCCGGGGAATTGGGAAAATTGCTGTAATTACAAATTGCACTAATTCCCAAATATTTATTCCCCGTTCCCAAATGTATATTCTGCAGATAGGGAATAATTTTTGGGGGAACATTTTTTTATGTAGCTATGTAGCAAAACACGTATTGCGACCTTATTACAAGCTTAATTTTTTTTAAATATATATTTATTAGAATAAATAATGTTTAAAAATTCATAAATGTACGAATCACAATTACCCCAAAAAATGGGGGAAAGTTAACGTCTAGTAAAACTGCTATAAAATGGAATTATTTTTTCCCATTAAAAAAATTCCCAAACGCCAGGGGCGGTATGTTGTACCATCACTTCGAATCGAAATTCGAAAAAAGTCGATTGGCGGTATGTTGTATCATTTTCAACAAGCAAAAATGATACAACTTTCACTTTTTCGATTCGAAGTGATGGTACAACATTCCGCCCCAGAATACACTTTGGGGAATAAAAAATTCCCAACTGCTAGAAAAACGTCACTAATTCCCAATTTCCTATTCCCCGGGAAAACCAGAATAGGGTCACAGGGGGTAGATTCCGACAAAATGACAATTTGTCGTGACATTTGCAAATTGAACATTTACGATTCACATAAAATGACATGACATTTACAGCAGTTTGCAGCAGCTGCATTTTTAAGTTATGCGGTACCATCACTTCGAATCGAAATTTGAAAAAAGTCGAATGGCGGTATGTTGTATCATTTTCGACAAGCAAAAATGATACAACTTTCACTTTTTCGATTCGACTTTTTTCGAATTCAACTTTTTTCGATCCGAAGTGATGGTACAACATACCGCCCCAGGATTGCGTTCACGAGATTTACATTGTTAACTATTGTAACAACTGTCATTGTAGAAATGACGTAGTAGTTAACATTGAGATTGTCTCAAGTGTCAAAACAAATCGAAATCTTGAAATTAAATTTTAGATGGAACTACTATTTCGTTGTCTCTCATGAATCTTGTAGAGGTACACAGTTGAGATACTACTCTGGATACTTAAAATATTTAAGGCCGCCCAAATAAGTAATTTAGACCTCTACTATACGAATCTATGAATATATACTAATCTATGAACAAAACAAACTCTTCCAAATTATTTGAATACCTGAGAATTAATTACCTTTAATTCGACGTTTTCGATACGTCATTCCTGAATTAAATTCCCTTTAAAATTTTAAAACTTCACCCTTGTTTCTCTCGTTTTTTAATAATCAGAAATAGAATAAAACAAAAATATTTTCGTAATTCTAAAAGGTTTTCTTTTAAATATATATTTCCTATATGTATATTGTATATTGAAAAAAAAAGCTTTTTTTTTATATAATCTTATAATTTATGTACATTAATTTTTTTGTTTAGAAACTAAACAACAGTCAATTTATAAAATAATATAAAATATTAAACGGAAGGAGAAATGCCGATAATGGATTTTAAGTTTTTTGATTTGAAATGAATCTTATTAAAAATGAGTTTACTTTTAAGTACACGTGTTTCTAAAGGTTGTTTAACTAATTGATAATTTTATTATGATTGTGTGTTTGTTTGATGGCAAGTATAATACGCAAGTACGCACCTAACATTAATTATGCTTGACTAGAGACTTTCCCCTTTCTTTCAAATCCATTATCTATATAGTCACTAATTAAAAAACTTAAAATTATCCTAAACCAACATCGAGACACATCATTATTATAAAACCGAATATGCAACCCCATGTTGCGAATATTCCATTGCCGCTAGCTTGCGCTTCGGGAATAATATCATCACAGACAATATAAATCATAGCACCTGCGGCGAATGATAATGCGTACGGCAGAATGAGTGATGCCACTGAAACGGCTACAGCTCCTATAACACCGAATATTGGTTCCACCATGCCTGATAATTGCCCATACCAAAAACTTTTCCAGAGACTAAATCCAGCCGCATGCAATGGTAAACTTACAGCTAAACCTTCTGGAAAATTTTGTATTCCAATTCCAATTGCTAAATTTCGGGCCGATTCAAAAGTTGCCGATTCGGTCGTCCCTATTGCGCCAAAGCTAACGCCAACCGCAAGACCCTCAGGTATATTATGTACAGTTATAGCCACAACTAGTAACATTATTCGTTTCCAGTGTGACATTTGTGCTTGATGTTGATCGGCCGTTGACTGGTTTACGTATGTATCTGCTTTATCCGCATCACTAAGTTTCCTCCGCCGTTGCCTTGAATGCCCTTGGTGACTATGCTGCGCTCCAATACAATCTGAAAAACTGTCCATACCAATTGAAGTCGAATGATCATTAATATTTCGAGTGTAATTTGTTGGCCGAACGGCTGCCTCTAGTTGATTCTGTTGATCGTCTAGCGCAATTTCGGCTTTATCTTTATTTGACGTTGTCAATGCAATCATCATGTGTGAACTATTTATTCCGAGATATGAAATTAATTTATCGATACCATAGACAAATACCGATCCTAATAAAAATCCTAGAGCTACCGGTAAAAATGCAAATTGGCCATTGACCCCATAAAATCCAGAATTCTCGGCTAATTCTATAGCTGGTGCCAATAGTGACCAAAATGAAGCAGCTACCATTACACCAGCCGCAAATCCTAATGCTGTGTCAAGGGTTTTTCTCTGTAAGGAATGAGACATTTGCGATTTTTTTTTATTAATAAGCAATAAATTTAATACTCACTTGATTCCCCCGTAAAAATATCACCATAGCCGAACCTGCAGCCGTAAGTCCCCATGTAAATAGCGTTCCAAGCAGAGCTTGTGTCACAGAACCATATCCAGGAATCATTTTACTTTAATTTATCTTTAATTTACAAAATACTCGTGTCTGATATCTACAATTATACAAATTGAAAGAAAAACGAAAATCAAATTATTTAATATTTTTTTAAGTATTCAATCGGTCATTGTAACACTTTGTTAAATTGCTAACTGAAACCGTGACACTGAATTACTGAGTAATGAAATAACGCGAAGTTTTTTTTGTTTTTGCTATATTCCTCGTTTATTTGTACAATATGAGATAAATTGTGATATATAAATAATAGTATTATAAATTAAAAGTGTCTCTCAGGCTCTGTGAGAAAAAGAAGAAGTCATAAATAAATAGATTGTTTAAAATTTCACAAGGGTGGCATCGTTTACATCGGGCTATTTTAAAATAACTTCCGGAAATGTTTTTGCCCGATAACAAAACATTATAAATTTGTATTACTGATAAGAATGTTTTATCAAAATAGAATTAGTGACCCGCGTTTATACCGTGCATGGGAAATGTATTAACGGCGAATGACACTCGTTCCGTGACTAGCAAGTATACAAGTTTCTATTACACAACCATCTAATCCAGTATAATCTTATAAGGTTCTCGTATTTGTCTCGCTAAATATACTTGAAATTTTGCAACCCAAATCATAAAGATATAAACGTAGAAAATAATAAATTACATTCTGAGTATTTAAATAACAGAAATTTTGAATTATTTTAATTTACCTAAGTTTTAATTTAATTTAACGTGGAACAACAACAACAACAGCAATGAAAAGTGTAAACGTAACGTTTTTTTTTTGCTTGGGTAAGCGCACGTTCACTATCTGGGTGTGTGTGTGATTTGTTGCTTATTGGTAAGATTTTTTTTCAGTAACTAAAATATTTTGTCACGTAGGACAAATTTAGATTTGTTTATTTGAATCGTTTTGAATTTGATATGAAATCATAATTTGGATGACGGGGCCATAACCATAATTAAATGTTAGTATTAATCGAAGGGAGTTTGTGTGGTATGGACGTTTTTTAAATATTTGAAATTCTATCCAAAATCCAAAATCTGAATGGTTTAATTTTATTCCGTCAATCGTTACCGGGTGCACTGAAAACACGAAAACATTGGGCTCACAAATATACCAAAAGTTTTAGGTTACTTTCCAAATTTTGTTAAAATAGTTGAACAAATACATGACTTGTGCAATTTACGAAGTTGATTGAATACATTAAAGTATATACTATCTGATGATTTAGTATTTATCTATCATATCACAATGATGATGATCACATCTTATTAATGGGCGAATTCCTGAAATTGAATGCAATTTTAAAAAAAATATTTACTTTGGTCACGAATGGCGCACACTTATATAACAAGAACGCCATAACTCCAATGCTAGCAGTTTTGGAATGGTATCTCTTGTTGTAAGTCACTTAGTTTCGTTTTAAGAATTCAGGGGCAGAATCATGAAATCCGAACGGAAAAATCATTTGTTTCAAAATATCTTTATGAACAAATAAAAAATATTTCGAAAATTTATCGAAGTTGGCTTGAGTATTTTATATGAAAACCTAAATACAGGTAACGCCCCTATAAAATGGTACTCTTATAAGGCGTTTTCATAATCCGCGATTTCATTACCCGCGAATAACACGTGTTTTCCCTCATATAACGCAGGAATTTCTTACGTTATATTTCTGTACTGTACTGTGAGATACATACACATGGTCAAATATAACATGGTATATCAAGCAAAACATTTTTCATTTTTTTATTACTAATTCGTTCACTATACCACTCGAAAATAAAAGCAAATTAAAAAATACAGGACAAAATGCACAGTAAATGTTTTTTTACTACTTTGAAACGGATATTAATTGTGGTCTTTCTTTGGGAAATATTATTCCTATTTGAATATGAGTGAAATTTGTGGCCAAAGTAACAGCCAACCAATTTATTTATAGTTTTATCGGTTGGTATAAAAATTTAGTAAAATCAAACTAAGCATGCGATTTACTTTTATGCCATAACAAATATTTATGAAAATATAATATGTCTTATTAATTTAGCATCGGAGTTCAATTTTTGTGTCGTTAATTTATGTCATTTCATTCTTTATCATCTATGCGATAAAAATACTATAGTACATTACTCCCAAAGTGACAACTCATAAAAATAAAATTATTTTATTAATTAACATTTGAACTACCCGAAGAATGAAATAATTCTAATCCTACTTTTACTGCGAGTTCATACGACGGATAAAAATCTCGGATTTTACTATCCCATCGTTTTAACCAATTACATCAAGTAAATTATACTACGGGCACGCCTCTTTTCATATAAAAAAGTTGAAAATATTGAAAACAAAATCTGGGATAGAAAAATCCGGGATTTTTATCCGTCGTATGAACTCGCAGTTAAGGTTGCTGCACGACTGTGAGATTTTTACTCGCAGTCACAGTCTGAAGTTATTAACTAATAGTTTTTGCTCAATAAAATTCGTCTACATTAATTGACGTTTCCTTCATTCGATTGAAATTGTGTGCAAATAAATATTGTGTGTTCAAACTACTATCGAAAGAGTTTTTGTGTATTGTATCCTACGATTGAGATCCCTGTATTGCTCCAACTGTAGTAACATCACGAAGCTCCCCTACAACGGTAATCCTGAAATCTATTGCTATGCAAATTTTGAATGTTTCCATCAAGTCTCGGAGTTCCATTATGATAAGGGCGGTCGAGCGAAAAATCAGCTCTAATGTGTCAAATACGTTTAAAAAACGGTGCACAATAGGGCCTTGGTAAATCGTTGGTAGTCGACGTAGCAATCAAATTCAGTTCCGTACGTAGAAATTAATGTGATAAAAAATCCAAAAATGCTGGTATAGAAAACCTGCATAAGTACATGTCGATTATGGAGGATCCTTTGAATCCCCTTAATAAAGCCGGAGCTAGTGGGGGCAGTTGATATGTCGCCAACATGAAAGCGAGATTTGAACAATTTACATCGGCCTGCTTATAATTCATGAAAAATTTGGCACAAGAGCTGCTTATATCTTTCTATATGTTAAACAACAGAAATATAGAGGCAAAGCTAAAACGTACTGACTATTGAAGGAACTCTTTTTGCAGATACACACAATTATGAATAAATATCGCGAATGAAACACAGACGCCGCTCGAACGGGACATTCTGAAATAATTTTGACTGTACGTTAAAAATTTGAACAGTGCGATATCATCTGGCTAGACGATTCAATAGTTTTATTATATTTTCTCCATTTTCACACTTCAATAAATAAGATTTCCAAAGCAAATTACTTTGATTCCCTTCCCCATTTATAAAAATTTCCGAACAAAATCCAAAAACAAAAAAAATTGAGTGACAAATACTTGTCTGTCATAAAATAGCAAACCGCTTGCTCATTTTCTATTTTAAAAAAAAAATGAGTGAGTCCATTAGTACTCTCAAGGAGATGTGTAAACATGGCGTGTGTATAGTACGTGGGTACAGTTTACTTTGAAGGAAGAAGGAATGCAATTTTACTAACCAGAGTTTTTCATTTGTTTATTATCGTCAAATTGGTCTATTACTCTTTCGGTATAATCGACGCAATGGGATTTTGGTAGCTAAAATAAGATACATGTATTATATACTGTCGACTCTAACTTTAAAAATTTTCATTGAAAACTGCACAATATGGTCGTCCTATATCTAGTAGTAAATATATTTCGATCTGAGTTCATGTGCAAATCGAATTCGTCTCGCAGGAAGTTTATAAGTGGTTCAGCTTGAGGAACAGCATCATTAATATCGAAATCCCCGCTCATAATCACCGGCAAAAGATGATAGTCTCCTTGGAGAATTTTTGAAATTCTTTAGGATATGGGGCAAGGACGAAATGTATGAACTTCATTATGTCTTCGAAAGATTTATTCGGCGAGGTTAATACAACTACAGAAAGCATCTTATTCCCATTGAGAAGCTGAAGTTCAGCCATATATATATCATCAATGAGTTGTGTTGTTACGCTCATACCAGTTGTTTGTCCAACGATGATTTATTTATGCGAGGTGACTGTATGGTATGAGTATTCTATTTGAATTTTTATATATTGTTACTCCGGCAGCTCACTCACCGTCTCTCTTGAACTGAACGCAGATCTGGAAAAGCAAGAAAATTGAGCATCCTTGCGTGACTGTGTCAGTTAGGTCGAGGTGATGTGTATGACGTAAGACTCTGACAGTTCAATGTTAAAAACCAGACGTCATTATTATCTCGTACAAAATTCGCCATTACAACGGATAAAGCGGATTTGTGGTGAGGCGCGATGGCTAATTTTGAAGAAGACCCATTGAGGTCCCATTTTTACGTCCATGGTAGACGACATGATCATCGATAGCCGACGTGATGAACAGTCCTTCGAGACTCGTTACTCGTACTAAATCAATATACACAATTTGTTAACTGTGTCTTTTTTCGTAAGAGTATATACTGACTATCTTGTTGTAGGTACCACCGTGTGATGCATGAATTGTGGTGGCACATGAAGGTACGACGCTTTACATTAATTGTTGTTTATGCTTAACATTAATTGTTGTTTCGATTAATAGTTGAGCTTTTTCTAGAAATGGGCACCAAACATCGGTCGATATTCGTTTTCTGCGCCCATCCAGCTTCAAGCCACCTGACCTTCTTGCCAACTTGTGAATTTGAACCGAAATCCATCCAGAGTCGTTTGACATTTTTTAATGTCGATGTTTTCATCGTTCTCGTTGTCCTGGTTAGGATGCCTATGCATTCGATGTACTTTAGTTACCATAGTTCCATTCGCCAGTCCATTTGTTACGTCAATATTGGTTTTGAAAAGTACGGCAAATTATTTGTGTCCACTATGCTCATTTTATGGATCTTTTGACGGAATTGCTACTCCGGCAGCCCACTGACCATCTCTATTGAACTGAAAACAGCATTCAAACGTAGGAATATTAACAAGTTCGTCATTGCGTAGCCAGGTCTCGAAAACCAAATGAATTGAGCATACCTGCGTGACTGTGACCTGAGACTCTGACAGTTCAATGTTAAAAACGAGATGTCATTATAACCCTATTCAGTAGAGGACATGATCATTGATAGCCGACGTGATGAACAGCGCCTAGAGACTCGTCACTCGTGATAAAGCATACAGCAGTTGTTGACTGTATTTTTAATCGTATGAGTATGCAATTTCGTAATCGTAATTCGTATTTCGTATCGTAATTTTTTTTTTTTTGTTTTTTCTGACCGATGGAAATGTCGATGGTTTCTATTTCATTCATTAAATTAATTTTTTCATTTTCCCTACTATTATACATATACATACATAAAAGCATGCCATGTATAGTAAAAATTGTTTTTGTTGAGTTTCTTGCTTTTTTTCAAACGAAGTAGGTATACGTCATTTCCGTTCGTTTCATTTACAAGTTTACTCTAATACAAAAAATTTTGGTAGGCGCGCGCGCGTAAAGATGTTTACACATCAATAACAAATTTTTTTATATCTATAGGTTGGTCGTCTACGAACCAAATATGGATTACCGGTGGACACTCTGACTAGGGCTTGCAATACCTCTACGAGGGTAGCCTGCCTTTTAACAAAGCTGAGGAGTAAGCGAAAACCTGTTTGGTGGAACCCGGCACTTGCGGAGTACCGGAAAGTTTGTGGATCTGCCTTTAATAGAGAGAAAAGATCTAGAGATAGTCAAAACTGGGACTTCTATAAGCAATGCCTCAGAGTATACAAAAGGGAATTAAGAAAGGCGCAAAGAATTGAAGGCTGTGTGCCAAACTTAAGGTAAATCGTTTACTACGGTAAAAACCGGTTTTAGAACAGATTTTTCGATCAGTTTGCCATAGAGTTTTTAAAAAATAATTGAATTACCTAAAATTGACTTTTAACTTAAGTTTGGTACACAGCTTTAATAATAGAAAACAAATTTGAACAAAACGATTAAAGTAGCCGACGAAAAATTCGAAAAATATAAAGAATTTTAAAACAAATTAAAATCCGCGATCGGAGTTAACCAATTTTTTTGTGCGAGTAGGTGATTCCAGTTGTTCGACTGTTACTTTGGATGAGTCGGTAAAACATAGATTGGTGACAGAAAACTACTGTACAACGAGAAGCATTTATTTTCCCCGATCTTCCCGGGTGAACTATATGCTTTATCAATTCGCTTAAAAATAATTCATCGCCTGGATTAGATGGTGTTTCGAATGTATTAGTTAAGAAGATGGCTTGTTATCTTGTGGATGTCTTAAATTTCATCATGAATTTAAGTGTCATTACAGGGATTTTCTCGTTAGCCCTGAAGCGAGCTGTAGTTATCCCAATTTTTAAAAAAGTGATAAATCGAGTTTAGATAACTACCGACCAATATCGCTTCTTTCCATTTTTACTAAAATCTTTGTAAAGTCCATGAAATAACCATCCTACTACAATACTGATGGTACATTTTCTGAATAAAAATAATTTTTTTGTCTCCGCTCTAATTCGGGTTTAGGAAAAATAAGAACACGAAATTTTAACAGTTCTGGAACAAAAAAAGTGGGAGCATTGATTCAGGGTTGAATTCTCTTAAGGAAACTTTATTGTTGTGGCTTTCGTGGAATGATCTATGGCTTTGTAGTCACCTATCTGATCGATCACAATCACTGTTATTCCTTCTTTACGTGAATGGAATTTTCTGACGTTCTTTTGCAGGCTCTCTTCATCGGTTTTGCATTTTCGTTTTTGTACTCTGGTTCGAAGGTATCGAAGGTCTTATGGCTATTTTGACCTTTATACCTTCGGAGGTTAGTTTATTATGCCTTAGTTGGAGGTTAGTTTTTCGTAGACTGGAGGTTAGTTTTTCGTAGACATTTCTTCAATGTGGTTTCACCCATCATCTTCAATAATTTACCGATTGAAATTAGATTGTCTAGGAGCTTCTCTGGCTTCACTAAAGTTGTCAAACAGTACTTAACTGCAATGCAAGACGTATAAAAACTATTCTGAATCCAAGTATAAATCAATTTTAATTTTATTTTTTTATTTACCTAAGATAATGTAAGTATTTTTGTGTTTGCTGTGTACTTTTAATCTAATTTGTTGTTATGATTGTATTTATAGTTAATTAGGAATCATTGTGCCCCGCTGTAAGAGCCAAGGGTACAATTATCTTACCATACTTTGCCATATTCTTTGTAAATTGATTAAAATAAAGTTGGTAATGAATAAAAAAAAATGTCCCAGACAACAGTTGCCATCACTTTCCCAGCCGAAGAAACAGCGTTTGCCTTTTTTGGACCCTCGTCACCTTTGGCGATCCACTGATTTGACTGTATTTTTGATTCTGGAGTGTAATGGTATATCCAAGTTTTATAAAAAGTAATTAGCCGGCGCCAAAACTCTGATTTGTTGCGCCTAACTGCGCCAAATGTTCATTCGAACACGTTTCTGGTCCAAAGTGAGCAAATGTGGCACCGAACGCGCGGACGTCATCTTCATGTTGAGGTCGGAAACTTTTTAGACAACCCTCTCGTACACTAGTAGATTGGGCATTTTGTTTATTTCCCCAGTGTAAATAGGGCCAGCGAGAGAATATTTACACATACTTTTGATAGTCGGTGCCAACTAGCACAGAGGCTGCTTTACCGACATTTATCTAATCGTACTATTTTTTTCCAAACCATACTTTCGGTTGATTCAATCAGATCGAATCAGTTTTAAATATCGAATCGGCCACAACACTTATCGTGCAATTTATAAAAATTACTCAAACTGATGGCATGGTAATTAGTACGAGTAACATAAACTCAGTTAAGGCCGAGTTGATGTAAAATGGACGACAACTTAAATCGTATTTTGATCTATATGATAAATTGTAACGAGAATGGACTGTTTAAATGAAAACAATTTGATTAGAGTTTACTTCGTATGTATAATAGAATAAAACTCACGTAAAGATTACATTTGTTATCATGCCCTTATCTACAATTTGAAGGTCAAGATGGGAAACGATAATAACAATTCGATTTATTTCTTCAGGTGCAACTATTTATCACCAGATTTTAAGTAGCTATTTGCAATTATGCAAGAGAGCAAATAGATTTGCCTCTGGGGAGTAGTGTCTGCTTTGCTAAGCGGCAATCATAAATTCTATAAAAGATATTCAATTTGGAGATGTCGAGTTTTCTAGGTTTCTTTGTCTCTGTTTTAGGGCCGAAATGCACGTCGTGATCGTATTGAGATTAGTGGGTGTAGTGAATTGGTACATTCACTATTAGCTACAGAAGTTTTGGAAGAACTTTTTCTTGGGATAGCCTTAATTCCTCTCGCTGGCCCCTTACTCTCTCAATTTGAGCTGAATGACATCTAAATTGGTGTTGCCAAAACATTTTGTTTATCTACTATTGCCAGCTCGTAGTCTGTTAGGTGAGTCGACAGCACTTGAGGCTGATAGATCTTTAAGGCCAGATTCCCTGGAGGATTCTATATCTTTACAACTTATGATATCCTTCCGTTTAGAGGGAGCTCTGGTTGTACCGATTTTTAAAATAATTTATCCCTTAAGTATTATATTGGCCTTACCAGAAGTATGTGTGATCGGCACAATTACGACTTCAGCAGAGCTCGACAATGTTAACCTTGGCATTTTCCTTGTGTAAGCTAAGCAATAACTGGTATGCGTCAAGGACAAGTATTCGTCACTTCGTCTATTACATAACTATCTTCTGCCAAGTAACTAAATATTTAGATTTTCAGTGCAGGGGAAATCCCTGGCTTAGTGTTTTTCTTTATTTATCGATGATTTGCCTTTTGAGATTTAGATAATGAGTTAGCCCTGAGGCATTGTTACGCGAATTCTAAATTAGCGCCATTTTAGCAAGATAGAAGAAATTGTGGGAAACGGTCTTGGCTGCAATGAATCAAGTAGCAGACAAAAGTTACTTGTAGCAATAACAATCGAATATAAAGGTTCTCAGTTGTCAGATTAATTGAATCGCTTTGAGAAATCCAAATACGATCCCGAAAACAACTTTGGTGTTAAATGGGATAGTTGTTCGATCGCTTTGATGTTCCCTCCTCCCCAGATTCGAATTAAATAAGCCAGATGGGAGTTAATATTATTAAAATAGATATTTTTCCGCATAAAATGGGATAAAGTGGGATCCATACCACCACCAATGGTTACACTCTTCCTACAACGTCCATCATAATAGAAGCGAATTTAGAGTTTCCCTTCTCGTTAACCGTCAAGTGCAGGAGTACTTCCGCCCTGCCAACATGAGGATATGCACAGTTAGATTACGCCACAAAAGCTTCAATATCACGATTTTCAATGTGCATACGCCAACTGAAAACAAATTAGATTATAAAGATTTATTCTTTGAGTTGAGCTGGAATCAGTAGGAGTCCTACACCAAATGCAATGGAAAAACCGGTAGGAGTGCAGAAACTACATCACATATTGGTTCGTACAGTTTGCCTCAGTTCAGTAATAACAACGATCAACGCGTCAACGAACTTATAATGTATAAACTAGTCGAACCGAATACGGGTTTCAACATAAGAAAATTCACAATGTTACGTGAAGATTGAATGATGACATAACGAAAAATCAAATTGATCATGTCATGATCTTGAAGAGACATTCCACCAGCATAATTGACGTTAAATCATATAGATGTGCGACAGTGATGATGTGCTTATTATTTTCAAATATAAGTGCAAACTGTCATCCACATTTAATAAACAAACAAAGAATACCGTGCGCTGGGATATTGATGTACTTAAAAATAGAGACTCCTTGCAGAACTATCGGTCAGCTGTCATTAAAAATTTAGACCGGCGCGAATACAATTGGAAGAACACCACCAAGTTCAGCAGTGATTGATTCGACGATCAGTGCCATCAACTCGTCGAAAATAAACGAGAGCTGCGTGAAAAATGGTTGGGCTCGTAACCCTAGGATCTCCCGCACAAAAAGCTAATCGATCATAAATCGTCTTGCGTTGACATACTGTACTCTAGCTAATCGCAGTGTAAATGTAAAATACTATAGTGGCGCCGCTATTGCACGGTATCAATATTATGACGAATGACATATTATAATGACAAGGCCAACATATCATTTTAATTTTAAATTTAATTGAATGCTGGAGTATTCACATTGATGATTTACGAAGAAACAAAAGAAATTCTTCTGTTTATGAGAATATTTCTAATAATCATAAAGATATGAATGTATTGAAATCGGTTGGAGAAGTTAAACTAAAAATAAATAATTTAACTTCAAAATTTAGATTTGTTCCATTTATTATTTCATATCGTGGTAGTCTGCAATTGGACAACGGTACCTCAACCTCGCAAAATAAATTATCGCTGATCTATGAAAAATAAATTGTGATATTTGTTTGTTTGTATTTTTTAAATGTTTATAACGTTACCAATTTCCACATTTTACGGTCAACAGTTTCTTTTGAATTTAATGCCAAAAATAAAACCGCCGATTTTTTATTGCAGTCAAAATGAAATAATAACTTTTCCTCTGTGTCTCGTACTAAAATTTACAAATGTCGACCTCCATCATTAAGTTCTTGGATTTGTTGGAATACGGCTTGCAAATTGATGAATGAAATCATTTTCAGGTTATTGCAATTCACAAGTATATTTTTTGTTTGTTTAATTTTACTACTATTTGAATCAAATGCACACAAACAATGAAATGTCATAAGAGTTAAAATCTCCGACTAGTAATGTGCTACTTGTAGCCCCTCCCACGAATCTCATAAACATTAAAGATTAATTTACTAAACCAGTTTAGTCACTAAACCTCAAACCGAAACGAGATTAGCTAATCTTCTACTTGACACACTAGCGCCCAACTCGGAAAATCACTAATCGCGTTTTATTAATCCATAGTCTGTCACAGGTAGCCTGGATAGACGGCGGAGTAGTTGAATTGGTTTAGCAAAATTCGGTTAAGTACTCTAGGAAATAAGATTCAATTCAGATCGACATACTACGAAAAATTCAAAAATCTACTAGCACATTCAAGTTTTTCCATAAGGTGCTTGATTGAATTTTGCTAAACCAGTTTAACTAATCCGCAGTCTGTCCAGGCTATTAAGCATTCATTTAGTCAGCCAAGAACGAATCACTAATAACCAGCGTGGTCAAATAAACAAGATTAACACTAGTCAACAAAAGTAAAATAAATAATTAATAACTGCAACTACTGGCGGAATTAAAGTTAAACTGCGTGGTTCAATCTATAATCGTCAACACGATTATTCAACAGGGCTTAATTGTGCTTGAATCGAAGAAATTCTTACTACAAATTCCGCAAGAGGGAATTCTAGCTCTGCTTGCTGGTAACACCGTTTTCAACATTATTGAAATGTGTCATGTTAAGAAGTTACTGCTTCGTTTGCAATCGTTTGCAATAAAACTGCTTCCGACATTTTTCAAAAAATGATGCTCACCAGGATACGCTGCATTGAAGTTTCCATGAATCAACGACATTATCGTCGGAGTTACAAATGACCAGCAACATCGTAAACGCCACCAATTTGTGCCAAGCCGAATGTACCAAAACGATTCCATCCTAAGTCAGCTTGTACGGTCATAAATTCAAATGCGATTTTCATCAATGAATTATTACATGGCGGAGTAGATTACAAGTGAACTGAGAGAGTCACCCCACTTAATCAACTCAAGCAAGCATCTGCCACTGGCTTGTTTCTCATACATTATGTGAATTCAATCAAGAAAATCATAGTCGCAGCTGATGCGTCTATTACGGAAGGGGCGAGTTATTGTTGAAAGTTTGCCGATAGATACGAATTTGTGTTAGTAATTAAAATACGTCTTTTCTATATTAGATGATAGACGGAAGTAAGAAAACATTTTTATTAAAACAAAATCAATATAAATAGCTGCCTACTTATATAACAATATAATTCTCATTCCAATACCCCCACTAGAATTCTATTTCTTCATAGTGCAAAGCCCCATTGCATTGATGAACTTCTGGTGCTTGGCAGTACTGAGTCCTTTTGTCAATACATCTGCTAACATATCATTGGTCGAAACAGACACAAGTTCGATACGTTTGTCATTTATCATGTCACGAATAAAGTGATGTCTTACATCAATGTGTTTGGTTCTTGGATGGTAACTGGTAGTTGTAGCTAAATTAATAGCACTCCTGTTGTCGCAAAAAATCTTCACACACTTTGAAGTTTCGACAAATAACTCTCGCAGTAATCCGTTTAACCAAATCGCTTCCTGTGTGGCCGAAGTTAATGCCATATATTCGGCTTCAGTTGTGGACAGGTGGGTTGTTTTCTAGAGTTCCAGGATATCGGACCGTTTTGATATGTAAAAACATATCCTGTAGTTGATCGTCTCTGGTCCAAATCGCTCGCCCAATCAGCATCAGAAAAAACCGATAAACCGCTGCCACCATTTTTTCTAAATTCTAATTTAGCCGTTGCACTTTCCTTCAAATAACGTAGAATGCGTTTAACAGCTGTCCAATGAGCCTCGCCAGGATTATTGTTGAATCGACTAACTAAATTCACGGCATAACACACATCTGGTCTGGATACTTGGGCTGCAAACAAAATACTTCCAACAGCTGACTGGTACGGCACTTCAGCCATTTCATCCAATTCCTTTTGTGTTTAGGCAAAACTCCGCTGACAGTTTTTGATTGATGTCTATGGGTGTCGATACCGGATTGTAATCCACCGTATTATAACGAGACAGCATCTCGTTGATATATTGCTCTTGGTCAATCCAAATCAGACCATTCTTGCGATCGCGTGTTATTTGTAGACCTAATACATACCGCGCTTCACCCAAATCTTTCATCTTAAATGTCGACATCAGGTGTTCTTTGAGTTTCCTTTTCATTTCTTTGTCGTTCGTGAATATTATAAGGTCATCCACATAAACAGCAACAAATATTATCTTATTTCCACTAACTTGGTAATAGATGCACGGATCGACTTTGGACTTACCTAAGCCAGACTTTAACAATTCATTGTCTAACTTTATATTCCAAATGCGGCTTCCCTGTTTTAAGCCATATAATGATTTATTGAGACGACACACTTTGTTGCCTTTTGCATAACCTTCTGGTGGCGTCATGTAGATTTAATCATCGAGATCTCCTTGCAAAAACGCCGTCACTGCATCCAATTGATCTATATCAAGATCAAAATTCACTGCGATTGCAATTAGCGTCCTAATCGAGCTATACCTGACCACGGGGGAATAAGTTTCTGCGTATTCAATGCCCTTCTCTTGACAGCAACCTTTGATTACCAGTCTAGCCTTATTATCTTCCCAGTTGCGTCCCTCTTTGTTTTGAATACCCATTTACAATTGATCGGCTTTCGATTTGGTGGAAGATCCACTAAAATCCAAGTGCTGTTTTCTTGCAAAGAACTATATTCATTACGTATAGCCTCTTTCCATTTCTCACTATCCGCTCGATTCAAGGCTTGGCTGACAGTGACTGGATCATCCATTTCGATTGAATGCACATTGTAAATCATATAGTCATCCCAATTTACTGGCTTAGGTTGTCTGGTGGAACGCCTAACTACGCATTCATCCATATTAATCTGGGCTGTTTCAGGAGGCACATAGTCATCAGTTGATACTTGATGAGTTCCATCATCATCTTCATGTTCACTGGTCGTGTAAAGTGTATCATCATTGGTTCCTTCAGCGGATGTTCCTGTACTGTCAATCTGATCTGGATCATTCGTTGTGGTCTGCGACAAATCTGCAGGGTTATCATCAAATATAGACGCTTCTGGGAAAATATCTAAATAAGTACTGACTGAATCTGGCAGTATCCGTTCCCCAACACGTTGATTTTCGTGAAACACCACATCACGACTAACTATAATCCGCTTAGTATCGGGGTCATAACCCTGTAGGCCTTCGATACTTCGCTGTAACCGACAAAGATTCCCATCTTCGACTTTGGGTCTAATTTTTTTCGCTTTTGTTTTGGGATATGCACCCAACACTCGCAACCAAACACTCGAAACCGCAACAAATCCGGTTTTCTCCCCGACCACACTTCTTCTGGTGTCATTCCATTGATCACTCTACACGGCGAATGATTAATTATATACGCAGCGGTAGACACTGCTTCTGCCCAAAATTATTTATCTAGGTGGGCATCAAATATCATGCATCGCGCACGTTCTATTATAGTCCGGTTCATGCGTTCTGCAACTCCGTTCTGTTCTGGCGTATACGGTGCGGTTAGTTGATGCTGAATACCTGACGTGCGTATAATCTTCAAAAATTGCTCGTTGCAATATTCAGAACCATTATCGGTACGTAAAATTTTTATGGTCCTTCCACTCTGGTTCTCGACAGTATTTTTAAATTCCACAAAAGTATTGACTACATCTGTTTTTGATTTAAGTATGTAGGCAAAAACGCGTCTTGTGGAATCGTCTACGAACACCATAAAATATCGTGCACCTCCAAGCGAAGCACATTCGATTGGACCGCATAAATCAGAATGTATTAAATCGAGCCTTTGATTGGCCCGAACTGCAACATCTTTAAAGGGAAGGCGTGTTTGTTTACCCTTCAAACAAATTGAACATCCATCGTGGTTTCTTTGACTAAAATTAACACCTACTGCTCGTTCTGATTTCAACTTCATTAAGCTGTTGAAATTTAGGTGTCCCATTCGCCGATGCCATAATATTTCATCTGATCTAGACGTCTCAGCACTGGATATCATGGCCAAACTATCACTCGGCCGATTAAATATAAACATACCATTTTCATGTTTTGCTGTGATTACTACTTTGTGCGATTGATCATAAACATTGCACCCACTGTTGTCAAATACTACCTTTTTACCGCTTTTTACTATTTGGCTGACGGATAAAAGGTTTGCACACAAATATGGAACAAACATCACTCCTTCCACATTGACAACACCTCCATCAGTGGCCTCCAGCTGAATGTCTCCAACACTTCTGATGGTCAGACGAGAGTCATTCGCAGTCACGACCTCATTGTTCGGTGGTGGCTCTGTGGTTCTTTTGAACCAATTCCCGTGTGCGGTCATATGCGCTGAAGCTCCTGAATCAATATACCACCCTGATGATTTCGAGGTTGTACTCAAAAACGATGCAAACAAAGTTTTTTCATTCTGAGGTTTTGTAGACCGTTTCTCTGGACAATTAGACGCATAATGGCCCAATTTGTTACAATTGTAACATCGACTGAACTTCTTGTCCTTACTTTTGGGCTTAACGTTCTTGGTAACTAATGCTGCATTATTTGTCATAGATTCATTCTTGACATCTTGCAATATTTTATTTTTAATTATATCGGCGGAAATCTTAATTCCGGAAGCTTCAATTCCCTTCGATGATTACATCGTTCTGTATTCATCCGGTAGACCCGATAATAGCAACGTTCCAGTCCATTCATCCGTCACAGCCAATCCGACCCCATTCAACTTATATGCGTACGTGACCACTTTATTCACGTATTCCTCTACGGAACTGCAATCAGTCATTCTCGTTGATATTAAACTCCTGAGTAAACCTACTCGCCTGGTTAACCCAACGTCTTGGAAAGCTTTCTCCAATTCATCCCATGCTTCTTTAGCAGTTTTTGTATTCTGCACATGTGGGTAAACTATTTTGTCAATCAACAAAATCAATTTTGCGCGTGCCTTTTTAATTTTTTTTTTCGTTTTCTTCTTCACCTATTACTGCATCCCATAGGTCTAGGTCCTCAAAATATGCTTGTACAGCGAACCTCCACGAATCATAATTATCACGCCCTTTTAGTTTTTCTATTGAAGCAGATGCCATTTCCGACATTTTAAATATATTTTAATTATCGCCGTTCTCTAATGCACAAATAATCGTAATCTGGGCCCATAACCTGCTGAAAGTTTGCCGACAGATACGAATTTGTGTTACTAAATTAATTAAAATACGTCTTTTCTATATTAGATGATAGACGGAAGTAAGAAAACCTTTTTATTAAAACAAAATCAATTTAAATAGCCGCCTACTTACCGTATATCTTCGATTCTAAGGCGCACTTTTTACCTCATTTTAAGGTTTCTGAAAATGGGGTGCGTCTTAGAATCGAGGGCGTCTTAGAATCGCAAGTTTTCTCGTATATTCCAATGCGTCTTAGAATCGCATTTTTTTTTTAAAAAATTCGTATCTGTAATGCGCTCGATTGCTCAGAGGACGACACATTGTCGGGGGATGAAACTTCTGAACCATCTGATACTTCTGAGATATCTATTTCGTCAGATAGTTCAGAGGAATCGGACGATTCGGACTTTCTTGGATTTATTTAACCCAAAATACGAGCTTTTGTTTAATACCTAGGTTTAAATTAATAGTACCTACTTACCTATATGCAATAATAAACTGAATTAAATATAGGTAACTGCCAAAATAAAAAGGAAATATGTACTTCAAGATTAACTACCAAGGTATTTTTTTTCGTTAGTAGCATGCGTCTTACAATCGACATATTAAAAAAAAAATTCTATTAGTCGCGCTCAAATTAAGGTGCGTCTTGCATTCGAGGGCGCCTTAGAATCGAAGATATACGGTATATAACAATATAATTCTCATTTCAATAGTTATTTGTGCCACTAACTTGATGATAGAGTTAAAATGTGTGATATGCTGGTATTCAAAAAAGAACCACTCATTCACCTTGGCGTAAAACAGAAACATTTTAAGGTTGGTCGAACGATATTCTTCAAACTAAAGCACCGCAACAAACAAATGCACTTGGCAACCCGCTAAGCTAGTCAAACGCTGGGTCAGGATGAACTATATAATTCAGGCACACTACAAGACTGGCTTTCGAGATGCTACCAAAGCAATGTGTAGTTGAGTCGGTCTATGTTTAGAAGCAAGCTGTCCGATTTTGAAGTTGAAGTAGCGCCGGCGACCACAATATCAACGTATAGGGAGTTAGTGGGCATGTCAAAGGACACATCAAATAAAATTACTTTGGATCGTTTTACTCCCTTTTACCATAAATAAGGGAATCTAGCTATTACACTACTAAGTTATCATAAATTTACTTTTAATGTTATATTTTATTAAAACAACTTCCTCCAAATGCGGAAGCCGATACCTAGTAAGGAAGTGAACTGTGCACATAAACATCTATATAACATTAAGTAAACACATGTACATAATATATTTATCTATATATAATATCTAACATTCACGAGATTTGCCAAATTTTAACTTCCCGTCTATAGTCTTACCACAATTGTCTGCCCGCGCATGCTTCTTGTTACGTCATTAAACAAAAATGTGTATGTAATAAGACATTATCGATAAACCCACCTGTTAACGCACCCCGATTTTGTTTATAACAACAGGGTAATTCTTAAAGAGTAAGTAAAATAAATTCGGGAGGCGATAAGGAACTCTAATCTGTACAAAAAATTATATGACAGCACATATCCTATCTGTAAGGTAAGAGAAATAATCAAGGTTCTACTGTAAATTAGTCACTTTGCATTTCACCAATATTTTAAAAACTATTAAGTAAACACAAATTTCTCAAATAAACGTTTTCTAATAGCAAATTAATTAGTTTGTCAAACACAGGACCAATGACTAATTCCTCAAAATTACAGTAAATTTTCTTAATACTTTGAAAATATGCAAATTAATAATACATTTTTAAAGAAATATTGATAAAATTAAAGGTTTTCACGCTGTTTTTAGTCTGAAGTGTATTTAGTGTGGTGTCATATAATTTTTTGTTCAGATTAATGCCCCCATCACCACCCGAATTTTTTGTACTTACTTAAGAGTCACCCTGTATAAATTGCTGTTATATTGTTATGACGTAAACTTCTACAAACAAATCGATTAATGCCATCTGATCATATAATAGTAATCTTCATCTTATTAAAGAGGTTAAGGCTTCATGATTTGTATGCATTTTAGTAGGTCATGAGTATTTAAGATTCATACAAACTACTTATTACAGTCTCAAGGTTTTTAACCACTTTTACCCATGTCTAAGTCATGCCATGCACGCTTAGCTTACCACACACAACCTCGGAGGCGTTACTACTTTTTAATACAAATTATGCGCGCTTAAATAAAGAACTAATTAATTTTTTTTATCTCTAACTACGTTTTTATTGTACATTAGAAATAGAATTGAATAAAAAATATATAAAAAAGTGGTTACTTGACATAAAATCGCAAAACTAAAAGTTCCACGTCAATTTTCATGATGATTGCTTTTAATTAATTTAAAACGATTTGAATTAAAGATAATTAAATATGAGACCGGTCAGAAAATATATGCCTTTGAAAAGAGAGACAGAGATTCTAAATGTCGTCTCATGACGTGCACCGATTGATATCGCGGAAGTTATTGGTGTTCGATCAATGCCATTTAAGCAGACACATAAATTTCAAGGTTATACTTTCGTAAACACGCACTGAACGGCGGCGTATACTTACAATTAACAACAAAATAAGTAGAATCACATATAATTTTGTTACTCTACATAAAACTACATAAAAATTTTGAATCACAAAACAATAATTTTGTTATTTATTTCAATCACACCACGTTTGTTGTTGTAATCAATTTTACAATTTCACATACAAAATTCAATGTTTTTCACATAATTATTAGACTCGCAATAAAATTTAATTTGTTTTTTTTAATCATAATAATATGATACGTATACATATTTACATAGCATACGCAAAAAATCGACACATAAACAAAAAAAAAAACGCAAACTAAAGAATTTAAAATTTTAAATAAAATAAAAATTGAACATGCAATTTGCTTCACTAATCACCATTCGACTTGACAGCCAATTGTAATTGACAACCGAAATTATGATGGTATTGCAGTTGCAGGGTTGATTTTAGTTTTAGTACAACTTGCTATATTGTCGGAATTGTAAGGTTCGAATTTTAGTGAGTTCTAAACGGAGTGCATCAAAATGTTATAATTTTGGTACGGTTAGGTGAAAATGATAACCAGTGATGAATAATTTATTATTTCAATTAGTTCGGTAAAACTATATCCAATAGAATTTGTTTATTTTATCAACAATAAAGTTTAATACAAATATTGTTTCATTTGATTTCTGTGAGTTATCATCATGCTATTTGAAAGATAAGGTGCGAGCATCACCGAGTAACTTCAAACTGCAAAATCGCATTTATCTTTCAAATTAAAATGCAGGATGTTCAATATTTTAAAATTTTTTAAATTTTCAAAATAGGTGTTCATTGAATCGTATTGAAGTTTTAGTACTTGACTAAAGTATCGGAAGATATTGACAGATAGCAGCACAGATATTTTTAACGGACCGTTGTTTTTTGCTAGTTTTTCTGTTAGTTTTGTGGTTGTTATAATAATTACATACCAATATATTATGACTGTGAATCAATTCTACGGAAAATCTAGGGTAAGCTCCGTTTTAACACTGTGTATGCTAAATTGAAATACTGTACTAAAAAGTAGTTTAAAGCGAAGACACAAAAGGTAAATAATAGTGAATTTTTTGTTTTTTCAAGTTAAAATCCAAATCCACTTTGGAAGTGGGACCAAGCGCAAATTTTAGTGATAAAAAAAATCACAAAAGGAAAATATTTTTTTTTCTTAAAAACTGTATGCAACCGAAACTGCTACAATATTTGTTTTCGTCAAAACAAAAGAAAGAAAATCACTAAAATTTAGTGGTACGTCTCGAGGTACGTATAAAAAAATTAACCGTTTTTAAAAGGTGAACAATTAAAATTAAATAAATGTTTCGTGAAATTTAATAATAATTCTAGCTTAATAATCTTTTTTTCTTTTGTGAAGTGTTACTAGTTACAAGTTATTTTAAAATGGTAGGTTTTTTATTTTTGTGTGAGTTCTTTTTTGAACAATTAATCCGTACAACGAATAAGATTTTATTATTTTTTTTAGTCAAAGCGAAATTAAATAAGTTATCAATGTTTTAGTACACAGTATAGTATTCAACGATAAGTTACATATTTCAATTTAGCGGGTTATAATTAATTGTGAAATACATATTTTTTATAATTTTGCTACTGTTCGCTTTTTTTTAAATAAAATAACATAACATTAATCTTATCGTCCCGAAATCGAGCCAAATAACTGTATATATTTATATTGTTCTAAAATAATTTAAACAACAACGTGATTAACAGTAATAAATACCTATATGAATTTGATTTGATACTTTCAAAATGTAAAGCAGCGAAGGGGACGACGCTCATTATAAATAATTTTCACTTTAAATTTAAAAAACAATTGTCAAATTTTCTACTGAAACTATCTGTCAAAATATATATTTTGTAAACAAGTTAAAAAACGACATACGTCTGCTACAAAAAAAAAAATATAATGTCGACGTACGTTTTTCTAGCAAACTACAAGAATTATTTTTATCACTAAAATTTGCGCTTGGTCCCATTTCCACTACTGCATACCAAATTTGGCAATTAATAGTTAAAAAATGGCGCAGTTCCAATGAGCATAGCCAAATCCCAAACGTTTTTTTTTTTTTAAAAATCGTGTTAAAAAGCAAATCACATTCCATAATTTGACCAAGATCAATCAAGAATAGGCCGAGTTCTTAATAAAAATGTGAATAAAAAAATATGTTTAAAAAATCTGCCTTTTGGTGGAATTTTTTAAGATACCCAGCTTAATCGGAATTTTAAAACGCGGGATTTTAAAAAGCGGGATATTGAAATGCGAGATTTCGAAAATCGGGATTTAGAAAAGCATGGTTTTGGAAATCGAGATTTCTAAAAGTCCTGATGTTGATAATTCGGTATCTTGTAATTCGGGTTTCCGTGCCGATCCCGACTTTTGATCACACAAAATTCGTTTCATTACCTAAATTATATCAAAATATATGTGGCGCATTCATAAAATTACATATCATTGGTTGATATTAGGCGTACGAGTATTGCAGTGGTAAAAGTGAATTAAGGATTTAGTTTTTGATTTATAATTTTCCAAATCCACAGCCATTTTTGGATTTAGTTTTTGGCTTCAAAGTTTGTAAGTAATAATGTGTTTTCCTATGTATATTTGCATATTTCGTGATTTTATTAAAATTTTAATTTTATTTTATAAACATAATAATATTTATGTCAATTTTGCAGTTTGAAATACGACTTTAAACATTTTAGTACAAACTTTTAGTACTAAAAATTGGATTCGATTTATGTAAATCCAAAATTGTTTTGGATTTAGATGAATCCATTTAGGTTCACTTTTAATGCCATTGTTGTTGTAAATGACCAATGCTAATTATCATCACAGCAACAAAACATTTTTACAGTTTGGCAAAAATGTAAATTCATTAAATTCGTTTTAGCAATGCAATACGGAATATGCTTGAATATATCGGAAATAATCTCTGAATAATTTCCTAATATTTAATTAACAGTTACCATTACTGGAATATTGCCGAATACACCCAAAATATCCCTACACAAATTTTCCTAAAATCCACTAAAGACAAAAACACAAAAACAAATAATTTCCACAATTATTTCCCTACTATTTTCACTTTAACATCACTTATTTTATCCGCTACTCACTTTCCGCTTTAATTCAAGATTTGACAAAGCCTTATTCATCCTTGAGTAAGAAAAGTGTTGAAAAGCATTTCGTTGACGATCTATTCCTTCCCAGTAAATATCGCTTATAAAAGGACTCCATACCATCCTAAATTGACCATTTCACCAGTCGCACTTTGTTCTGGCCGACATTCATTATAACACGAATGTGTTACAGTGCGTTGCAATCCATGTTCGATTTTCTTCGTCACCTCACCACCTCTGGAATTATCAGCTTTCTCAAATTTTCGGTCGTTCTTCGGTACATAAACAGTTCCTGCACGAAAATCATTGAAGCCATCTTTATCAGGTAATTCGTTATGAACCTAATTAACCATGAACACCGCTTCTTTTGGCTCTCACTGCTCAACAAATAGCTACGTCGATTCTGCACAAGGTTAGGCATTCAAAATTCCGAGTAATTCTTATTCTTCTTCATGTACTCGATTCCACAAAGCTCATTGTTCCTTCCGACCAATGGCATCCTGTTCCCCATTATTACCGACAGCCAATACTGTTCTGTGCTCCCCACCGTATATTAATTGAATTTGTGTGAGAACAAAGCGGCATGTGTTGGAGTGTTTTGATAGCATACCACATGCTATCGTTGCAATATCAGGACATACTCGTTCTTTTAGATATTATTAACCAGTTGAGAGTGTTAAACTGGGTTCTAGAATCTCTATCATTAGTTCCTCACCCTAATATCTAAACTAAGAGGTAAACCGGGTAAAAATTCAAATATATTTTATCGTTAAAAACTGTTGAATATACACCAAAAACAACTAAATGTAGCGATGCTGTTGGTGAACTATTTTAAGGCGGAATTCCATTACTGCGGTTTTTTTATGCAGAAAACGAGAAAGAGATAAAATCAAAAATCCCTAAGGGTGTGAGCGGCGCAACAGAAACTTTTTTTATATTTAAATTTTTTAGTGTTGTTGCGGTTTGGTTGCCATAAATATAAATAAAAAATATAAAACGAAGTATTTTTTATTGCAACCAAAATGAAAAATACTACCCACTCTCAGCTAATTTTTTTTATTTTTAGTTTTATTTCTAGTAATATTTTTATGGTGAGCACTTTGCTCATACATTTTATATATGTTTGGTGGGAGTGTGATATAAATCGCATTTTCACGATAAATTTATATTAATGTTCAAATTAAAATATTTTACAATTTTTATTATTTACTCTGTATTACATAAATTTAATGCATGTATAGGTTATGTTATAAACGCGGTCAAATATTCCCTTAACTTTTTTTTTATAGGAAAGCGTTTTCTTAGTTTTTAATTATTGAAAGGAATTAATTAAAAATATTTTCAATTGATGATTTCAACATGCCGTACAGCATTTATCTGAGTAAAAGGCATTTATTAGGTGTGCAAGTAGAAACTTGGCTCTGAAGTTGGTTGCATCTAAAATTCTAAATATACTTGAACGCATCCAAATCGCCCGCCATTTTGGTCATATGTTGCTTAGTCGTTGCTGTGTTTCAGTCAAAGCTGCCGTTCCGTGTGTATTAATTTAAAGAGATGGATGTCGATATGCAACATTTACGTCATTGCATTTTATATTGTTTTCAAATTAAAAAAAATGCTATGAATTGATTAATGCGACTTCGAGTGAACATTCAACAATAAAAAAATGGTTTGCAAGATTTCGTAAAGGCAATTTTAATCTTGAGGACGATTCAGGTGCAGTAAAACAATTTGAAGACGAAGAACCTAAAGTTTTACTAGATGAAAATCCGAGTTAAACTCAAAAAGAGTTTGCAGAACAGTTAGGATCTACTCACCATAAGCAATATCACTTCGATTGCATGCAATGGGAAAAATACAGATGGAAGGTAAATGCGTTCCTCATAAACTGACCAAAGAAAACAAAAACCGAAGAGTTGACAGATGAATTTGCTTTTTTGGTACAAAAGAATGAATTTTTTGCACAAAATCATTACGGGTTATGAAAATTGGGTTTTGTATGATAAACCTCGGGTTGATCCAGGTCAGCCATCAACAACAGTTGCAAAAGTCAGGATCTTAACGAAATGTTGAAGAACTGTCCACCACACTACATAAAACGGAGACCGGTTGAAATATAATAATTTTCACGGAAAAGCTTTGCTTAACACCACCTATAAGGTCTTGACCAAGTTATAGGTGCTGTCAAGCTATCAATTTACAACAAGCGCATTTTGGGTGATTTCCCGTGCGTTTTTCATCCAGACAGGTCTACAACCTATCAAACTTTTTTCTGACGATTGTGTTGGAAAAGTGCTACGCATCCCTGTACATCTTCTATATAGATTTTCAGCAGGCGTATGATAGTATCCAGAGCAATACTTTATGAAGTGTCAAGCTTTCGAAATAACATCAGAAGTGCGACCAGAACGCCTATTTTGATCCAGAATTGGGAGACGAAACCACAAATTTGTGTATACGTATACGACGTATAATACACAATTTTGAATAAGTGTGCTGTCATTTGTTACGCATGTATGTGTGTTGTTTTTGTGACCATATGCTTCAAAATTTATCGAACCGGGTGGAATCGGTTCAAATTTTTGGTGCTTCCACTCCTGTTTTGTGACATTTTCCCATTGTATCTAGATGGGGAACAAATTTGTTCGGACGTAACGCCACACCATTCGCAATGTTTTTATTTTAGGTTAATAATTTTATATTTTGTAAGTTAACAAATTTTATATTTTATAAAAAAAAACAATTGTAAAACATTTCGTGTTCAATAAAACGACACGTAAAAAATAAATTCACTTTCCTCAAAATTTAGCATAATTTGACAAAAGCAAAATTATGCTAAATTTCGAGGAAAGTGAATTTATTTTTGACGTGTCGTTTTATTGAACACGAAATGTTTTACAATTGTTTTTTTTTTATAAATTATAAAATTTGTAAATTTACAAAATATAAAATTATTAACCTAAAATAAAAACATTGCGAATGGAGTGGCGTTACGTCCGAACAAATTTGTTTGTTACTAATACAAAAACACATATATTTTACACTATTGCGTTTCGGTAATTCTTCTCTCCTGTTATTATTTTAGGATCAAAATACGCGTTGGAGACCAATAATCGAAATTCCATTGAACCTTTTATAGCAAGTCATTCGCCGGCTTAACATAGTGCAGCACAGGTGCTTATATTAAGTATCTAGCCAAATATGGGGCCGTAACATTGTGTCTCTTAAAGAAGTTCTGCTCCCGTTGGAAATAACAGCCCAACAAATTTGCCTTCATATTGACGAAGCGAGAACCAAATATGATAATGATGAATTACTTGGGGTCGATGGCAAATGTGAAAAAATCAGTCTCTATAGAAGGTTATCGAGCATTCTAAAATTAAAATTTTTAAGTTTCGCAATATGCAGCACAAAGCAAAAATAAATATTTACAAAGCGCTGATGGTAGCGAATCATGCACAACTGCTTGCCGTTTTTGAGCTCAATTTAGTTTGTATAATGCTTGGCTATTAAAGAAGTGGAAGTGTACCGGATGCATCTGAAACTCGCCAAGAAGAATGATATCATCGGTGCGAGTTTATTTCATTTGATCCAAAGGAACGATCATAAATTTCGAGCACATCTGTTTTTAAAGAATAGCCAAATTAATTTCGTGTGAAATTGAAGTCTGATTAACGTTATTAAAAACTTTTCAAACAATCGTAAGTTAATTGACACTTGTTGTTAAACCTTACTCAATACGTAATTCTTAAAATTTTGATAAAATTAATCAGAAATTAAAGTTTCACAAAAATTAATTAAACCGGAATCCAAGAAATCATCATCGTGACTAAATAAAAATACAACAAAACCATTTTCATTAATAAATAATCTAGTTATTACCGGAAAAATCTGAAAGCTATTTTCGAAATATCATATTCAACAATCTTCACTAAAAACTTGTATTGGTTGTGTGTCAATATACATTTTGACGGCAAGTCGAATTTATGTAAACCAAATATTCTTTAATGATTTCAAAAAGCTCGTATCCTTTATAATAAAGAATTTTTAGGCATGATACAGTTGAACTTAAAACATTACAAAAACACGGCAATTATCGTGTCATGTGATATAAAATGATGAAACGTAAAAACTTCAAGTTTACCAAGTCAACTGTTGTTTAACAACATTCCTCGCTTATTCGTTTTGTAAATGAATAACACTGTAATTGGCGGGATCAAGAAATACGTATAAATTTTGTAATAAATACACTTCGTTGGCCGTTAAAAAATTCAGCCAAGGTATATGAAACTAGAAAAACTCATAAAATCAATAAATTAAAATCAATTTTTATTATAATCCTAATTATTCTACTGAATATGTAATAAATTAATTTATATACAATAATATAAAAGTAAAATTATTTATTTAATATATATTTCAGAAGGAATCTGTATCACACGTACTCGATATAAACATAAAGCATCGGCGTTTATATAAATTAGGTCAATTTTCACTGTCGAGCATTCAAAATTTTTCGTATTGTTGAGACTCTCGTAATTTTTTATTAAAAAGTTCATCGTACGATGGTGGTAAATCACATAAATGTAAACTATTTAATTGTTCATTATTACTACTCGTGTTATTATTATTAGCCGATTGTTGATTATCTCCTGTTGATATCACAAATACACTTGGAACTGATTGTGTTTGCTGTTGTTGGCTTTTACGAAAACATAAACACTTTCGACATAATTTTCGAAGCGCTGCAGGACTTCGAAAATGATGTTGGATCGGATTGTTAGAATCACCAAAGCAATAAAACTATTTTATGTGTAATATAAAGAAAAACATATTAAATTAAGACACTTCTGTATGAGTGGTAATTTGCATAATCAACCAACCAATGTGAGTACACCGCAAATTACAAAGAGCACTACAAGTATTATTTGCCACAGTAACATTTTGATCCAATTTTTCACCCATTAAGACAACTTAGCACTTTTTATAAATGAATAAATTATAAAATTATATTGATTTGAAAACAAAATATTTAAATAATATTTTTTCACTTGCTTATTAGATTAGATAAGGTAATCTTCAACGCAACTGAAATATTTTTAACTGGTCGGTTTCAAAACAAAAGTAAGAATAAATGAAAAATGAGAATTTTGCCGTGTTTCTGTCCGGTTGCACGAAAGCAAATTGTAGGAATGTACGAAGTACGTAAAGAGAACGATAAAATTGTTGGATATTTTTTTTAGTACATTCATTCAATAATCTGCGGAATAGAGTTAAAATCGTGATTCAGTAATTAGCTTGATGTTGCTTTAGTTTGATTAGATAGTGTGAAGATAATATTATATCATTAGAATACTCGATTTGTGTTACAAATGTAAACATTTTGATACTTTGTATTGGGAAGTTTATATTCGACCACTTGCGCTAAGGCGCTTGAAAATCGTTATGGGGATCACTTGCATAATACTCATTCCGCTATTCCACACATTGATTCTTTCATCGTGATTCTTTCCCCGTTTCCTTTCCCTTCGGCGGATTTTCTTGTAAATTGTCGATTTCTAACAATTTGGTATGTTTAAAAAATCTTTGGTATGTTTAAGATATCTTGCTATACCAAAATTGATAACAATGAAACAACAAGTTAAACTCAGCGACACAATAAAATGGGGGCCAAGGTCAGGTTCTCATTTTATTGTCATCGAAATCGATAAGTCGACCTAAAACTGTAAGTAGGTACCCGGAGTGTGCCCAAAAACACTTGTCGGAGTGCGGGCATCATATCGATAACGAAAACATCAAAAGATCAATTCATTGAGAAGAATCTCTTCTGTCAAACTAAAAAACCACTGTATTACATTTAAGCACAGTAACAATATGATTACATATATGTATTTAAAATATATAAAAATAATCCACATCGGATGCATCTTGCTCAATTCAATCTTTTTACTCCAATTACATTTCTTATTATTTTCCCCAACATGCATTAAAAGGTAAATTGCCCTATAAGCATGTATAACAGTTCTTCCCTCCTTAAAAGTTTCTCCAAATCTACTATTATTATAAAATTCACTATACTATTAATTATTATAAAATTCATTATGCGACCTATCGTTTAAATTAAAATTTCTGACTTTTTTATTTGTACCGTCTTCCGCCAACAACGTATCCCGATTCAGAATTATTAAATAAATTCGGGATTTGATTTGTCGATTGAACATTCTCATGAAGGGCGAAACACCAGTAGCTCAATGAATCGTTTTCCGATATGTCAGAAGAATGTTGCAAAGTTCCATATTTAAACTTGATCTATCACCTTTCAAGGATTTTAATTTGTTTTTAATTGTTTGAACATAACGCTCAGCTTGACCATTCGTAGATGGATGATATGCTGCTCTCATCTTGTGAATGATACCATTTAATTTAAAAAAACAATTAAATTCACGTGACGTAAATTGTGTTCCTCGATCCGAGACCAAAACAGTAGGAATCACGAAATTGTAGTTTCGATGCTCTGTATTCTAACTTCAGGCCATTTGGAAAACGCATCTACCACAATTATAAAGTAAATACTTAGATACGGTCCTGCAAAGTCTATGTGTATGCATTGAAATGGGTAAGTTTTTGGATCCCAACAATGAGTAGGCACCTTTGATGGGTTTGGTTTGATCAATTGGCAATCTGTACAGTTCTTCACAGTGCTTTCTATATCTTTGTCTATGTCTGCCCACCAACAGTAACCTCTGGCACATGACTTCATTCGTGTGATGCCAAAATGAATTGAATGTAATTCCTTCAACACCTTTCCTCGTAGTGTTTGTGGTATATATACCCGAATTCCTCGTAAAATGCAATTTTGTTGTAACGCAAATTCATTTTGTCAATACTAAAACGATCTTTACTATCCATCTTCGTTCGTTTTTCAAATCACTTATTAAATTTGCAACCAAACTATCTTTTAATGTATCTTCCCCTAACTCTTTTACTGTCAAAGGTAAGCTCTCAATAAGATTGCATTCTACCACATCAATTTCTTCAATTTTTGAGTAACTCTCCTTCGAGAGTAAACGAGACATAGCATCAGCGTTACCATGCTCTTTCGTGTTTCTATAGTCTATGTCATAATCAAACGCCTAATGTTGCATGCGCATTGCAGCTATTGTTGGTAAACCCTTGTTTGAGAGAAAAAAATTGAATTAACGGTTTATTGTCCGTGATCAAAACAAATTTCCGACCATAAACATATTGGTAAAACTGCCTAATACCAAAAATAATTGCATATGCCTCTCTGTCTATTTGTGAGTATCGCTGTGGCGATCTGCTCAGCATCTGTGAAGCATACTATATGGGACGTTCTGTACCGTCAGGGTACATATGATTCAATACGGCCCCCACTCCATAATGTGATGCATCCGTCGCAAGTACCAGAGGTAACTCATTTGTCACGCATCATAATGGACTAAAAATTTACTTGATTGCATTTCAGTTTTAATTCAAACAAACTTAACCTCGTTTTTTAATCAATTATTTATCGGGTATAAAATAGTACTTAAATTTTTGAAAAATCTACCATAGTAGTTAATTAACCCGGCAAATACTCGAATTTCATTTTTATTCGTTGGTCTACGCATATCTTGTATTGCCGTATTTTTCGTCTGAGTTTTGTGTATTCCCTCTTTATCTATCATGTATCCACAATATTCTATTTCCTTTACGAAAAATTTACACTTATCTTTATTCACTTGCAAATTGTAAGATTTTAATCTAGACAAAAATTGTCTCAATCTACTTAAATGAATACTATCGCCAGGGCCTGTAATTTTAATGGCGTCTAAAAAAACTATAACTCCAGGTATATCCTGCAATATTTGTTCTTTATGTCTCTGCCATATGGCAGGTGCAGAAGCGATACCATACATTAATCTTGTTGGTTCGTACAGTCCTTTATGATTGCTCAATGTCAGCATTTCCCTATCTTCTGGACTTACTGCTAATTGTAGATATGCTTGAGTCAGGTCGATTTTCGAGAATTTCTCTCCGCCTGCCATTGAGGCAAACAACTCCTCGATCGTGTGAAATGAATGTTCATCCACTAATAAATTCGGATTGACCGTTATCTTGTAATCCCCACATAATCGAATCTGACTATTCGCCTTTGGGACTGGAACCACCGGCGTAGCCCAATGACTATGATTTACTTTCCTTAAAATCCCATTTGCAACTAAATTATCAATCTTGGTCTCCACTAAACTACGAATAGAAAAAAGAATAGGTCGTGCCATTATGAAAACTGGTTTTGTGCCTGGTTTCAAATTCAGCTTAGCCTGGATTTTTGAAATTTTACCCATCGTCTTGTCAAAAACCATACTAAATTTGTTCAAAATTATGTTTATTTTGCTCTCTTCCATTTGTAGATTTTTCACTACTACCCTTGTATTTAAAATGTTCTTTCAATCCAAACATAAATTTCGTAACCGCACTCGCACCCAAGCAAGGGTTTCCTATTCGACCTAACTACGTATAATTTTAGTGACACACTTTTATTTTGATACCTGACATACACTTCCATAATTAACTCCGTATCCGTTTCGTGCAAGGTTCCATTCCCAAAATAACAATCCTTGTCACTTGTATTAATAATTGATACTGGCGATCCACTATCAATTTCGAATGTAAGTTCAATTTCATTTACGCTCAACGTTACAAAAAATTTTGATCTTCCATTATTAGAAACTATACTATTAATTTCGTCTATTTCTACTATACTATTTTCAACAGCTATTTATTCAATTAAATTTGTATGCTTTTTGTTGGATTTGGCCTTAAGATATGCATTGCGCAAAATTTCCTATTTTGTGACAAAAATTACATTTAGAATTTCAATAGCGACATACATCTGCTAAATTGCCTCCAACCCCGCATCGATAACACAATACTTCCTCAACGGAACCTTCCTTTCGTTTCCTGATTGAGTTTCCTGGAAACTGAAAGTTTGATTTGCCTGATGAATATTGTTCACTCGTTGATTGTTGAGCTCGGTTTTTTAATATTTTATTATGGGGAAAGCCGATAAGTATGGCTTGAGATATATAAGACAATGCACAATGTAACACATAACACATTAAAAATGCCCAGTCGTAACTTTTTTTGTCACCACCAGGAATCGAACCCGGGACCCTCGAATTAAATAGCAAGCGCTCTACTTACTACGCTACGAGAGCGACAAAGAAAGTGCCAATTCAAAAGATTTCTCGTATATAAGACTTTTTATCTCCAGTAATCTGTTTTGTGTTTTTTGACTTCGCAACCCAAAAACAAATTGATTTCTAAGTGCTGTATTTAAGTATTACTCAAATTTGCAATTTATCGCTAATTTACGGAGCTCTTCATGAATTTGTTTATTGATTCTCCTTCGTTCAGCTTCCTTAGATAAAATCGACAATTTTCAACAATTTCAAGCGGTTCAGGGCTGTACAACTTTTCCAGAATGACCACTATCTCCTAATATTTGTATTCTTTTAGCTTCTTAGGTGCGATTTTACCACACAGCACATCATAAACTCCCTGCCACATATAATGAAGAAGCAGTTTTAATTGAATTTTACTGTCCTCTATTTCGAAGACAGCGAATGCACCTTCCAGCCTTTCCACCCATGGATGCCATTTCGTCTTTGATTTACCGAATGGATCGATTTGAAATGCTCCCAAATTTAATTTATTTTCCATATTTTTTAATTCGTATGTATAATAATCGCAACTGATTATTGAAAATGAGGTTATGTTTATGCAATGAGGTTATGGTTATGTGCTGCATTACACACTAACCGCATGTATTTTTACGTACTGTTTTTCCCTCAAGCTTATCTTAATTACCCTTATCTTACCGCTGTTGGTATGCAATGTTTCACTTTTTTTATCCTCGTCGCCAACTTATTGTATTTAAGCTCAGTAAACAATACTTGATTGTGTATTTTATTTCTTTATTTTAATATAAAAATAATCCACATCGGATGCATGTTGCTCAATTCAACCATTTTACTCCAATGACGTTTCTTATTATTTTTACCAACATGCATTAAAATGTAAATTGCCCTATAAGCACATATAACACACTGGATTGTGCTTATCATAATCGAATGACGGTTAACAACAACACTTTATTAAACATCAACTTAAATTCTTAAAACATAAAAATACTAATTTTCATAATTCTTTATTAATTCACTTAATATAATACACAATTATTATTTTTTTAATAACAGCTATAAATGTTCCTCCTTCAGCGTCGTCCTTCGTTTTTAAATGAATTGTGTACCGAATCTACAGAGGACAACATTGCAGTACTACTATTTAAGCCTAGATGCTGCTAATCACACCAATAAATACTGTTACGATTTTGCCTTGTCACTCAAGGTTCGAATCACTGGATTGTGAATAAATACAACTGCTTCAAATTTGAACTCACACAATTTATTTACACAACACAATTTATTATACAACACAATTTATTATACAACACGAAATTCACAATTAATTATTATAATTATAACACACTTTTTAATTATCACTTTAATAATCGCTTTAATAATCACTTTAATAATCTTTCTATTTAACCTTCACTGTATCACGTTTAAAATAAGACTCAGCATTCCACGTCAACGCGCGCCTTTATATACCAAAATATTTGTTTGCAGAATAATCCTAAATGCGCATCGAGCAAATATGTTAGTATAGAAATGACGCCTAAATGTTGAGTATAAATCATAAATGCAATTGAACTATTAATGAAATTAACTTATTCTACTCTAATCTAGGTGTCACCGTAACAATACTAATACATAGTCCTAGTAACCATTGGGAGCGGCTTCAAATCCCGTATTATCAAAATTCCTGAAATCAAAATCCCGGCTCACATCCCAGATTCCAAAATACCGGATTTCTAGACTATTGAAATCCCGGCAAGAAAGATTTACGCCTAAACCACTTTCACGATGTTTTGCAGGTTCTCGATGTGCGATTTGAATAATTTTTTAGAAAATTCCCTTTTTCATTTAATCCGGAGAATTGAAAAGCGTTCATGACCGCTACATGCAATATAAAATTACCTCAGAAATTACACTACATCAATATATGGCTTTACAGTCTTTTTAATTATTTCTATATTATCGTGTTGTATATCGTTTGAAAGGTCGTCGATCAGGCAATAATTAGCGTAATACCATGTTAGTTCACAAATTCGCCGTTCTGGCACCGGTGTCAAATTATCGTTTATAACAGTGTCGCATGTGGACGAAAATGTCTAAAATAATGCTACAAACTTACCTGGGCCCCCTAGTCTCGAAACTACCAGCGTGGCATTTCGACAGTTTGCCGGTGTGGCTCAGTTACAGTTTTGTCATTCCCATTTAATCATGTGGCATAACGTTTTAAAGATAATTTTGTTATGTTTGCTTTCACCGTTTTTTCGCTGGAAACTAATTTCTATTTTTTTTATTAAATCAATCCTGCCAAATCGAGGATGTACGAAGAGAAGATGGGTCGGCCCATGAGTTTTGCACTCCGACAGGGGGTCATAGTAGTGTTCCATTTTATCGCAGATCGTAATATGTTGATAAAAATTCCCTTTTGTATTCTGCTCGTTCCGGGACTCGAACCCGATACCTCCCGATCCAAATGATAAAAAGCTTTAAACACTGTGCCGTTTGATTGGTTAATTTATTGTACAATATAAACATGTGAAGCAGACCATTGAAAAGTTAACGAAAAATGTTAAAAATTGAGCCGAAGTACTCTAAACTGCCACTATGGTGCTGATATTAGCTGATAGTTACGTTTTTTCTTAATCAGATTGGAAAAGCAACAATTTTGTTGATTGTTGATGAGGAAAATCAAATTGACAAATTCTACACATTTCTATAAAATCAGCGATTAGTTGATGGTCAACATATTTTCGAGAGTTATTTTTCGACCAATTCCCTTTGTCGAAACTTACAATGATACCAGGTTCCTGAATGCTTGTCTGGATAAAGGAATTTTTCCAAAATGTTGAAAAATCGGCAAAGCATGATAATCATTAAAAATGGCGGTGATAGAAACCACACAGATCCCAAATCATACAGGTCTACCATCCTGCTGCCGGTTTTAGGTAAATATATTCTAAGGAAGCGGAAGAAACCAGCAATAAGCAGTACGGGTTCAGAGAAAATTAGGTCCACAGAGCTATATTGAAAATGGTCAACATAGTTAGTGAAGGAGCCAGAGCAAACGTATGTCTTCAGAGTATTGGTATCTGGAGCTTTTGAAGTGCAGGATGATGACCAAGAAGTAGCATTCGCGGATGACAAGGTCTTTGTTGACAATTCAAGACTGACTCCTCCAAAACCGTAATGATCTAACTAAACGGTACACTTGATATCGGGAGACTACCTTTGGTTGCTGTTGGTGGAAAGAAAATCAGATGGTGTCATTGGTAAAGTGGTTAGGAGTTCATATTGATTGAAGTCTCGGTGTTACCTCGTACGTCAAAAGAGTTGCAGAGAGTAGTAAACAAGTTTTCGCTTTGTGTCGAAAAGATTAGCTAACGAGACGTGGGGTTTGAAACAAAATATATTCACTAAGATATACGAAGGCTTAGTATGGTTATACTCATGACTTATGGCTGCGCCATGGAGGGATGGACGGAAAGAATAATCCTCGGACGGATGGACGGATAGAATAAAGGTTTTTGTCACATCAAGAAGAAATGTGTGATAAGCATTTTACAGAAACGCATTACAGAGATACCAATGGAAGATATATGTTTTTCTGCATTTGTGAGAAAATGCAGTCATTGGTGATTCAAAACAAAAAGCTGCCAAGAGGTTTTCGTATTTAGATCGAAAGCTGGCCCATGACTCGAAACTTCAAAAACAATATATCACGTTCATTAAAGATCTTTTACATTAGGTCACATGAATGAATTTATTGATTCTGAACAAAGCGATAACGTATGTTACTATATATTCCCCATATCATGCAATATTTCGTCCGAAAAGTTCTTCACCTCAAATTAGGGCTATGTTGAACGTTTCGGCAAAGAGCTCAAATATGGTAACTCGTTAAACGATATGTTAATGGTTTAAGCAACTGAACAATCGGACTTGTTTAGTATTATTTTACGGTTTTGGAAATATCGGTACGCTATAATTCCAGATATACAAAAAATGTATAGACAAATTTATATTTACTCTCTATGCACACAGGTGTTCAGCGTGATCTTTGGCGAAATAATCCCCAAGATAGTGTGAAGATATATAGGGTTTTCCAATAAGAGTGATATGATTTCTTTAAAAAAAACACACTAATTGTTAAGGAAATTGAAATGTTTTTTATTTAATGTGAAGTACAGCCGATACAATTAAGTTCTGAATAAAACGTCATTCAAATGGTCTCCACGACTTCTTCTGCAAGAACGAATTCGATGAACCCAATTTTCGAGCACTTTTTCCACTAAATCAAGTCGTATATCATGAATAGCACGTTCAATATTGACTTGTAAAGCTTGAAGAGAGTTTGGTTTATTGCTAAACACCAATGACTTCAAATAATCCCACAAGAAATAGTCTAATGGTGTTAAATCACAACTTCTTGGAGGCCATTGAATATCACAATTTCTTGAAATAATCGAATCTCCAAACTTTTCTCGCAATAGTTCAATTGTTGCACTTGCTGTGTGGCACATAGCCCCGTCTTGTTGGAACCAAATGTTGTCAAGATCAGCTTCTTCCAATTTCGGTCATAAAAAGTTGGTTATCATCGATCTATACCGATCTCCATTGAAAGTAACGGTGTTACCAGCTTCATTTCGAAAAAAATACGGACCGATGATTCCACCAGACCAAAAACCACACCAAACTGTCAATTTAGGTGAATGTAATGGTTTTTCATGAATAATTTGTGGATTTTCTTCGCACCAGAATCGACAGTTTTATTTATTTACCGCATCACTCAGATGAAAGTGAGCATCATCGGAGAAGATGATTTTCTTAAAAAAAATCGTTATCGTTTTCAAGTTGTTCCAAAGCAAAATCAGCAAATTCACGACGTTTACGGTGGTCCAATGGCTTTAGTTCTTGAGTGAGAACAATTTTATACTGATGCAAACCCAAATCCTTTCTCAAAATCTGTCAGGTTGTGGTTTGAGACAGTCCCAATTCTTGAGAACGTCTTGGAATCGACAAATTGCGGTCTTCAGCAACACTTGCCTGAACGGCAGCTATATTTGCATTACTTCGAGCGTTTCTTTGTCTTATTGGCACTTGAACATTATGTAAAGAAAATGTACGCTCAAAATTTTCAACAATTCGACGCATAGCAAGCACACTTGGACGATAAAGCGCACGAAAAGTTTCAATTGGAGAACGATAATTTTTATAATAAAACTGAATAATTTGTAAACGTTGTTCTTGCGTATATCTCACCAGGATGAAATTGTAAATATTACTGAATACAATGAAACAAAAAATGATAGACCATGGCAGATCATTAGAAATGGCCGAAGCGTCACTTAAAAATCATATCATTCCTATTGGAAAACCCTATACGTGCAATCAAACTGATTTTGGGGGTAAACATCTGAAAATTAGGGGTAAAAATCGAATTAAAACATGAAAAAAAACAAAAAAAAACAGTTATATTAATAAGTATTCTCTCTCCTGGCCCGAATGACAGCTTCCTTTCGATGCTGCATTGATTTCACCAAAATTTTCACAATATCTTGAGGTATCGACCCCCATTCCTCTACGATTGCTTGTTGCAGCCCCTGGAGCAACATCTCTGGCTCGAACCCTTCTTTTCAACTCGTCCCATAAATGTTCGATGTGATTATTGAGGTCCGGGTTTCGAGCTGGTCACTCCATAACAGGCACATCCAACTCTTGAAGGTACTGGTATACTACACCAGCCGTATGCGGTCTCGCATTATCCTGCATAAACAGAAAATGTTCACCAATAAACCCGGCAAAAGGTACGACGTACTCCTCGAGTACTTCCTCAATGTACCGTTGAGAATTCATTCCTCTTGATCGACAGCCAGTATTGGCTCGTGTGATGAATACAAGATCTGTTTTCGCCTCTAATGATATGCCTTCCCAGAACATGCACGATCCACCGCCATACGAGACACGTTCTTCAACGCAACATTGTGCATATCGCTCTCCTTGTCTTCTGTCTACTTTTCCACGTCCATCGGTGCCATATAAACACATCCTGCTGTCGTCGGAGAACAGGACTGTTCCCCATTCCTCTTCTGTCCAATTCAAATGCTCTCCAGCGAACTCACGACGGGTTCGTCGGTGGGCTGACGTCAATCAGACTAAATTCTCGAATTCGTCTTCTAACCTCGACAAACGGAGAATCGGGTCAAATTTAGTTGTAGAGCCACTTCACTTTGGTGCTGCCCTGCATAAATTAGTGCAACCACTTATGCGGCTACCTCTAGTGTGGTATGAGTAATTTTGTCTTATTTTTTTTTAAGCAGGTTAGGATTCGTTTTTTCTTTTTCAAACGCAGGCTAATAAGCTCCATGTGCCATAGTAGTGTTTTTTCTCCCTTATCGAAGTCAATATCTAAGCTCAGGAACTCGACAGTGATTGACGTCTGTACACGAGCTTTTTTATCAATCCACGCAACGTCAAATAAGACTAGAAAGCTGTCCTTATTCAGATATTGCAAATTAGAGAAAGGAAATTCACACAAAAACCAACTAAAATGAATTGAACAGAGTAAAACGATTTCCATATTTCATTTTATTTCTTACAATTTCTTAATGCCCTAGAATTTAATAATCTAATTAAGCGTGAAATATAAAAAAAATACGTACAGGCTGCATTTATATTAGAACATAGTCAAAGGAGACAAGAATTTTAGTAAATTTCTGGTAGGTATCATCTGTTTGTATTCAATTGTAATTAAAATTTGATAACAAGGAAGAAATGATATAAAATTTAATAAAGCCTATAATAATTTTAACGACGAGATAATAGATGAACACAATCCTAAAACATTTTTTCGAATTTTTGAAATTTTATTAATATAATAAAAAAAATATGTAATATATATGTACCTATATTTTCTTTTTTAATTTGATTTTTCAAAAAAATGGCAAATAATTGTGTTGTTGTTAATTATATTATGTAATAAATTGTGACTTTATCGACTCCTTCCAAAAGTTATAATAAAGATTGTAAATTAAAGAAAAGTAACTTATATGTGGCCTTTGTTAATAATTAACAAAACGACAAAATAAAAAAAAGTTGATTAGAAACGGATTGATCTTCGATCAAACGATTGAATTCAGGAGATTCCAAAATGCTCTAATCTTTAGCTGGAACTTCGATAACACGTGGTTTGTCGATTATTCTTGCGGTACGATTACCCTTTTCAACAATTCCAATGATCCAAGCTTGGTATCCCTCTTGTTTCTCGATGTCTTTACAATAGGCTGCCGCTTGTTCACGCGGAAGGCATATTAAGAGTCCTCCAGATGTTTCGGCCGAATGACCTTGTAACAATTGAAACATATTTCCGCACGCCTTAGCTACTGCAGACATCTTGGCTATAACAGGTAAATTATGAATAACAAATGAGACTTCATTCTTTTGGTGTGAAGCCAAAGTTTGAGCGTGGCCAAGTAAACCAAAACCGGTTACGTCCGTTGAACCATGTGCATTGTATTTATGCATTAAACGGGCGGCAACACGATTTAACCGAGCCATCGAATCCATAGCACGATGATATGCTTTTCGAACATCTTCTTCGGATACAACTAATTTAATTCGATTCCAGCGTTCTGGTTGATCGAGCCATTGATGTGCATTTACCGCGACTTGGGTTCCTAGCGGTTTTGTCAATACTAGCACGTCACCAACAACAGCATTATCCGGAACAATATATTCATTAGGTTGGCAAATTGTTGATGCAACCCCTCCAATTGTACACCATGGATTAACAACACTTTGTCCACCAGTAACCGAAGTTCCAGCTTCTAACGCTGAATCCTAAAAATATAATTGTATAAAGAAAACTATTTTACTGTGTTATATAATTAACACATACCTTAAAACCACGCATAATTAATGGAATAACAACATCACGTTCCTTTTCAGTCATTTTGGTGCTAACCGCCAACAACATTAGCATGTTATCACATTCAGTAACGCCCATCGCATACAAATCACTTAAAACGTTTGCACAAGCAATTTTACCCATCATGTAAGGATCGTCGACAATTGGATAAAAGAAATCCGTGGTTTGTACCAAGCACAAACCACCATGTCGTAATGGTGTTACTGAACAATCGAGGCCAATTCCAATACGGGGGATAGCCATATGCATAAACGAGTGTTCATGATCTTGAGCCGTGTAATCTTGTTGCAGTGACGACACTAGTTTTGTTAAAACTTCTTGTGGCACCTTACAGCCACGTCCTTTCAAATCTGCAAACCGGGTTAGACGAAATGTTCCCTCCAAATCATGGGCGGTCGGATCAAATGGTCGCCTTAATGCCAAGGTATTTGGATTACCTTGCATTTCTAATGATGCTGCGGCTATCGCATCTTGTGTTACCTTTTGATAATCATCCATTTCTATAATTTTTTTTTCGTTTCTAGTCTATTCACTATTTTATAATATTTTTAATTGTTTTATTAAAATTTAATCACAATTTGTTACTAATTATATTTTGCTCAAAATAAATTCACGCGCTTTTTTATATTTTTATGAATTTTTTCAATTCGAGCCAACACGAAATCGACGCTTACATTCAAAATGGCGATATGTTTATAAAATAATATGGCAATGAAAAATCTAGTTCTCCCTCGTTTGCACATAATCCGCATGCGTTAAATAAAAATATAATTTTTGATTGGTTAACACTGTTAATGTGTGCGTGAGAATGTTTTGTGATTGGTTCAAATTGTGTTGTCAAACTAGAACGGGAGCCGTCAGTATTTCTCCCTATAAATTTTCGGCAATTTGAAAATACAATTAATCTAGGAATTTCTCGATATTTTGAAAGTAACGAATTGTATTTATATTAAGAATATTACATATTTTCATAATCAAATGATGTTGACACGGTTTAGTTTTATTTGATTATAGAAATGGTACCTATTTTTATTGTCCATAGTATGGAACATGTGCTGCCACCATACATAACAATTGAGAAAATTGAAGTTTCATTGTTAGGTTGCAAGTAATTGCTGTGTTTAATGTTAGGGAATTTAGAAGTAACAATATGTAAACGTCTCAATGCAATTGTAAATGTTACCACCAGAAACTTCACTACTTATTCCGTAAGTATAACTTACGGAGAGACGGCGGATTTTAAACATACATTAACTATATTAATCATATATCCCTTTTCCTGACTGCCATCACAATTGTGTGGGTAACGAAAAAGAATCATGTCGAAAATTTATTTTTGTATGTATTTTGGACCAACATACCCATATGTGCATTCCACTTAAATCGTTTTCGTTCGAAAAATTATAGTTATAAATAGTAATAGTAAAATAATTAATATGTTATATAATTTATATGTTATCAAATTATAATATTTTTTTCGAAAATAATTCCGATTTATCCAAGATCGGTTAAAATCTGACAGAGATTACAATCTGTCATTTTTTACAAACACACATGTGTGTGAGTTGGACCTAAATTGAAGTACAATAATTTTTTGTCTGACAGAATAAGGGATATAAAGTCTCCTTCGAATGTCCAGCAATTAATTATGCAGTTTACATTATAGATGAAGGTAACTTTTTCCAAAATAAATACAATGTTTTATAAAATGATCTCACGTTTTTCGAAATTATTATCACTAACGAATAAATAAAATTCAAAATATTGTTAATTAACATTAAATTTTTATATTTCAAATTTAGAGCATTTTACAATAAAAATTCAGGTTTTTGATTTAATTTAAACAAATTGAAAAATTTACAAATCTGGATAGTTTTGTGTTATGTTAATGAATTTTGTATTTCGCTTGGATACAATTATAAACCGATTTATTGTATGTTTTAAATTTGTGAAGTTTTTTTTTTTTGGTTATTTACGAAATTATTAATTGGATCATTTCATCTTTGAAACCTCACAGGAATTTCCGCAGATATGTTCGAATTACGTCCAACGAGTTCGAATTATTCACAACACGTATTTTGCTTGAATTAGTTGTACGTCCATGTCATTTATTTATTGTATGCGCTAGATGTTTAATATTTCTCTTGCAATTCACTCTCAAATTGAGATTTTGGGAAATGTACTAACTCAAAATCAAAACAAATATGGCGGGTTTATCTGTCACAAATTTATATAAAAACAAAACAAAAGGTGGCATTTTTTTTAAAACAAATCGCATTTAATTTATTTTTACATTAAATTATTTTAAAATTTAAGGCTTAAATGTTAAAATATATAAAATTGTAGTGGTTAAGTGATCGATTTACATGTTAATTGTTATATCAACTACGGTTTTGTTCATAAATCGGGATTAACTGCAAAACTAACCTAAAAATCATGGATGACCAAGTTTGTCCTCGCTGTAAAACCACAAAATACAGAAATCCATCATTAAAATTGATGGTGAACATATGCGGGCATACATTATGTGAAAGTTGTGTTGATTTATTATTCTTAAAAGGTGGGCTGGATAGTCTTGGCGTTACTACTTGGACCAATACAAATAATGAAATTTTTCGATTTTAGGTTCCGGTTCATGTCCAGAATGTAATGTGCCGCTTCGACGGAGTAATTTCCGTGTGCAAATGTTTGAAGATCCTAAAGTCGAGAAAGAGGTTGATATTAGAAAACGTATACTGCGGGATTATAACAAAAAGGTAACTGCACTATACTAAATTTGTAACGATCTTGTTTTAAGGTACAGTTTGGTTTTAGGAAGATGATTTTTCGACTTTGGAGGAATACAACGATTATCTGGAAGAAATCGAATCAATCATATATAATTTATGTAATAATATAGAAATAATCAATACAAATAAGAAAATAGAACAGTACAAAAAGGAAAATCGTGAATTGATTTTAAAGAATAAAAGTCGAATAGGCCGCGAGGAATACGAACTGGAGGAAATGTTGGAACGGGAGAAACAAATTGAAGAAGACCGCAAAAAAGAAATCGAGTCTTACGAGAAGGAAGCAAAAAAGAAGAAACTCCGCGAGAAAGAGGCACTAATCGACGAACTTATGGCGAGTTATGATGATCCGAATAAGATTCTAAACGATTATGCCGAAAAAGCGGCACAAATTCAAGAGGAAGAGAAAAAATTACCACCCCCTGCTCCAGTCGCGCCAGCAACACAATTCTCTACTGGTATAAAATTTGGCCGCGGCAATCCACAAGGATTTATACCGGTTCCTAAAGTAGAAGAGGGCCCCTTATATGTATATCAACCACCAACTTTCGCCCTAGGTGGCCCAATGGCACCGTCAAACGACGAAATCGAAGCGAAGGGCTACATAAAACATATAAGGGCGGAAACCCCATCCGAAAAAGCTGGTGGTTACCGGGCCAACATTGCATGTTTACGTGCTTTGCAAGAAGCGCTTCAAGGTCTCTATCACGGCGGATAATCTTAAAATATAATTTGTTATTGATGAAAATAAATTTGTTTTTTTTTTGGTATTAAATAAAACAGCGTCTTATTAGATTTTCCCAAGAAATCACTGAAAACAACTCTGCTCTAAAAATAACCCGGCACGAAATTTACACGCAAGCGTAAAATTTTTATTTTGCCATGCCAAAGACACAATCACGCCTCCCTTTCAATCAAAAGCCAACAAAAAAAAAAAATTATTTTGGAATTTGTTGATACGATTTATTATTATAAACATCACTAACAATAACACAACGGTATGTGCTCCTCCTTTTTTGGCGCGCAAGTCCTGTTGTGCTGTGCCACATTTTTACTGCAATGTGTTCCTCTCTAACTAGGTGCAATCAACATTTTAACGGTTTAAAATTAATTTTAGATTTCGGTTTTGGCAATCGTACAAATAATTACGGAATAATGTTGACGCCGGCATTTTTTTTGTTGTACAATAGAAATAAATATAAAATTTGTTAAATTCCATTTTACACTTGAAATCAAAGAATTTCCATTAAAATTCTTTTATCAAATACAATTTTGTTGAACAGTGCAGAAACAAAAATGTTCTAATTCTTTGATGTGATATTAGCGCTGTATAGTGTTTAATAGCGAAATTAAAATACTATATAACCATCCTTTTCTAACGGCTTCGTTGTAAAACGAGATAAAAGATAATAATTTTTCTAAGCTCCATGCATCTCCAATTGGATATTTGTATTTTATGTTGTTGTGATGTTTTTGTTTTGTTTTGTTCATATTTACATTCAATAAAAATTTTTGTTCAGTATTCAGTTGAACGCTGAGTTTGAAAGTTGTGTTCCGAATAAATAAATACGAACTGAGTTAAAAAAAAAGTTTATATCTCAAAAAGTTTAAAAGGATATTTTGTGTATTAAAAAAGAAAAGTTTTGTGTTAAAAGGTGTGTGGTGATTTTCTTTGGGTTATAATTTGTGGAAAATTCTTGAAATAAAATTTTGTTTGTGGTACTTAAAGATATTTTCTTGTGAAAAGTGATTAATACAGGTTTTTTTTTCGGTTTAATTAAGCACAAAATTATAATAAGCCTGTTAACTTAAGGATATTCAATCAATCGTAAGATTTTTTTTTTACTAGAAAATTGTAAATTTTCTATAAAAATGATTTAGATTTGACTTTTGGAGATAAGTTTATTGCGCATCGACAAAATATGGAAATGGCTCTAAATCAAAATTGTTTTACTGCTAATTTTTATTTTAATTCGATTATGGTTTATTGTGATTCAGATCAAAATATTTTACGCAAATCACCTTGAATATTAATGATGTCGATCTGCATCATTTTAAAAATATATAAACTTGCCAAATTAGTCGGTGCGTACCAATAGGGTAAGGTCACATTCCAAGCAATCATCATTTAAATCTAATTCATAATTCTATAACTGCATTGATTTAATCATTTCCTATTTAAACACTTATGTAATAAAATTATGCGAATTGAAGGACAGCAATCTAGCCGCATACCTTCCTACATCATTTTTAGTCTATCGCACCGCGCGCCAATAGCACACAATATTTTATAGAGGCAACAACAAAAAATTACAAAGCCCCAAAAAATGATTGCGCGACTATCGCCAAAGCAACAAAAAATAATAAATAAAAAATATAGAAGACCAGCAACAACAAAGAAAATTCCAATAATTTTTATTTGCTGCTTTTGCTTTTCTTTGTGCTGCTGTGTCGATTTCCTTTATGCGGCTGTTGTTGTTGTTATATTTATAGTGATTTGCACACACCGCAAGAGATGAACCTCAAAATTTGGTGTAATGCGTATTTTTCCTATAATTTTCTCATTTTGAATGAATTATTACGTAGTTTTCCAGTTTGATTTTCCGGAAAAATTCTAAATTTAGATGATTGTGAACAGTACATCTGCATTTTTTTTCTTCTGAATTTGATTTGAGAGATGGATGATGCACGAAAAACAATAGATCATATGTTCGATATTGATCGATCGCCCATTTGAATATGTATATTAGATCGTTTGGATCCATCTCACTCGTGGGATAATGTAAATAAATCATCTTTTCCGTTTGTTTGTTTTTATATTAAGAATTTCGATCGATCGGCATTTTGAGTTTAGTAAAAGTGTACCATATTCGATCTATTTATCCGTAAACAAATTGAATAGATCTTCTGTGTTAGAGGTCATTTTAGTTTGTCGGTCGATGCAATAATAATATTTGTGGCCACCCACCGCGCACTAATTCATTAATACCCCACCGCATTCAATATAATTTTCATTTCAAGAATTTTCAAAATATTTAATTTATTATATGTATATTTAGCTTAAAAAACAAAACAAATAAATTTTGTGGCAAATAAATTCAAATTACTTAAGTGTATTATATCTAATTAATTATGAGTTATTAATTAAGATTACGTTACACATATTTATAAAAAAAAAATAAACCGTTCAAATTATTATTAAAAGAAAGAAGTGAAATATAACAAAATAATAATTATGAATACGAAAAAATTAAAGATAAAACAAAATTTACTAATAATTAATAGTGGTGATAATAAAAATAATTTAAATGAAAATAATAATACTAATAAATTTATTACAGAAAAAATGAATTACAAAAAATATTTTTATAATAAAAATAATTTAAATATTTCAACAATAATATTTGGTACATTAATTTCTTTGATGTTTTTATTGGACATAACATATGCAAATTGGTGGTAAGTTATTTTTTTTACTTCTTCAAGTACTTAATGGGGTACAAACAAACTTATATTTTATACAGTTTATAATTATTGTACTGGTGAACTTTATATTACAACGACCAAATTGAAAGACGGGGGGGGGGGGGGGGGGGGGGGAGTGGGATTTTCTAGAGATTTACCAGGGTCAGATTTTGTCTGGCTCAAATCGGAGCAAAATTATATTAACTGTTTAAAATACGCTTTTTGAAATTTATGCCGGATTTTATACAAATTTTATTTGAGCGGCGTCTTCTACATTTAATTATGATATGCTTTTGATTTCATCCCCGGTGGGCTGATTTTTTGAATAATAATACAATTAAAATGAACCCGAATAGTATTAAATATGAAAAATTGGGTTTAGACTATTTTTGACTTAATATTTCAAAGTTTGAGCTTTTGAATCCGACCACTTTTTTCGAATCGTAACGATCTAGTTCCTCAAGTAAGTAAGTGTGACGTACGTTAAATTGGCCACATAAAATATAACGCAATAAATCTTTCTCATATTGTTAAACCCAAATCTAATAAGATAAATAAAGTTAATTCTAATAGGAAATTGGAGTTATAATTTCGTAACTTGAGTGTTTATATTGAAAATTGTGTTATTTAAAATAATTATCTGCACTATAAATTTATAGTAATTAACATAAAAAAATTAAATTTCCAACTTATAAAAATAATGCGTAAAAATTTGAATAGACATTATCAAATGTCAATAAACAATACATAAATAGAAGTGCGCTGGGAATATTTAATGGCAAATAGCCACTACGTGTTATAGGTAATGTAATGATCTGTAACACATCATGATAATGGCCATTCAACATTTAGTAAAATTTGCCTCCAAATATCAAGGAAAATGACTTGTGACTAAAAATCTGTTTGTGATACCTCTGAATTTTTTAGTAATCTTTGCTTCTCCGGAAATGACTGAACTGGTCATAAAAAAGTAGTAAAACCCATTCAACCGTGGGTAAAATTTACATACACAAATATCACGGAAAATGGGTTGTTATCAGAAATCCATTCGAGGACAACAAGCTCCCTAGTGTACCTGAAAGGCAATCAAACGACCACCCCATGTACCAACCAAACACGAATCGCCATCTCGGGAAGGACCGACAATAGTCATTCAATATTGAGTAAATAGCACGAAATTGGCTTAACAATCTGTATCATGTACTAATAAAAACTTGCTCAAAAAATTGGTCAAAAAATTGTTTTGTAAAATAATCCGCGCTGTTGTTAATACATATTTATTAAACTAGAATTTAAATTCAACATTGACTGCGTCGATTGCTTATTGAATGTGATATATATCTAAAAATTGTCTATACTAATTTTCTAATTAGAATTGTACTAAAATTATTTCAGTACATTAAAGTTAGATGTCTCTTGTTGCTAATATTATTTGTGGTGCATTAAGGCGATGATACATGTGCAATTTTTGCCTTACAAGGAAACCATAATTCTTTTATAGAGAATACATGTAATATTTTGCCATAAGACGATTTTCGTGCCGTACACATTTTCTAACGGATTTGTAAAAATTAATAGATAGATAAAATAAAAATTATTAATTTTATTATAATTATCCAATTTATTTCAATCCTGCACTTTATTGCTGTAATAATCTATCTGATTGTTTTGTTTGTTGTTAGCTGTCACTTTTCGAGGTGAAGAAAAATTGGGAATTCTTCAATTTTAAATTTTTGCCTTTAAGGCGATCCAAGATGGCCGACTTTTAACCTTCTTTAGCCAGTGCTAGCCAACTATTTACAGTGAAACTCCTTTAAGCCGGCCGGAATTTAACGAGACTCAATTTTTTCCGGGTTAAAGGATTTTTCCGGCTTTAAGAATTTAAGAAAAATTTCTTGCACGAATTTCTGTTAAGATATTTATTTTGAATATTTTTATGATAAATGTGCAGATTTACAGACGGTTTTATTAAATTTAATTATTATCGGTTTTAAAATAAATAATATTTATTATTATTGTTATTTAATTTAAAACGATTTAAGTATAGTGATTGGTAACGTCAATTTTTGATATATTTTTATTTTTGAACCCGTCTGAAGCGAGGTGAAATTACGGCTTAGTGGAGTTTTGTTCTTGATTTTTGTATTAGAAATCAAATTTCCGTCTGTGTCAGGATTTCCGAGATGAAATACCAAAATTGCGGTGTTCTACCGCGATATTGATCTTCGGCTTGGTTTAGTTATTATCGTTAAGTTCATTATAAGTCCAGGAATATTGGTTTTAATTTATACAGTCTATGTTTTCTGCCACTTAGGGTGTGTAATGAAATCCCGGTTTTCAAAATCCCGGTTTGTCAAAATCCCGTTTTTTGTATAAATCCCGGTTTTAAAAATCCTGGTTTTCAAAATCCCAGTTTTGTATAAAAAAGTCCCGATCTTTAGGAAATCCTGGTTTGAATTTTTAAAATTTGACATGTGGGAAAATGGGACTCTTAAATGATTTGTTGAAAAAATTCAAAAATGAGTTTGCGATAAAGTTCTAGAAAATGGCTAATAGCGATGAAATTTGGGCATTTCTTAACTTTTTGTTGAAATTCGATACGTGAAAAAGTTCGTCTGGAAATAAAATATTTCATTTCAAAATGTTGCATTAAAAAAATATTGCTTTTTTATTAACCTTGCAACTACAAAATGTTGCAATCACAAAATATTGCAAGTACAAAATCTTGCAATTTCAAAATCTTGCATAACAAAATGGTGCAATTATTTTTCTTTTTAGTAGGTGTCATTAATCCTACGTGCGTCACGCTGCGGGAGATGCTTGCTGATCCCGGCTCCTACGTCCTCCGAAGTTCAAATTTAAAGCCCCTATGAGGGCTAAGTGGGGAGGGAGGTGGGGGGCGCTGCGACCTCCCGCGTGTCCGTGAGAGTTATCAAAGAATTAACAAAATATTGCTTTGTTGATTAATCTTGCAAAACCATCAAAAACAGGAATTTGACTAATTCTAGAGCGGGTGACAATATATGGCACTGTTGTTGCAATTTGACGAAAAAAATGAGAGTTCAGTTTTTTTCAAACTCCGAATAACACCAACTTCACGAAACCGACTCCCGCCGCTGACTTCGCAGCCTTGATTTTTTCTAGTAAATTTTTGGGCAAGATATCTTATTTTTATGTTAAAATGCTTAACCCTCGTCAGGCGGAATAGGTACAATTGTACCTTTTCTGTTTTTAAATACTAATAAGTCTTCATGTAGAAGCCGTAGAGAGTTAAATATTTGTGAGATTTCTACATTTTAATAATGTGGAAATTTCAAATATTATGTATTTACAAAAATTATGACTACAGTGACGATTTTAATATAAAATATATGAAAGTACAATTGTACGTCTGCCGCCTTTTAGCGTAGTAAAATTATGCCGCCGGACGAGGGTTAATTTTAAAAACCTGGATTTTGAAAACCGGGATTTAGAAAACCGGGAATTCGTAGTACACGCGGGACATTAATATTCAAATAATAACAGTAATAAACATTTAAGTGTGAATGCATTAGTTTATTGTAGCATCGCAATGAAAGTAGTGAATATTTTATTATAATTTAAATTTGAACCTATAACCAAGTCACTAAATAATCAAAACGCAATTTGAAGGTATTGTATTGGCATAAATGTGCGCCGGTTTATGCCTACAAAAATACAGGTTCTATATATTACATACACGGTTATTCTATTTTCACAATTTTAATTTCTAATTTTTTAACAGAATCGTTAGGCCTAAGGGGAATAATTTCGACTGCACGTATCTCTTACCAAAAATTAGTTTATATCAATCAGAGTTTTTACAAGTCATAGTTGTGCTAATATCACTACGCTAGACAAAAATAAATTTTATTTAAAGCGCCATTACCGATCATTCTAGAGATGGTGATTCAGATTTGGTAAGTGTTTGCTATATATCAAACATTAACTATCAGGAATACTGAAACAATTAATATTTATTCGGAATGAATTGCTTTTATCGGTGATTTCAAGATCTCTTTATTTATGTTTGGTTGATGTTTGCACATGCCTTTAAATTCTCTTTCTTTAACGTAAAAATCATTTAGAAGTTTAAACACCAATTTTATATAATTGTAAAATTGACGCAAAATGTTTCTTCTTTGACGTATTTTTCGTAAAATATTTCGAAACATTTTCATTTAAAAATGAGCGGAATGAAAGATTTTTGGGTCTCTTAAAATTAGATTTTATCATTCTTATTGGACGCAATATTTAATTATGTTCTAAATGGTTCGTAACTTTGGTTATGTTGTTCTAGTTTTTTAGTACTATTTTTATTTTACTGAAAGGAGACGAGTCATGTCAACAAATTTAGTTTAAAAAAATTTAAATGTTTTTTCTTAAAATATATTTGAATTAATTTTCTGCCAGCAATTGGTAAAACTACTTTAAAGAACTCATATTTCCTATTCAATTCAAATTTCTTCAAATTTTAAACTACAATTTTATAAATTTATTTGTTTAGAATAAAAATTGTCAATAATGACCTAGTTTATATTAAAACAAGTTCTAGGGAGCATAGTTTACTTGATACAATTGAAACAATATCATAATTAATATTTTCATTAAATATTTTGTAAATTAAATTCATGTACCATAATTTGACGGTTAAAAATAATTCAATTGGATTGAATGCAATTCCAATTGGATTATGGGCCCGAAGTTTTTTCATATTTAGTTCTGTCTTATAGAAATTCTTTTCTTTTATTCAAGTTCTTTGAAAAATATTTATATATATTTTTACAAATAATATTTATTTGGGTATTGTGTTGTTCGAGCGAGGCGTTGCTCTACCGTAAAGCAACTCAAATTCTTTGACCCTCGAGTTACAAAGAATATTTTATTTACAACTTACAATAAAAATTAAGTACATGAACAATTATATTTAAAAGTTCGTTTTACTAATTTTCAAAAATTGGTCACAGTACTTTGGTGCTCGAGCATTTGTTGGCCGAGCAGTTCCAACTAAAACCAAATCATTTTTGAACATAGCACGCCAACGATATTTAAAAATTTGATATTGTTTTATTAATTCGTCTTGCTGTGTGAGCGACAAAGTACTTTATCGCTCGTTGTCTTTATAGACGAGCGTAAAGTGGTAACAGACGAATACTTTATGTATTTAGGCCAAATAGCACGATCTGAATGTGATTCGAACGATTAAAATCAAATATGATTCTTGTACTCTCGTTATCGAATCGAATTCCCAAATAGCCCCCCTGTATAATTTAAAAATTTTCAAAATCATCCGTCTAACATAAGTATAAATATCATAAAAATTCGCGCTTAATTTAAAAAAGGAAATTTAGAGATATTTTGTGTGCCCTTTCCTCATGAACGATATGTTTATTTAACGTTTCAAAAATTTATTATTTTACTTAAGTAACAAAACATCAGAAAAATCGTTTTGCGATTTAAAATTTGTGTTGCCTATTTTTCATGGTGTCATGGTGATTTAAAAATGACAGAACGCACCAACTCGAAGTTTGTCACCATCGAATCGAAATTTTTGTTTTGATCCAACCTCACATGAACGGATTTACAGGCAAAATTGTGCCATAAGGTATAAACAGAACCAGAGATACAGCGACAAGATACATCGGCAAAATACATTTGCCTGCCAGCGATGTCGCTTTAGTAAACACAACAAGCGCGTCAGCGTTGAAGCGACAAAACAAGAAAAATAATACCAAATTAACCCTAAAATATTTCATTTGTCTTTTTATCTACTCTATTTAAATTTTTTTACATAAAACATTGTGTATAACATTCCGATTTGGTTGAAATTCATTTAAAAAAAAGTTGTAAAAAATGTTTACCAACATAATAATCTGAAAATTATATTGGTGGTATTGCAGCGCCGGCGACAAAATTAGAAGAGATTCTAAAAAAATTCGGCGACAATGTCGTCGTCGCCAGCGACATTGGTTGTGTTAGCATCCTATGGTTTATGTGTATTTTAATTTGACAGGCGTTGTATCTCTGGTTCTGTTTATACCTTTATACCTATAGTGACTATACAAATTTAATATTGTGTGAATTTCAGAATTCCACTCTTCGCATAGTGAAATAACGTCAAAGTTTAAGGCAAAAAGCGTAGAATGTACTGTCAAGTGGTGACTAAAGCAGTAAAATTTTCATTCAACATACTAGTCTCCGTGAATTAATTCATTAATTAAATTTTTTGAGGCCTTTTAAAAATAAAAAGTTTAAAATTGTTTTGTGATATCATAAAGAACTTTTTTGAATTTGTAGTCCTATAATATAAAAATAGTTTAAAGACACTTTTCAATTGATGATGATATCACGAAGTGTTTTATTTCTCTAAGCATTACTACACGTAGTTGCGTTAAATTCTTCTGCGTTGCTTCTAAAAGTTGTTTGTTTTCTATCACGTTCTATCACGAATGAACTATGTCGCGATCAATTTTTAAATTATTGCAAATCAAAAGTTTCGATTTTTCTTGGGCTTGTGACAAACTTTTTCTTCTATCTCACGACACAGAACCCATGACTGAAAAATTCTTTAAAAATCAGAAATTTTAGTATATTCTGGGTTATAGACAGATATTGTTTTACATCTAGGTAAGGTTGCCAAGACGTTTGACAGTTAAGCTTCGAACTAATGAAACAATGAATTCTCTTTATTAAAAAATTCGGTCGGCAGTCTGGATATTCCATCCGACTAGATAATTTCTTAATCGATCATGAGAAATTTGATATCCAGAATAAGGGCATTTCATAATCGATTTTGATGAATTTGTAGGAAGGAAAATCGATTCTAAATTTATTTTCGGAGGCATACCTTGAATATGGTCTATTAGGACGGAACTATACTCGATTCCTTATAGAAGAAGTTCTGGAATATAGCCAACTAAAGCAGAACTATTCCATTTCATAACCGATCATAAAGAAGTTTTTTATGTAGGATTGAAATGGTATTGGAAATTGCGTATGTTCATTCTTTTAACAATGAAAATGTTAAATTTTCAATGGAAATAAAATTGTAAAAGTGATAATAAAATGGGTTTTAATCCATAGAATTGGTTTCTGAGAAAAGCTGAAACTTCAAATGTTACCAGTTCAAAATGTTTCCTCCTATTTATAAAACTTTCATTTTAAATATTTTAAGACTTTGCAAAAAGGTTTTTGGTTGCAAAATGATCGATAGCGTAATTCTTCACTTGAGCTAGCATTTATTCTATGAAACTTGGTTTTATCATAAAAATTTAATTTCAATGAGAGATTTAGAAGTAGTTGAGGTAAATGGCAAGTTTGAATGGAACTTCTATTCTAACTTGGATACAACACGGTAATTGTTGTGGCCAATACTCGATTTTCTTTTACGACAAATGTACATACATCTCGAATACACAATACTTTATAATTTCTAAAGCGATAAATTAAACCTACCAGATTTGTGATAAAATTGTCTTGTACATTCAAAAACCATTATTCCTGCTAAAATTTCAAAAAACCAACAAAGTTGACGACTCTTAAAAAATTTATTCTTCATTGCAAAAATTTAAAAAGCTCCTACGGAAGATGAAACTTTTGGTACACAAATGGATCTGTTAATTTATGGAAAAAGTTTAGTTTGAAGTTTTATTCCGAATATAATCATTCCGCCTGGTCTGTAGAGATGCCGAATTTTGGTGGAAGAAAGTTTTTCTATCAAAAATCGTCTTTCCCGGTAAAATTTAAAATGTGAACGAAACTAATTTTAATTATTTAATTTAATTATTTAAAAAAACGAAAAACCACTTCCGGTAGACCGATATCGACTAAAACTCACGGGAATTTTCCTATTTATAGAAAAAGCTTGAGCATTAAGTTTCACCCTAATCAGTCAATCCGTTTGAGCTGCGTAGAAAGGAGACATCTACAGACATTTAGTCAAAAAACTCAAGGTCAAAAGTTTTCATGAACTAAACAAAAAAAAAGATTTTTGTTAAAAATCGACCTTTCCGCTTAAATTTTGGAAAATTGATATGACCGATATTGTTGCAAATTTTATTTAGAATCTTTTAGTGCATAGTCGATTTTCTCATAATTGAGATACTTTTCAAAAAATTAGGTGTATGACATAATTTTTACAGATATTTAAGCAAAATTATTTTATATAATGGGAATACAAATTAATTCGGCCCGTTTTCAAAAAGTAGCTCTGACTAATAAGTTTTTTTATAGTGACAGCTGATTTCCGTTGTTTCAGCCAGATTGAACAGCTGCCGTTCACATTCAGTTTGTACTGCACAAAACGTGTTTTTACGGTGTTGTCCGATTTTGTGTTAACTAAAAAGCTTGCGTTAAGTGTTAATTTTTTGTCTGCTAGAGGCATTGATCGATGAAGACCCAACTCAAACGCAAGAGGAGCTTGCTGGTACATTGGGGGTGATTCAACAAAGAGTTTCCGTACGATTGATGTCTATGGGCATGATTCAAAAGCAAGGCAATTGGGCAATCGAATTGAAACCAAGAGACGAGGAAAGGCGATTTCTTTCTTGCGAACAGATGCACCCGAAGAGGAGAAAATACTACGCTTTGCCCTCAACATCAACACCAAAGACGAACATTCATGGTGCGAAGGTTATGCTGTATATGGGAGCAAAGAGACGATCTGCTAAAACCTGGCTATTCCATTACGGGCGAGCGGTATGGACTAGAATTAATTCGTCAGAGCCGTGCATTACGAGAAAAACGAGCGGAATATGAAGAAAGGCTTGATAAAGTTATTTTTCTGCGCATTACAACGCTCGGCCTCACGTTGCACAAGTCGTAAAAAAATATTTGGAAACGCTCAAGTGTGATATTTTACCGCACCCGCCGTGTTGTCCGGACATTGCTCCTTCTGATTACTGGTTGTTCCGACGAACCAAACTTGGATCGCCTTAATTACGTGCATTCCGCGTCTTCAAACTTTCGAGGCTGTCCAGGGCGCAGCTGGTCACTAAGATCGAAAAATTAGCACTCCTAAAACGTCCCGTTAAAGGCATAATAATTCTGCGTTAATTTGCAGTACCTTATAAGGCAGAAAACATGATTCTTTTATAGAGAATACATGTAATATTTTGCCATAAGGCACTTTTTGTGCCGTACACGGATTCCTAAAAATTAATATATAGATAAAATAAAGTTGATTTTGATATATATATCTATTATTAATTTTATTTTAATAATAAAATTTATTTCAAGCCGGCACTTCATCGTTGTAATAATCTGTCTGATTGTTTAGTTTATTGGTAGCAGTCACTTTTTTGAGGTTAAGAAAGTTTGCCTGATACAAAATTGAGAATTCTTCAATTTTAAATTTTTGCCTTTAAGGCGATTCAAGATGGCCGCACCTTTAACCAATCAGCGCGCAGAATTTTTATGCCTTAAAGGCAAAATTTGTACATGTATCATCGCCTTTATCGTTCGGTGTTTTGAAACCTTGCGTCCAATCCTGTAAAAACATTTCTATTTTAAATATACATAATTTTAAGCTCGAAGAAAAAATCTGTTAAAATATTTGGTGTATGACACGTAATATTTTCAAAAAACGAAAAAAATTATGCAGAAGGTGCTACTTCCAATGAACCGATTTTGGTCAAATATCATTAAGATCTCCAAATTTATAGAAAAAGCTTAATTATGGTTTCATTCCGATCAATCAATCCGTCTGAACTTTATAGGGACCAAATTTTTGTACGTATCTTTCAAAATATTTTGCAGAAACTGAGGAACCTTCTATGGAAGCTCTCATTTCCGGTGAACCGATTTCGGCAAAAAGTCACTGGGATCTCCTAATTTCTAGAAAAAGCTTAAGTATAAAGTGGAATCCCGATCAATAATCCGTCTGATCTGTGCAGGGCTGATTTTTTGTTGAAAAACATTTTATTGTCGAAAATCGCCATTTCCGGTTAAATTTTGGAAAAATGATGTGGGCCGATATTGTTACAAATTTAATTTAGAACCTTTTAGATCGTGACCGTTTTTCCCGTAAACACTATACTTTTCAAAATATTTTGGAAAATGAACTGCCAAATGAACATGATTGAGCGAATCAAAAATTCGTGTGCTGAAATTCAACCAAACACACTTCTCAGTTGTGTACAATCATTGGAAATGCATATTAATAAGTGCATTGAAGTCGCAGGCCATCATTTTGAACACTTATTTTAAGCTAAAATTATTTTATTCACCTGCCATTTACATTAATAAATTATTTTGATGACGAATTTCGAGTATTTCCAATGAAAACGTGATGTTTTTTATTTCAAACGTATTGCAGAATCGAATGCGTGTGTTCTAAGACGAAGAAATTGAAAAAAATGAATTTCGTCGATTACAACGCCCTCTATCATGAACCGAACAAAATATTTCATTCAAATCATACGTACTTTTAGTCGTAGAATATCTGCAATAAAAAATATGGCAATAAAAAATATGGCTTCCTATCTTAGTTTAAAAGTTACCCCCGCCCCACCTACAAACCGGGGGGTGGGGGACTATTTTTTTGCACTAATGTATTTCCCCCGTGGTATGATTAAATTTTGATTATGGACATTTTTTCCGTAGAGTGGCTATTTTTCGAGATATTTGATCGTCTCAGTTTAAAAGAAACACCCGGTATATAATTGAAGTATTCACAGGTTTTGACGTCACTTAATATATGTACTTGGTTCGGGAAATTTCCAATTTGTTTGTGGTTACTTCACAATTTGGGTCAAACCGCTCTTACCAAAATTTTTGCCGAATTTTTGGAGACATTAATCAGAACACCTAAAATGTTCATTAAGTTTTCAAGAACCGAAGAGGAAATGGTCGGCACAAAACTGGGATTTTACAGGTTTTACGGTTTCACAAATGTCATTGAAGCAATTGACGGGACACATATTGCGACTTTTATAATTCTTTACATTCAAACGATTTCCCAGAAAATACGTGGCTTTTGGGTGACAGTAGTTATCTACTAGAACATTGTCTAATGTCCCCATAACAATTAAACCGATTTGCCCGGACCGCATTATTTCGATACTGTTCATCATACAAATAATACAAATACGAACAAAAGAACAATACAAATACAAATATATAAAATTGTATATTAGTATGTACGAATACGATTTTGTGTGCTTCACTCATTTTAAATTAGTAACTCACGAGACAAAATCGATATACACATAAAAAAACCGAGTTATAATTAATTGATTTCATTGCATTTTTTATCGTTAGAACCGAGGTCAAAAATTACCCCATCCATTTCTTTCTAAAAATCTGAACAAACCTCATATTTGACGAGCAGCTAGTTGCAACCAAAGACTTTAATAATATTATATAGACTGATAATAACTAAATGTCAAGTGAGTAAATTTCAATGAAAAAAAGAAATAGACAAAAAATCATCATTACCGTTTTAAGAATTTTTATTAACGAATGTGAATGAAGTTAGTTACTTGTAGAATTAGAATTTTGTCTATATAATTATCAGCATTCAGGAATTTTCTAAAAAATTTTTAAACCATAACTGGTTCGTGAATATTACACTAAATAATTAATCGAATTTATACAATAAAATTATTTCGAAAAAGTTATTCCATATACATAATTCATAAAACCGAACTATTTATTTTTTACACACACGTAAATTAATTTTATAATTATCAATATAATTAATCACATATAACTATAATTATACATATTTTATTATTAAAATATTTAAAATACTGAATAAAATAAAATGCGCCATTTTGTTTCCACATATATAACTAAAAACGTTTTCAATACGGGACTGACGGAATCTATTGAGCATAATTCATATCATCCATAACAAATAATTTTTTTTTAATTCATTTTATTTTAATAACACAAAAATTACAAACACACAAATTTGATCACAAATTATATTAAATTTTCAAATAATTTTATTTTGAAAGACAAACAATCAGAAACAAAAGCTTTTAGTTGTGGTTGATATGGAAATCAAAGACAGAGATATAAATAGAGTTTTATATGCGAATCCCATCCTAACTGTCCACGCATGAAAACAGACGATTTTATATGGAGATAAAGCACTTTACCGGTCTATGTATATAGTATTATGTATACGGTGGCAACACGGGATCGATGTAATTTCCGACAATATAGTCCCAGTAAAGCTGGAAATTACAGTATACAAATTTTCTGGGCTTAGAAAAAGTTTAGCCTCAGTGGCCCTATTCTGGTAATTCCCTGGGAATAACGAGCTGAGGAAAGATTTTACATAGTTTTTCGTATAAATCAGTTTTTTCTGGCCTACTGAGAAAAAAGTTTGATGTAAATGTTTGATGTTTAAAAGTTATCCCCAATTTTATTTTGTTTTCAAAAAAATTATCACTAACTGTTTACCTTAGTATGCCAAAAAAAAATTATTTAAATAGAGGGGCACATGCCCGATCAGCTAGCAAGTTAGCAAGATGCTAGCACAAAACCCGGCTACTCAATCAATTTTACCAAGCAAAATTGGATTTGAATTATTTTTTTATACGTTTTTTTGTTTATTTTTGCTATTGTACAGTAAAACAATATAAAAATTTGCTGGATAGATTTCTAAGCCGCAAAGTTTACTGTGCAATCGCAAAAAAATAAAAAAAAAATTATGAAAACAAGTAAATTCAATTTCAAATTTGCTTGGTAAAATTGATTGAGTAGCCAGGTTTTGCGCTAGCATATTGCTTGCTTGCTAGCTGATCGAGCATGTGCCCCAGAATTTATATGTAAATTATTTCCCCAATTCCCTTTTCGCGGAGAATTACCAGAATAGGGCCGTTAAAAGGAGAAATATATGTTGGACGTCAACAGAATGAAGTGAACGTTTGAAACTTTGCTGTTAGCTGGGTGCACCGTTTTCTCTTTGCCATACCTGAACAAAAGTAAAAATATCAAAATGGATTGCTTTTTGGCAAGTTACCAGCTAGCGGAACAACTGATGTAGAAAAAACATCGATTCTTGGAACAATAAGATCAAATAAACCTGGGTGGCCGGCTCAATTCACAAAAATCGAATAAAAAAAAGAAAAATTGGATCATCACTTTTCTGTTTTGATGAAAACAAAAGATTAGTTAGCTATATTCCCAAAGTGGGATAACCCGTATTATTACTATCATACGTTACAAAACAACACTATAATCGATGAAACCGAACATCATACTCGATTATAACCAAACTAAAGGCGGTGTAGATACTTTTGATAAATTGGCTAAACCATATACCTGCAATCGAAAAATTAGAAGATGGCCAATGGTACTTTTTTTCAACATGGTAGATGCAGAACGAAAATAATTTCTCAAGAAATTGACATTGGAGCTGGTGGACAATAAAATCAAGAAGCGATTGAACCTAAAGTCCTAAAACATAAAGATGCAGTTTATGCCCACGGAGTGCTGACGTGAAAACAAATGTAACTTTCAACTTCTGCGATAAACCAGCATGCAAAAGGCGATAAAACTGAAGGAAATCTGACAAAGGCTTAGCGATCAATGCGTAATTTTCGACAAATCTTCGAAGCTACCCTGTGAGACCATGAAAACTGTGAAGTTTCTTAAACGTCTTAGCTTCTGGGAAATTTCAAATTGCTTTCATCTTGCATGCCGACGGCATTATGCGACCATTCCCAACTTGGTATCCCAAATGATCAATAGATTTTTGTAAGAATTGACACTCCATTTCAGATCAAGTCCATTCTTCTCGACGACTTCATATTACGCGAACCTTGCTGGAACTACAAGGTCGTCTAGGTAAATGCAGAGAATTTTCTTCTTCACCAGATGCTGAAAAATATTGTTGATGAACCTTTGAAAACTGGCCGGCAAATTACAGAGTCCAAACGATGCTCTCAAAAATTCGTATAAACCAATCGGTGTTACAAATGCTGTAAACTTTATTGAATCAACCGCCATTGGTACGTGAAAGAATTCATTACGAAGATCCAGCGTACACAAATATACTTAGCACTTAACAGTTGGTCGATGTGATCGTTGATTAAAGGCAGATATTTATCTTTTACCAAAATCTTGTTCAACTTGCGTTAATCAACGCATAGCCGCTTTGTTCCATCTTTTTCGTTTGACAACACTATCGACAGCACTATCACCATCAATACAAGTTTCATCTCAATTTCTGAGGTCGACCGAAGCTTTTCCGTGCAATAGTTAACATTACATTTTAATTTTGTCAGCCAAATGATTATTTCTATATGGTCCAAGTTTAAATTTTCTTTAAACGTTTCTCCATGTTCCAAGACGGATGAGTACATCTCAGGCACAAATTTTTTCATCGTAATGCCGATTGTTGAAATTGTTGTAACCGTTTTAGATAATAGTTCCTTTCCCAAAATCACATCAACTGAAAAAACGGTATCCTGTACGATACGGAACACGATATTGTAATCGTCACCATCCACCTTGATAACTACCGAGAATTACCCAACCGTTTTCAAGTTCCTCGAACCAGGTCCCGATTATAAAGTCGTGATCGCTTCGAAATTTGGCTCACCAATACTTGTGTATTTTTTCTGCGTCATGAAATTCAAGTCACTTCTAGTGTCGACCAGCCCATGCAACTCGTATTTACCAATACTAAATTTTTTATCTCGCTTGCACAACCATTTTGATCTCTCATAAAGCATGCTTTCGGTGTGGAGGTTTCACGTCAATTTTTCGCTCGATGCCCAAAATTGCTGCACTTGAAGCACTATAAGCCTTTTTCTTTATTCGGGCATTCCTTACTGATATGCCCAACTTCTCCACAACGATAAAAACACGGGTTATTCCTATGCGATGCACCTCTGAATTTTGGAGGAGTTGCTTACATTTCGTCTTTAATTCAGCATATGAATCCTATTTTCACTTAAAATCTTTCATGTTTGACCGTCCATAAGAGAGTTGTTTTTGGTCTCCAAATCAGGAATCCCGTCAATTCAATGCTATATAGTTCCGTCGTCGTCTACGACATTTGCAACACAACCAATTTCCCTCAGTGCAATCAAATAACTTCCGTAAGACTCAGGCGGTAATTTTTTCTGCCCAGAAAATTTTAGATGTACTTGGGCACTATTCAGAGTGACCTTGAATTCTTGTTTCAAAAGTTGACCAAGTTTTTCCCTCGTGCCAACATCGTTTGTGGTTCTCAAGTAGTTTTTCGTAGTTCCCGTTAGCAAATGCTTTGCATACACTGTCTTCTGCATGTCGCTCGTACCTAGACTAATCAAACATTAAGATTCCCTTTATTAATTTACCATAGTTTGACTGCTTATGTTTAAATCTTATAAATGGCAAATAATATAGGGTTTTCCAATAAGAGTGACATGGTTTCTTTAAAAAAAAACACACTAGTTGTTAAGTAAATTGCAATGTTTTTTACTTAATGTGAAGTACAATCGATACAATTAAGTTCTGAATAATACGTCATTCAAATGTCCTCCACGACTTCTTCTGCAGGAACGAATTCGATGAACCCAATTTTCGAGCACTTTTGCCACTAAATCAAGTCGTATGTCATGAATAGCATGTTCAATATTGACTTGTAAACCTTGAAGATAGTTTGGTTTATTGCTAAAGACCAATGATTTCAAATAACTCCACAAGAAATAGTTTAATGGTGTTAAATCACAACTTCAATATCACAATTTCTTGAAATAATCGAATCTCCAAACTTTTCTCGCAATAATTCAATTGTTGCGCTTGCTGTGTGGCACGTAGCCCCGAACCAAATGTTGTCAAGATCAACTTCTTCCAATTTCGGCCATAAAAAGTTGGTTATCATCGATCTATACCGATCTCCATTGACAGTAACGGTGTTACCAGCTTCATTTCGAAAAAAATACGGACCGATGATTCCACCAGACCAAAAACCACACCAAACTGTCAATTTAGGTGAATGTAATGGTTTTTCAAGAATAATTTGTGGATTTTCTTCGCACCAGTATCGACAGTTTTGTTTATTTACCGCACCACTCAGATGAAAGTGAGCATCATCGGAGAAGATGATTTTCTTAAAAAAATTGTTATCGTTTTTAAGTTGTTCCAAGGCAAAATCAGCAAATTCACGACGTTTACGGTGGTCGAATGGATTCAGTTCTTGAGTGAGAACAATTTTATATGGATGCAAACCCAAATCCTTTCTCAAAATCCGCCAGGTTGTGGTTTGAGACAGTCCCAATTCTTGAGAACGTCTTGGAATCGACAAATTACGGTCTTCAGCAACACTTGCCTAAACGGCAGCAATATTCGAGCGTTTCTTTGTCTTATTGGCACTTGAACATTATGCAAAGAAAATGTAGGCTCAAAATTTTCAACAATTCGACGAATAGCGAGCACACTTGGACGATTATAACGACTATAAAATGGCAAAAGCGCACGAAAAGTGGCAATTGGAGAACGATTATTTTGATAATAAAACTGAATAATTTGTAAATGTTGTTCTTGCATATACCTCACCATGATGAAATTGTAAACATTACTGAATACAATGAAACAAAAAATGACATATCATGACATATTACAAATGGCCGAAACGTCACTTAAAAATCATATCATTCCTACTGGAAAACCCTATAGTAAGGTGCCTGACCTAACATGTCAAACATATTTGACAAATTACTATTTTATTATAGTTAGTTGCTAATTTCCGGTATACTAAAAAAAAGTCCGGATACACGATTAAACGAATATGCATATCCATATGAGTCACCTTAACCTGTACTCTCCAAGCTCTCCAGAACAGTAAGAAGAACACATTTTCTTAATAATCTCATTATTATTAAAATTAATGATGATGATGATAATGGCGATGATGACGGTGATTCAGTTTCACGTTATTTTTTTTTCTTTTAATTTTTTACTTCACCATTGGTTTAATTTTTTTAGTTTGGTATTTCATTTTATTTTATAATTCGTTTGCGGTTATCTTCAATACAAAAACTATAAAAAAAAAACTAAAATAAGAATACCGAAATAAAAAATAAAAAGTAATAATTTCGCAAACAGCACACACAAAAGAAATTCGCTCATAATTGTGGTGTTGTTGTGCTTTGTTGAGTGCTGCGTTAAAAAAAAAAAAAAAAAAAAAAAAACAGAATCTTAGACAAATCAGAGCCAAAATCAAATAAAATATAAATAAATTATGCATTTAATATGTATCAGGTTGATGAGAGATTTCGAGTCGAGATAAGATGTTAATCTTAAGTCATAAAAAATAATAAAAACAAAACCGAATAGTTTTTGAAATAGAAAACTGGAATGGACTTGTGTCTCTGTGTATATTACGGAGAATGGATGATGACCTTTTTTTTTATTTGGATTGTGTGTGTGTATGTGTGTTATGTGATATAATTATTTGATTATCTTGATCACTCGAATAATAATAGATGGTGATGGTCTCGATATTATAAAGACGGTAAATTCTTGCTTTTGGTAAAAAATTTTTGCTACAAAAATACATAAAAATTATTAATGTTTTTAAAATTTCCTTGATGATGGTATGGAAGAATGATTATACGAATGCTTTAAGTATATAAAAATAAAAAATATTGAAAGACTTAATTGTTGGCTGTTAGCCGGTGTTATGCAATCAAATCACGGAAGTAGGATTATCTTTTTAACAATCTTTTAATTAGTTTTAGTTTAAATACGAGTATAGGAGGTTTGTATATTTATTTTTGGATTTCTAAATATCTCGTTTCGCGTAAATTTTTTCATGGATGTTAAGACAGTGATTATTTGTGGTTTTCTCGTTATGGTATTGTTATTGGTTTAATTGCATGATGATGGATTAGTTGCTTTTCGTATCTTAAGTTATTAACGGCTTACGAAGGTACGAACATTTATGTTTTGTTTTTTTATTTTATGGGCTTTGTTTTTATATGTTATTAATGCCTTTTATTTTGTTTACCATTTAACAAAAAATTATTTATCAATCCTTACCGTTAATGGGGTCGTACTGGCGGAGTCAATCTTATCTGAAAGCAAGGCGGGCGATGTAAAGATTTTGAATGTATTTACTTTAACCCCTATTTAGTTATTTTTGTAGCTATAAATCCTAAAATGCTTGTTTCTTGTACGAAAATGAAAGCGGAAAAGCATTTTAGGCATGAGATGCGAATGATATTGTTTACTGTCTTCATCTAAAGCTTACCTCTGATGCGTCTGAAAAATTTTAATTTCAATTTTTAATATTGTTATTGTCTTGAATTAATTAAATAAACCATAATTATTATACTTAATACTAGCGAAATACCAATGTTTTCTTTAATAAATACACTCAATAGTCCCAAAAACTGTAAGCACTCTCATAATTATCCCAACTTGTAGAAAATGCTCAGTGAATTATACAATTTGACTCCGTTATACCCTAATGATCGCTGCGAAAAAGATTTACTGTATATTGGTAATCGATAATGAGTGTTTCAAGTCCAAGTATTTTGGTAGATATCCGTTTTCAAGGCAAAACATCAACTTCAAAACATTGTATTGTATTCCTTGGTTAAGGCTTCCACCCTAGTACTTCAAGCATTTCAATTATTCCTCTACTACTACTTTATGTTCATATATGTTCATATATTACGAATTTTGTTGCTTCAACGCTGATATAGTTTCACCGTTTTCTAGTTGTTCTGATATTCCTAAAATTTTCACTCTAGGCCTTAGCTCTATAGGCAATTAAATCTCATATTGAGTTCCTAATTTAACTGTGGCGATTTGCTTCAGTTTTTCCTTTGCTTCATTCGAATCGCACTGTAATATAATTCCTTCATTCGCAACGTTTTGGTATCCCATTAAGGGAATGCTTTTCGAATCAATCTGGTTTATGTCTTCCTTGGTTTTCTTATTCTCTTGTGGTTTCTTTGGCTGTAACAGTACTAATTTGGTTGGATTGGTTTTGACGACTGTAGCAAAGGATTTCATCTCATCAGGTTTATGGGTTTCTTCAACATGGGTTTTAATTACTCCTAACTGCTCATTAAGATTCAAATAATTTGCGCATAAATGTGGTTTTAATTCTTCAACGAGCTTGTTAATTTTGTTGAATTCCTCATATATAGTATCCCCCTCATGATTTTGGCATTTGGCACATAGGGACATTCCTTAAATAATATCTTATATTTGTCGAAATTCCAATCAATACATGCTTATCACACTTTTTACATCGACCAAAACATAGCAAAGTTGTCCTTTGTTTCGAATCGGTCACTTGCGTACATTTTTCACACTGAGACATTATAACTTGAAACTCAATTCATGCATAACCGTATAAATGTTTAGCTTTACTGATAATTCAATTTAAAAATAAATAAAATGCAAGAGTTGGAAAAAATACTGGATTTAGGTGTATGTGTTGTATTTGAATTTGACACTTATATAAAGGGTTTTCCAATAAGAGGTTTCATTTTGCATAGTCTGCTATTTGGGCAGCTGTCAATTTTTAGGCTATTGACAAGTAAAAACTACGCCATTACTAAAAATGGTATACGATACACGCTTCAACAACGCATTGAAATTGTTAAAATTCACTACAAAAATGGTGAAAATTTTGCAGTCACAATTCGCAAAACTAAAGCACTTATAGGTCGTCGTGAAGCACCTTCTCGACCGGCAATACTGAAACTGGTGGAGAAATTTGAGCTGTTGGGAGAAGTTAGTGATGTGAAGAATCGAAACCGTGTGCGTCGCTCAAGAAAAACTGACAATATTTCTGCTGTAGCCCGTAGTGTTGACGAAAACTTAGGTTTGTCGATTCCTCGTTGATCTTTGGAATTAGACATTTCACAAACAACATTATACTGTATTTTGCATAAAGACTTAGATCTTAAGGCTTTTAAGGTTCAGTTAACACAAGAACTCAAGCCGGTCGACCACCATAAACGTCGTATCTTCGCTGATTGGGTCCTCCATCAAATGCATCAAAATGATCCGGATTTTCATCGAAAAATCATCTTTAGCGATGAGGCCCATTTTCACCTCGGAGGCTACGTTAATAAGCAGAATTGTCGCATTTGGAGCTCAGACAATCCAAGAATGATTGTTGAAAAGCCTCTCCATCTTCAACGTGTCACTGTTTGGTGCTGTTTTTGGGCTGGCGGTGTGATTGGACCTTAATCGAAAATGAGGCTGGTGCAACTGTTACGGTGAATGGATTGCGCTACCAAGCTATGATTAATGATTTTTTATGACCGGAATTGAAAGATATTGATGTGGACGACGTTTATTTTCAGCAAGACGGCGCTACGTGCCACACAAGCGACGAAACAATCATAATTTTGCAAGAAAAGTTTCCTGACCGTGTTATTGCTGGAAGGGGTGATCACAGCTGTCCACCGAAATCTTGTGATTTAACACCTTTAAACATTTTTCTTTGAGGCCACGTGAAAGATAAGGTTTATGCCAATGATCCACAATCGATTCAAGACCTTAAAAATGGAATTCGTGAAGTTATCGAGGACATACAACCGCAAATGTGCGGATTAGTCATAGAAAATTGCATGAAAAGGATATGGTGCGGCAAGCGACCATTTGGCTGATATCGTTTTCAAATGTTAATGGCATACCTTCGTCTTTAATGAAATAAACATTCATTGATTTCTCTTAAAAAATACTAGTTTTTTTAATTTCAAAATGAAACCTCTTATTGGAAAACCCTTTATGTATGTTGTATATATTACGAACGATTATGTTACGACTGTTTCTAGATTTTTACTATTTACGTAGTTTCTTTTCAGTTTTCCACAAAATCTATATTTTATTGCTGTTCCTTAGCATGTCAAACTTGCCACTCTAGATTTTCACTTATTTTAAGCACTATTTACTATTTTTATTTATTAATTCATTTATACATCAACAATTTAAGTATTATACATGCTAACCAGTGGCCCTATTCTGTCTTTCCCTGGGAATAGAGAATTGGGAAAAATATTTTCATAGCATTTTTGTCAAAATTATTTTTTTCCGGCCTACTGAAGAAACAAGGTAAGTGCAAAAATTTTCAAAACAAAGTTGATTGGGAAACTTTTGTTCCACAAAATTTTTCTTGGGAATTATATTTTCCAATTTAACTTTGTTTCGAAAATATTAACACCAAACTTGTTCCCTCAGTAGGCCAGAAAAATATAATTTTGACAAAAATGCTATGAAAATATTTTTCCCAATTCCCTATTCCCAGGGAAAGACAGAATAGGGCCACAGGGTTGCGTAATTTTTTTTTTCATTCGAGTATGCAGTTGATTTTAGCACTAATGTGCAAAACAGTTTTAGGTACGTTGTCAATAGCAACCAATATAAATAAATTCTAATGGAAAAGGCAAACACTTTTATGAACCGTAATAGAAAAAAATAGCTATTTATGATACAAGTGTCAAAAATGCGTTTTATTTTGTGAGAAGGGAAGTATGGGTCATTTCTCCAAGCGGAGTGTCCTACCCCTTAGAACAAAATAAAATCACTTTTAACTCGTTTATCATAAAAGATTTTTGGTACCTACAAACTAAGATAAAAATTTTACATTTGGGTAATACCCTGATTTTCTTCGAGTCGGCCATGGTTAGGTTCGGTTAGGTTAAGAGTCGGTAGCCGCGTCACATTGTTTTGTTTTTTGCTCTCAACGAAGCTTGGGATATTCTTGACCTTCATTTTACTGAGGTCTATCAAGTGATTTAGTAGGGATCTCTTAGGAATTTCAGTGTGCTATAAGCGCTAGACGGGGGCGGGTTAAAATAAATGAAGAATCCATTTTTCCTCCTCTTCGTCCTCATCAAGTGATAATCATGTAAGAATACTCCCCTCTTGAAGCAGTAATTTGCGCACAGTGAGCGGTATTTCTTCCGTGCTTTGTGAAATGAGGCAGGTTGTGCCTTGCCGAGTTCATCCGTTTTTTCTTTCCCCGTAATATTTAAATGGCCTGGCATCGACATCAGAAGAATGTTGAATTGATCTGCCATCTCGTTAAGAGATTTGAGCGGCTTAATTGATGCCTTATTGTCCGTAAAATTGCAAATATGCAGTAAAAAGGGTTACCCACGAAAGTAACAACTCCGAAATCCATTATATCAAAATCCATTTTTACAAAATCCATAAAAAATCCAACGAATCCATCGTTTTTATTACTTTTGCAAGCCCGGCGTCGGGCTGAATTCGAAACAAGCAAAAATGGTGTACATCGATTAAATGTATTTAAATTTAAATTTGTGAATATCGAAAAATAATTGTGAAATTGATTGCTCCAATTATGTTACGATTAATCATGTGCATCTGTGTATCTGTGTCTGATGTCTGATGATTAATGTCTGATGTCGGATGTCTGCCCCTTTATTCCTGAATACAATACGAACACGAAAATGCAAAATTCATATTTGAATTGAATCAGATTCGTACGATTCTTATTTAAAATTGAACAGGAATCTTATACTTTCGTTTTCGTTATCGTATTCAGGAATAGGGCTGCTGGTCTCTGATGCCTGATGTCTAATGTCTGCGACTGTGTCTCTGTCTATGATGTCTGTATCTAATGTCTGATGTCTGATATTTGAAGTCTGATGTCTGTGTCTGATGTCTGATGTCCGTGTCTGAGTCTGTGTCTGAGTCCGTGTCCTTGACCGTGTCCGTGTCGGGAATGGCGGATTTCGTATATAATTGATTTTGTCAATAGTGGATTTTGACAAAATTGGGTACGGATTTTATTAAAGATGGATTTTGATAATGATGGATTTGATCAAAAGTGATTTTCTTCTAAAAAGATGGATTTTAGCAACAGTGGATTTTGGAATGAAGAATAAAGTGGGACTCACCAGCAAAAATCAACCGCTTTCCTTTATCACGATTAGTTCAACTTGAAAAACGCTGCAGTAGTCCGGGAGGCGAAAGGAGAGGTTTACATTTAATTTTTCACAGAAAACCCCACCCAACCTTCCCATCCATCTTTAGTGAACAACTAGAAAAAAAAAAATTAACAATTTCAGTATTCAGAAATGCTTCTCTCAACTAGTCGGCTCTGGTAAGAATATCAGTCCTTAACCTCTGATCAAAACATGGTGACAAAATTGTATAATCGGTAGTATTTGAGAGGTTCCTGCTGTTTAGAATATATGACTTTCCTGTACTTATGTTACAGTTACCATATGGAGATGGAGTTGATCGTAATAGTTGTGCTCACTGCCACTTGCTTACCTAAACCTATTTTTTTCAATGCTGTTTTTGCAGAAGTAAGATACTATTGTAGATTTCTTTACTCTTTCTAGTATGTTAGGTTTCCAGCTTAGTTTGCTGTCCAGGGAGAAGAAGTATTTTCCTAGAGAAAAGGACCAACTCAGTTTTGTTTGAATTCACTTTCAAACCGCAGCTGTTAGCCCAATAGGAGAGAATTCTAAGTGCACTTTGTACACGTTTTCTTAAGGTGCTAGGATGCTTATACGATTTTACATATAGCGTGACGGCAGTTCTACTGGGATCGGGGCTGCTCTGTTTCAAAAAGGCGAAAAGGGATGTGATCTACCAATCGCGTATTGCTCACAAAAATTGGATGGTCTTCCAACCAGGATTCGACCTGCCAGAGAATTTACCTCGATTTTCTGGGTCCGTATCCTCGAACTCGTATAATGGAAACACCGCCATTTTAATGGTACTTTACCATTTTTCGAAATTTGTGCTAACGAAAGCGGTAAGGCAAGCAACCTCGGGCGAAGTAGTTACATTCTTAGTCGGAGTACCAGAAAGTATTTTAACGGATACATAGGCGTTCAATTCACCTCCAAGCAACTAGGGAATTTATGTCTGACATATGGTGTCGAACACTTGTTTACTGCCAAATATTCTCCTCAGGGAAACTCATCGCAACTTATTAGCTGCATTGCGTTCATTTTTAAAAAAAGAGCATCGGGTCTGGGATGAAAACTTGAGTGCCCTCACCTACGCGCTGCGAAATACCGTTCATGACAGTACCAAATTTGCTCCACGTTATATTGTTTTTGGCAAGCATGCCGTCTTACATGGATCCGTTCACGAAATGTTAAAAAATGTTAATCAGTTTGGGGGTACTTGGCGGCTACAGTTTGAAGATCGTCCTTATAATTTGAATCACCTTTACTTATCGGTTCAAAGCCATTTAAGAGAAGCCGCATAACGGAATAAAAGCGGAATCCCTAAATTTAAAGTAGGACAATCAATTTATGTTCAACATTTCACCCAAAGCAAAGCCATAGAGAAGTACGCGGCAAAACTAGCCCCAAAATTTATTAAAGTTAAGCTGATTGGAAATGTAATGTGTGAGGTTGCTGATGGTCTAGGTAACTCTATGGATATCATCTCTGTTAACGCAACTTTTATTTTGTTACAGTGGCAGAAAGGAGACAGTAAAGAGAATCTCGATAGGAGCAATAAGAAAGTGGAGAGCAGTTTCCTTAGATTTCTCTTTGCATATAGGGGTTAAAAAGTGGGTAAACTTATAGGTCTAAGGTCTTTGGGACTGCAATGAGAGCTTTTCCCGCCTTAGGTATACATATTACATTTAATTTTGTCCATTTACTATAGGAATGTCGGTTTCCTTCTTTCTCTATAGCTAGGGTTTTTGATGGGTTTTGTCTCCAATTCAAATTGGAGATAACAATGATCAGAAAAGAATGATCCAATATTAACACTATAACGAACGCACGTCTGCGCAGTTAAATTTCGCCAGGGGCCGGTAATATTTTTAAAGAATTATATATATTTTTGGTTTTTATTTTTTATTTTTTTTTTACTTTTTTTTTAAATTTTTTTTCATAATAATAATAATCAAAAAAACAATTTAAAAAAATAAATTATAAAAATAAGAAAAAAATAAAAAAAATATTCATTATTTAATTTTGCATAACACACTCATGTAGTGTGAGCGGTCGTTAAAGTGTTAAGAATAAAATCAAGGAGTAACTCAACTCGTTCAATCATATCAGTGCTTCCGCAAATTGTGATGTGAATTTGCATCACATCCCAGGATGACTCCAATTTTTTGTTTTTGAACCTCCTTTAATGAGCTTCCTAAAATGACAGGTGGGATATCTTCCATCAAGTGGAAAGAAAACTGATATTAGCTAGAGATTTTTTTAATGCTTTTTGTGGACACATCTGAATTTCTGTAATTTGATAACAGATAGATATTCATATTATTATTATTAGCAAGAAAGCGGGGACTTTACCTATTTTGCGTAAAGTAGTTGATACGTCCAAGTATCTGGTCACCATCGACCCAATCTTCTTCTCCTCAGGTCTTACTTTGTGCTTGAGCGCAGCTGAAACTGCCCTGGCGTGATGAAGGTTAATCTGCAGCAACGTCAACATTATATTTGATCCTTTACAACCTGCACCACAGTTACATCAGAGTCCTCCTCAGGCTGTGATTCATCCAGAGATCTACAAAGTAATCCCATTGAAGTGGATATCTCCGTGTCTGTAGAGTGTTTTTTCCTTCTCACCAATTGCTATGATGTTGAGGTTATCAGACGGGGCCTCTACCGGTATTGGCGGCCTTAAAATGTCACCGTCATCTTTATATATAATTCTTCTGTACGTGTGTATGCGACTGAACCCCTCCTAAACGGCTGGACCGATTTTAATGAAATTTTGTGTGTGTGCGTGTTTGAGAGGGGTCCTGAATGGTTTAGATTCATAATTGAACGCGGTAGGTGGCATTGCGGCCGGGTTCTAGGATTTTTTTTTTGTTTTTTTGACGAATTTTCGTAGGATTTTCGGTAAATTCGCAAAGGCATTATAGTCCAAGGATACGACGGCATGTTCATGGAAAATACATTATTCCGATTATACACAGTCCATCCGAAGCAACGAGAATACTTGTTTTCGCGTTTGATGTTGCTTAACGTAATACTTGCGAACAGTTCAGGGTATTTTGTACGAAACGTACCACGATGTGTGTTGCGAAGTGCATTTGTTGGAAGATGACAACCTTTGGGATCTCACACTAGCAGATGCAGTACTGAGTTCCTCTCTTCATCAAGTTCGCCAATTATTCGCCATATTGTTGGCGACAACTTTTCCGTCGCAAGCTTCTGTTCTCTACAAATGTAAAGATTCAATGAGCGATGACACTCTGCATCAAATTCGGACCACTATCAAGATCCCAATATCGATTTTTCGCTGGGAATATACAGCGAGGCATTAATAAAGATTGAGGATATTTTCATTCTCATTTCGAATGTGCCATTCATTCCCTAACTAATTTTTTGATTTTGTTTTGGGCAAAAACAAATCACACAATGACGAAACGAAAACATTGAAATATGAACCCAATGTCAAACGTTACAAGTATATATAGTTATTCGAATATTTGAATATCGAAAAAACGTTTGCTGAACACGCTAATACCAGGCAAGCCAACGTTCGGGCAGGACGACTTTTGTCTGGTCCGCTTGTGCCTTTCTTATAAATCTTGAGTGTGACTGCGCTGAAACCATAGCTAATTAAACTATTAGTTCTCGCCAGCTTTTGGTTCAGCTATTTGTTCTTCACACTTGGCCACTCTCCAATAGGCAGCTCAGGATAGCTAATTTGAAGCTTTTCCAGAATTTCTTTCAGATCGCTGCGTTCCGCTGGGATCGAAGCTCTCGCTCTAGGTCTACAGGGGATATCCTCTATAGCGACTACTTCTAGTCTAGCACGAGGCCTTAGTTTCTCTTGGTCTGCTCAAGATGTCAACTTGACACGATTCCCAGTGCCATCCACCGTCCCGATAAGCTGGCACGGGTCCGAAAGTGTCCCTCGTAGTTTTTAGGAAGGCTTCCTCCAATTGCTAGACGATATACATCCGTGGTAGTGGACTTTGTTAATGACAGCCACCACTAAGAGCTCTTTTAGCACCTCATTGAAAGGCCTATTATAGTGTTGTGCATTCTACAGTGTCTTGCATCTTTTCCTGATTTTATAAGTTGACCGTCCTTGCTAATGCTCATTTGTTGCTTTTACAGAATTGTTTTCGGGCGCAAAATGTTCAGGGGGTATCCTCTAGCAACTACTTTCAGTGTAATAACAGGCCAGATTTCTCTTGTAGGGTTCATACACGAAACAATCACGCACGAGCAATCGTGTGATTGCGCATGCTGATTGTTTGATTTTTGATTCTTTTTTTTGTTGTTTGTACATGCAAAACTGCGCCGTATATGTATAATTTGCTCAGTCTAATGTTTTGGCTCGTGTGTGTCATACTACAGTAAATATTCCAAAGTTAATAAATAATAAAGAATTTAAGATCCTCAAACGTTTCTCCTGTTGCTAGAATTTTGAATGTCCGTATTCACAACGTTTTTTATTCCATTCTTTCAGCCAAAGTTGTCTATTTCTTTTTTTCCGCATTGCTAGTCCAATTAAATTCGCGACGCAAGCTTCTTCATACATATTTTATAACTGATGAATGTGCAAAAAGCATGCATCAAGAGCCGAAAAATCATGATTGTGCAATCAAACGATTGCTCATGCATGATTGTGTCGTGTATGCGCCCCAGGCTCTCTACGGCCTTTTTGTAGAGGGTCAATGACGTTGGTCGGCTTAAGATGTCAACTTAATACGATTCCAGTGCCAACCTCCATCCCGGCAAGCCGGAGTGTGTTCACGGTTTTCCGTCAAATTTTTTAGGAAAGTGGCGGATAAGGCCTTCACCACCTCTCTCCAATTGCTGAACGATATATATCCGTCTTCCTGGCCTCTGTCAATGACAGCCACTGCTAAGTACACTTTTAGCACTTCATTAAAAGGCCGGTTTACAGTTTCCTGCATTGTAGTCCTCTTTTAATTCTTCTGTGATTCCTTTTTTGATCTCTGCCTTTTGGGTAGAGAGCCATCAGACGGAATCTCTCGCTTCTAGAGTTTTCTAAAAATTTTTTTCCTGGTCGTGTAAGTTGATATGAGGGTACCTGATGGCCTAATGGCCAAAATCCTATATTCTTGCCATTTTATCGTACGTTTACCGACCAGGTCTAATGGCCAAAGTCCCACGTTGGTTACCTTTGCCTACGAGACCAGGCCTAAAAGGTAAAATTCCACAAGCATTAGTTTCCGGGGTTTTAAGAGTGCCGTACTCTTCTTTTTTATATTATTAGTTTGATCCCTGATTTGTAGCGGAGTACGGAATGAGTAGCGGAAAAAAATGTCCATCTGTTCAGAGATCCGTAGTACGCAGATAAGGCATTTTGATTAGGAGGGTTCTGGATATCCGGATACATCGCCAGAAACTGAGATTTTTTTTACACTGGGCTCCCAGCTTGGCCAATTATCAGCGCGATACGAAATGAGTTAGTTGCCCGGAGGTTACCGCGACGATGTAACATGAACACCTGCTGCAGCTGCAAAATATAGAACTGACACAAGTGCCAACTTGTTCCCTTATGCCATAGACAGACTACTGGTTTCATAACTATAATTACGAAATCGTGATTTCTTAAATGAGAACTCAAGACACACTACAGTTTCTTTTGTCTTCTCGTTTAGTTTTAAGCAGCCATGGTGTAGGCATTGACAAAAATATCAAGATTGACATTTAATTGACATTTAAATTGTCAGAAATGACTTTTCTATTGACAAAACAGAAAACAATTTGTTCCCACCAACCAAATAGCTCAATGAAAAATAGAAAACTCAAAGGAAACTAGATTTGCTTTGTAAACTATTAGTGTTCGAAATCTCCATTTTAGATGCATTCGTCGTTGTGAGCACTAAAATGCATCGAAATGAGAAAAAATATCTCATTTCGAAACTGAGTTCAATTTTGGTTTGTAACTATGGTTAAGCATGACACACTTGTACGAAACCATGATTTCGCGTTAATCATAGTTATACGAAACCAATAGTGTGTCTATGATATTAGACAGCTTCACGCCAAGACTACCGAGTTTAGTTTAATGATTGGTTGGTGCTAACTTCATAATACAAGATTATTTTTAAAAGTAATCATAATGAGCTCTGCGTGTCCATTTGCCGGAAATTGTAATTTACAGACCAGTCATCAAAATCTACCTACTTCCTTAACAAAAATTTTGTATTATCTGTATATCCGGAACATTATTATCCATAGAGTTAATTAAAATATTCGATATTCAGATGGTTGTTAAAATCAACAGAAAATTTTGAAATTACCATACAATAAATTTAATGGACGTATGCATGCATCATAAATTCCCAAAAATTACAAACTCCACAAAGTTTTTTTTTTTTTGATATTTATGTATAATAAATAAAAAATAAATTAAATTTAAAATTTGATGAAAATTTATACTAAATAGAACCGCCTCCACATCTAAATTTAAATATAAACATTTTGTTTTCTTTATTTATTTTTATTAAAACATAAAACAAAATCAAAATCGCACGTTTGTAAATTGATTGGATCATTTAAAATTAAAAAAAAAAAAAACAACCAACTTGAAAATTTTTTAATTCACGATCACCATCAATAAAAAGAAAGTTAATGCATCTTATTTTCGCACAAGAAATTTAATTGGCAAAAAATGTATAAATATTCATCTCGGCCCACACACTAGATGTATACAGTGGCCGACATTCCAAACATTTTAATAGGTACATATCCTATCCCCTCCATATCCGAATTCATTCCGATTCTGTGTATTTACCAAACATAATAACAATATTGAAACAATAATCTACTCACCATGATGATCATAATGATGATCATCAAATTACACGTACCTCTAATACATATTTGGGTTCCGTAAACAATCCGCAGTTTAACAGATAATAAAATAACAAAATTAAGAAATTAAAATTACTTTATTTCTCTCAGCAAGATGAAAAATAAAAAAACGATACATAAAAAATAAAATTTAACTGTATCACGATCAATTTTTATTTTTTTCGAAACGTCTTAATTTACAAATTGAAAATCAATTTAATTTTTGGTTTTTGTAAAGAAATGAAATAAAAAAAAAAAAAGTAAAACAACATCATTAATTTTTATTTTATTATGTTTTCTACAATCGCTGGAATCATTGGATGTTGTGAGCGATGATCATTCGAAAATGCGCAAAGACCACAAAACCAAACCAACCAAAAATAAATAAATTAAAAATGTAAATTGATTAATTTAATGGATCGTACGTTTGCATTTTATAGTTATGCGCTTATTGCATGTGTTTTTTGTGCACTGCGATCTCTTAATTATTAATACAAATTGGGCGATCGGTAGGTGATCGTATTATTATGTGCGTGCGGCAGGAACGCAGCCATATACACTGATGAAAATATTTTAAGGCTAAATATTGACAAGTGATATCGTGATTATGTATATATTTATGATTATGCATGTTGTTTTCCAAGTGATCGCGCATAAATAAATCATTTAAAAGTATAAATTGAAAGAAGTGTATACCTTGGAGGGGCTAATTATAAAATCATATAAGCATGTTTATGGTTGAATGTTGCGGTCTACATTATTCGACATTATTCCACATAAATATTTAATTTGTAAATAGCATCATCATTTGTAAATATGATTGATTAATTCACACATCATATATAATTTTCAGGATGTAATCACCTATCTCACACGGTAGATTTATTGCATATTGTAATCTATTATTAATCTTCATATTATAGCATATTTTAAATTCATCGTATGTGCAGGTACACAAAGCATATAACGATAAGATTGATGGACGTGAAAATAATTCCAATCCTTAAGTAAAAAAGAAATTCAGTTAAATATTTTCAATCAAAATATGGAAATGAGTGCAAGATATTTAATTAATAATCCATTGATAACTCTCGCGCATCGTAATCGATGACCCCGCGTGGGTACATTTAAGATGAATGATGAGTTAACTCCAGTTAATTACGATGAATCTTATATATTTATATGAAAATTATACTCACGTCTTCACAATCAAAATAGGATTAGATTACAATTATTCATGATATGATCGCGCGTCATGGTGGGCATTCGTAATATTAATAAATCGTGCGAATTTTTTTCTCTCTAAATAAAGTAGAATTTTTCCTTCCTATTCTTTTGTTTTTATCTTATTGAACACGATCAAAAAGGTATTTTTATATTATTTCATATTGGATGAAGATTTGAAATATTAATCTAAACTTTCTTTTTTACTTTGTCTTAATATCTTTAAGATCGAGCATTTTTTTAACAACCGTATAGCAACTTAAGAAAAAATATCAACGAACAAAAAGTACAAAACAAGTTTAAAAACATCTAAACTTTAACTCACCCGTGGTACAAAAAAGAAAAAACTATCCGCAATAGATTTTTATCGATTTAGTATACGATTATTTTAATAATAATTGAAATTTACTGTTAATTAATTTCATTTTATTGAAAAACATAAAAAATTGAAATATAAATTAAAAAAATATTAATTTAAATTAAATTAAAATTTTTTATTGAATCGTAGGATATTTTTTATAGAAAATCACTAAGGAATCGTTCTAACATTTTTGTCAGGAAATTTACCTCATCAGTGGCGCTGTTCTGGTATTTCCATTTAGTTTTTTTTCTGTCATGCTGTGGTAAAAAGCTAGTGTTAATTTTTTTCAAAACAAAATTAAATTTGCAATAATTTTCCCTGCCAATTTAGATATGGAACAATAATTCCCATTTTATAAATATTTACATTAACCTTTTCTTCTCAGTAGGCTGGAAAAAACATTTGAGTATGAATCTTAATATATAAAAACGTTGGTGCGTATGTATGACTGACAATCACGCCTGAACCGCTCAAGCTATCTAACTTATATTCACACCATATGTTCGTGTGGTGCTCCGGATGGTTTTTATTTGTGTTAGACCCCCTAGGTTGGGGATGGAAGTTACTTTTTTCTCAAATTCACACCATATTTGACATGGAAAATTTGGCCCCAATAGGTGGCGCTGAGGTAGAAATATTTATGAAAATGTAATTTTCGCGGTATGTAATTTTCATTTCAACAATATTATGTTTAATTTAAATGTAACCACAAAAATAACCACAACAATCCGATAGGTGGCGTTGGTTGCCTTTAATGCAATTTTATGAATTTTTTTGTTTTTCAAATTTAATATATGATATATACATACATATTCAGTATTTTCAAGGTAACAATCATCTTACAATAACTAAAACTATGTTCTTTGTTTAAAAAAAACAAAAGTGTTTAATAAATTTGTTTATTAAGTGTAAATGTATTTCGCCAAGTGCCTGCTGCAAATAATGTTAAAAGTAAAACTATAGATCGTAGTAACCTTAAATATATTACAAAATGGTGTTTATTGAAAAAACAAAATCAAAATGGTTTTTCATTTGCCATTTCAGTATTAGATATTTCATTGTGCTGTACAATTGTTTAGAAATAAGTTTGACGAAAATTTCAATCATTTGGCACTTCCAATTCAATTAACTTTAAATAGGTGAATTTATTTTAATTTTAAATAGGTGAATTTATGATACGAAATTTCAAAACAATATTGATTGTCTGCAATATAAATACAAATATTTTTAAAGTGATAGTGAAGTGGTAAGTAAATTTTATAGTGATATTAATGTAATAAATAACACAATTCGATTAAAGGCACAAATAATTTTCCTTTTTAGCATACACAGACCCGAAAAGCATACATTTTAGCATACATAGATCCGACCCCCCAAATTGTAGTGAAATAATACCGCGAAAAATGGCTGGACGACGACGTTCAAACATTGATGACCGACAAATTCGCAATAGGCAACGAATAAAAACGAATTTAACACTACACCAACAAGAAGCGACAAGAGAAGATGCACGATTGCTCATTTCAACCATCCGCGCATTAGAAAGTGATGCACACAGAATAATACATCTTGCACAAATGAGAATTACAACTCAAACATCACGCAATCGTGTGGCGGATTCAAACAGAAGTGTGGTGCAATTGAATAATTGAGTACGCATGCAAGCAACAAGAGTACTAACACTGTCATCGAATATTACACACATTCGAAAATTTCAATTGGTTACATGGATAAAGAATGCACTCATTGCCACGCTCAGAAATTTAAAATTGAAACCGCAGGGATTTGTTGTTCATCAGGCAAAGTGGTTTTACCTACATTGAACCCACCACCATTGAGCCACTGAAAACGCTAATGGATGTCAACATCACAGAGTCCAAATTATTTTTGAAAAAATAAGGAAATTTAATAATTGTTTTCAAATAACTTCCTTCGCTGCCAATATCATTACTAATACGGATGGACAAGCACGCACATTTAATTCAACATTCAAGATACAGGGCCAGGTTTATCACAAAATTGGCTCTTTACATCCTCTACCCGCGGAACACCAAAATTTCTACAAATTTACTGTATGGGAGATGAAGAAGAGCGGTCTAAAATCGGTTGCGAGTACAATCACATTCAAGTAATACAGGAACGAGCTATCGTAGCCGATTTAGAAACATTTTTGGCAGAAAAAAAAACCTCATCCTATTGTTTAAGCAACTTTTCAATCAATTACAAAACGATAATTATATGATCGTTATTAAAGCCGATAAAGTGCCTATTGGCGAACATCCACGGCGTTTAATGTTCCAACAGTGACTGAAGTAGGAATAGTAATGGTTGGTGATACACAAGTTATTGCAGATACAAAAGACTTATGCCTGATTATTTCAAATAAATCACTCATTACATTGGGACTACCATCACCCAATCGTCCCTCAAGTGATTTATTTAATCGAGATTTACAACAAGAACAATCATACATTATTGATGAATTAAATGAGTACATGTGTTTCATGAATCACAATTATTGGCAGAACAAAAATTGGTTTTTGATTCGGTAATGCTTGGAGTCACTGCAAAATAAGGGGGATTCTTCTTTTTGGATGCTCCAGGTGGCACTGGCAAAACATTTTTGATTTCTCTCATTTTGGCTAAAACACATTCTCAAGCTGAGATGGCTTTGGCCATCGCATCATCAGGTATTGCTGCTACTTTATTGGATGGCGAAAGAACTGCTTATTCTGCACTTAATTTGCATATACAGACAAATGAAAATGCAGTATTCAGTATAAAACCGCATTCAGTTATGGCTAAAATGCTTAAAAGATGCCAACTTATAATCTGGGATGAATGTATAATGGCACATAAACATTCATTAGAAGCTTTAAATCGTACGTTGAAAGATTTGAAAGACAACGACAGAATCTTTGGCGGCTCTCTCATATTATTAGGAGACTCGACAAACACTTCCGGTTATTCCACGTTCCACCTATGCAGATGAAATAAATGCCTGTTTCAATGTTTCATCACTGTGGGGCAGTGTTCACAAATTGAAGTTAACTACAAATATGCGTGTTCAACTTCAAAATGATCCATCTGCCGCGCTATTCAATTGCTTGATATTGGCGAAGGCAAAATTAATGTAAATCAAATGAGCCAGACTATCAAGTTACTAGGTAATTTTTTCATTATTGTGACATCTAGAGACGCATTAATTCAAAATGTGTTTTGCCAAGAATACCGATGATTCCAACAGATTCTCCAAATGCATTTAAACGCTTACAATTCCCAATTCGTCTGGCATATGCAATAACAATCAACAAATCTCAAGGCCAGTCGACCCAAGTCTTCGGCTTGGATTTGGAAAAGTCATGCTTCGCGCATGGTCAATTATATGTAGCCTGCTCCAGAGTTGTAACAGCCCAACAATTTGTTTATGTACGCCGAAAATGGAGAAACAAAAAATATTGTCCACTTGGCTTTACAATAAATTATTATTTACTTGCACGTATTGGGTTAAATTTAACCCATCGTTTTTAAATCATATTTACAACGAAACCGTTACAGAACACCTGCATATTTTTTTCTTTTTGTATTATATGATAAATATATATTTCGTTATACTTGTGTTGGTTTGTGTATTTATTCGATGTAGTTTAGTATTTATCAGTATCTTATCCTGTCTTCACGTATTTGACAAGTGAGAGAACGTGTACAGTTTGTGTTTTCAAGTTTTACAGTTATTTTTAGTGCAAATTCCAAAATTTTAACATAAACGGTAAATTAATAGATAATTTAAGAATTTATACAGTAGTATCACAAACAAAATAGCAATCAGACCTGCAAACCAATAGTAACTTTATGTGTAAATCAAATTCTCGATGTCGTTACAAATGGAAAAATATTTCGAGCGGCTGTTAGTAGAAATGCTTAGCTAAAACTCAAACCCTATGTGCTCAATATACATCTCGCTCAATATATTTTTTCACCGCGCGCGACAAAATAATTTTTTTTTATTTGTGTGTACAGTATAAAAGAAACAAACGGAAAAATACAAATTCAACGAGTTTTTTATTTTCGTTTGAAAATACCCTTTCTCTTATTGTATGTTTTAAATTTAATAAAACAGAAAAACGCACGTATTATGTATATACTATACATATACTAGATGTATATACATATGTACTATTTAAAATAAAATGTGTGCACGATCGATAATTTCTTGTCGTTTAGGTATATAAAATTTAAAAAACATGTGATCATGAAAAGAAAGAGGATCTATTTTCGATGTATGTATGTATGTATATATGTACGTATATACGTTGTATGTACGTATATATATACGTATATACATTGATTATGGTTTGGTGTGCTGCATGAAATATAGTTTATAAAAAAGAAACAAATATTTATTTGGAGGAAAGGATACGAAACATCAGAAATTTATGAACGAAAGGGAAAATATTATAATTAAATTGTTTTTTACTGATCGCAGTAAACATTTAGATATACATATTACATATTTGTGTTTAGTTACATTATGTATATTTTATATGCCTATCTATACTGATTGGTCGAAATTAAATACATACATTCATTACTTAATTTTTCCTAAGTGTACTATAAGGATGATTGATATATGTTCTAAATTCAATAATATTAAAATTCCTAACAATTTTATAAATGATTTTATTTTGAGAAAAATAATAAAATCAGCTTAGAGCAGAAAGATGCCTTAGGGAGGATGTACTATGTATTTGGATTTGCATCTAAAAAATTGGTCAAGCATATATAGTACATTTTTGTTAACACTTTCCCCTTATTCCATATTATCTGAAGCATAGTATAGTATTTGAATTGTTTCAAATAAAAGCTAGTTATTGATTTTAACCAAATTTGCAAAAACATTAATATTTCGAACTCGGTTGTGATATATAGAATTATGAGTATACACAATATCCTTGGAATTCCATTTTTAAACTTCTAACCCCAAGTAAAAACCATCCTAAGGTTTAAAAATGAAAATAAATAAATTTCGTTTTTTGTTGTTTTCAACCGAGTTACAAGCTTACATTATAAGTACACTGCAATTTTTCAGATACCAACCACCACTTATCATGAAAACTACCCCAAATTTCTCTAGAATAAATGGCCACTTTTTTGACAATTTCAAAAATAGACATTTCAATATCGGATATTGGGTATCGCTTTATAATCCTCATCAGAAGTGCAATTCGATTTTTAAGTTGTAACTTGGAACTTTAAATCATGGAAACAAATTTATTTAGCCACCCACTTTATTTATTAGGTATATAACTTAATTTCTACAGATTTTTTTCACGGTATTCTGTGGTTTTTGTAGGATCGGACGCAAGGTTTCAGAACAACGAACGACAAGTTTACGTGAGTTACATAACCTCTCAGAATAGCAGAGTTTACGATTACAACTGATAAACAGCACATTCGGCACTGCATTCTATACGAATTCCAACAAGGAAAAAATGCTTCTAAGGCACGGGAATCAATTTGTAGTGTTCTTGGTGCCGACCTTGTGTCTTATGAAACGTGTAATTATTGGTATAAACGTTTTAGAATTAGTGATTTCGATCTTAGTGACAGCCTCGAAAGTTTGAAGATGTGCGAGCTAACCTGGAATCTACAACAGCAACAGGCATAACTCAGAAAAAACGAATATCTAAATAACATACTGCCTAATAATTGGTTTCATCTAAGATTTCAATTCCTCAAAATCATAAATAACTATCAAATGTTTAAATTCTCCTAAACTTCTGAAAATTTAAATAAATTTTAAGAAATATGTACTACGGACTTGGAGCAAAATATTTTCTGAACAGTTATTTTTCAGTAATCATCAATCATCTGTACTAAATATTAATTTATTACATTAATATGCCCAGCACCAAGTGAATTTTCTGAAACTGGTGGTTATGTAAATGTATTTAATTAATGTGTAGTAATCTATCACCATACCATACATGACATACTTTAGTCATATATAGTCTACTGAGATTGTCACAGATTTTAGTGAGGCCTCATTAAACCTTTTATGAAACATGTCTTTGTTTTTGGTAAGACTTCAGTAGGCTGAACTTGCTCGACATGTTTAAAGAGTTCGTAGTATAAATATTTTTTGTATAAGGCCTCCTACCTGATGACATAAATCAAAGATAAGATCACGAACACCGCACGGAAGTCCAGAAAATACTCGAACTCAATTCAAATAAAATTAATTAATTTAAAACGAGTTCATAATTTTGAATTACAATAGAACAAAGAAAAATATTTTGAATATCAGTGAAACTAGCTTTATTGGATTGATAATTTTATGCCATTAATGCTTGAATATGATTGTGGCCATGTGGCCGCTGTGGCTGGTGCGTAGATGGCGCAATCTGCATGTCCAATTTTCACACACTTTTCGCAGCAAGCGTAGACAAGTGACTTACATATCCCCAAAGAAAATAATCTAATGGAGTTAGATCACACGATCTCGGTGGCCAATTAACAGGACTATTATGTTGAATTAGTCTTTCATCAAATGTTTCTTTGAGTAAATTAATTGTATTCCGCGTTGTGTGGCTTATGGAACCGTCCTGTTGGAACCACATATCAGCAAGATTAATGGCAGCCAATTGGGGTACAAAAGAGTTAGAAATCATGTCTCTATACCGTTCACTGTAAGATTCCACCCATCATCGTTTTTGAAGACATATAGACCAGAGAGTCCGCCGGCCCATAAAACGCACCAAATAGTGATTTTCTATGGATGTAATGGTGTTTCAAAGGCAAAGGCTTCTAGATTATCTTCACTCCAAATTCAATTCTGTTTATTAACGTACCCATTCAACAAAAATTGAGCTTCATCGTTGAACAAAATTTTGTTTGGAAAATCAACATCAATAGAATTAGTGCTTCAGCCGATTGGCCGATTTGGCAAGCAGTGCTATGGCGTAAGTTTATTCATTATGAAATTGAAATGTATGAATATATATATATATATATATATATATATATATATATATATATATATATATATATATATATATATATATATATATATATATATATATATATATATATATATATATATATGTATATATATATATATATATATATATATATATATATATATATATATATATATATATATATATATATATATATATATATATATATATATATATATATATATATATATATATATATATATATATATATATATATATATATATATATATATATATATATATATATATATATATATATATATATATATATATATATATATATATATATATATATATATATATATATATATATATATATATATATATATATATATATATATATATATATATATATATATATATATATATATATATATATATATATATATATATATATATATATATATATATATATATATATATATATATATATATATATATATATATATATATATATATATATATATATATATATATGGTAATCACACCACATGGCTTATTGAAGCCATGCAACTACAAATTAAAAACCTCAGGCAGTCCAAACTTAAGAGCTTAAGTTGTGCTCCGTTTGGACCACTTAGGGGAGCGGTACGACCATTAAAAATTGTACAGGTCCGGGGCGGTATGTTGTACCATCACTTCGAATCGAAGTTCGAAAAAAGTCGAGTAGCGGTATGTTGTATTATTTTCGAAAAGCAAAAATGATACAACTTTCACTTTTTCGACGCGAATTTTTTCGAATTCGATTCGAAGTGATGATGATACAACATACCGCCCCTGTTGTTTATTTGTGACAAGAAGCCTATACAATTTTGGTGATTGTAGCACTAACCGAAGTGGTGCAACCGGCGTGTAACTTAAGCTCCTAACCTAAGTCGTGCGTGACTGGTTGAGGCATTTTAAGGCAACTCTAAATATTTAGTGTTCACATACGAATTAATCACCCATTGAGATAGCGAATTTTTATAAATACCTTAAAAATTATTAAACGAATCAAAATTTAATCATGCATTCGAATTACACTAATCATGGGAGATGAATATGATTACATGTATCATAATAATAATAAGCTCCGTTTTCACTGATTGACATAATTAAACAAATAGTATTTCTTATTATTGTATGATAGGGAATATCACAATAATTTTATAATGATTTCTATTATTATAATATGGTAAAGGCAATCATGTGTTTATCATATTTTTTCTGAGTGTAGACGCTGACTCATTTTCTATATCAGTATATAGGTTTAAATGGAGCTTGTATCGTGAAGAATTACATTTGTACATTTTGCTTAGAAGGAAAATTATGCAAATCATTGATCGAAATATTAAAAGTGTTTGTCTCATGAATTCCTTATTCAATCAGTAAAGGGTGTGTTTTATAGCTTCACATTGTTAAGTTTGCAACATTGTTTTGTTTGACAACCGAGTTTACAGCTAACATTTGCTTTGTCATTAGTTTGATTTGCCATTTCATAATGAATAAACTTACGCCATAGCACTGCTTGCCAAATCGGCCAATCGGCTGAAGCACTAATTCTATTGATGTTGATTTTCCAAACAAAATTTTGTTCAACGATGAAGCTCAATTTTTGTTGAATGGGTACGTTAATAAACAGAATTGAATTTGGAGTGAAGATAATCTAGAAGCCTTTGCCTTTGAAACACCATTACATCCATAGAAAATCACTATTTGGTGCGCTTTATGGGCCGGCGGACTCTCTGGTCTATATGTCTTCAAAAACGATGATGGGTGGAATCTTACAGTGAACGGTATAGAGACATGATTTCTAACTCTTTTGTACCCCAATTGGCTGCCATTAATCTTGCTGATATGTGGTTCCAACAGGACGGTTCCATAAGCCACACAACGCGGAATACAATTAATTTACTCAAAGAAACATTTGATGAAAGACTAATTCAACATAATAGTCCTGTTAATTGGCCACCGAGATCGTGTGATCTAACTCCATTAGATTATTTTCTTTGGGGATATGTAAGTCACTTGTCTACGCTTGCTGCGAAAAGTGTGTGAAAATTGGACATGCAGATTGCGCCATCTACGCACCAGCCACAGCGGCCACATGGCCACAATCATATTCAAGCATTAATGGCATAAAATTATCAATCCAATAAAGCTAGTTTCACTGATATTCAAAATATTTTTCTTTGTTCTATTGTAATTCAAAATTATGAACTCGTTTTAAATTAATTAATTTTATTTGAATTGAGTTCGAGTATTTTCTGGACTTCCGTGCGGTGTTCGTGATCTTATCTTTGATTTATGTCATCAGGTAGGAGGCCTTATACAAAAAATATTTATACTACGAACTCTTTAAACATGTCGAGCAAGTTCAGCCTACTGAAGTCTTACCAAAAACAAAGACATGTTTCATAAAAGGTTTAATGAGGCCTCACTAAAATCTGTGACAATCTCAGTAGACTATATATGACTAAAGTATGTCATGTATGGTATGGTGATAGATTACTACACATTAATTAAATACATTTACATAACCACCAGTTTCAGAAAATTCACTTGGTGCTGGGCATATTAATGTAATAAATTAATATTTAGTACAGATGATTGATGATTACTGAAAAATAACTGTTCAGAAAATATTTTGCTCCAAGTCCGTAGTACATATTTCTTAAAATTTATTTAAATTTTCAGAAGTTTAGGAGAATTTAAACATTTGATAGTTATTTATGATTTTGAGGAATTGAAATCTTAGATGAAACCAATTATTAGGCAGTATGTTATTTAGATATTCGTTTTTTCTGAGTTATGCCTGTTGCTGTTGTAGATTCCAGGTTAGCTCGCACATCTTCAAACTTTCGAGGCTGTCACTAAGATCGAAATCACTAATTCTAAAACGTTTATACCAATAATTACACGTTTCATAAGACACAAGGTCGGCACCAAGAACACTACAAATTGATTCCCGTGCCTTAGAAGCATTTTTTCCTTGTTGGAATTCGTATAGAATGCAGTGCCGAATGTGCTGTTTATCAGTTGTAATCGTAAACTCTGCTATTCTGAGAGGTTATGTAACTCACGTAAACTTGTCGTTCGTTGTTCTGAAACCTTGCGTCCAATCCTACAAAAACCACAGAATACCGTGAAAAAAATCTGTAGAAATTAAGTTATATACCTAATAAATAAAGTGGGTGGCTAAATAAATTTGTTTCCATGATTTAAAGTTCCAAGTTACAACTTAAAAATCGAATTGCACTTCTGATGAGGATTATAAAGCGATACCCAATATCCGATATTGAAATGTCTATTTTTGAAATTGTCAAAAAAGTGGCCATTTATTCTAGAGAAATTTGGGGTAGTTTTCATGATAAGTGGTGGTTGGTATCTGAAAAATTGCAGTGTACTTATAATGTAAGCTTGTAACTCGGTTGAAAACAACAAAAAACGAAATTTATTTATTTTCATTTTTAAACCTTAGGATGGTTTTTACTTGGGGTTAGAAGTTTAAAAATGGAATTCCAAGGATATTGTGTATACTCATAATTCTATATATCACAACCGAGTTCGAAATATTAATGTTTTTGCAAATTTGGTTAAAATCAATAACTAGCTTTTATTTGAAACAATTCAAATACTATACTATGCTTCAGATAATATGGAATAAGGGGAAAGTGTTAACAAAAATGTACTATATATGCTTGACCAATTTTTTAGATGCAAATCCAAATACATAGTACATCCTCCCTAAGGCATCTTTCTGCTCTAAGCTGATTTTATTATTTTTCTCAAAATAAAATCATTTATAAAATTGTTAGGAATTTTAATATTATTGAATTTAGAACATATAGCAATCATCCTTATAGTACACTTAGGAAAAATTAAGTAATGAATGTATGTATTTAATTTCGACCAATCAGTATAGATAGGCATATAAAATATACATAATGTAACTAAACACAAATATGTAATATGTATATCTAAATGTTTACTGCGATCAGTAAAAAACAATTTAATTATAATATTTTCCCTTTCGTTCATAAATTTCTGATGTTTCGTATCCTTTCCTCCAAATAAATATTTGTTTCTTTTTTATAAACTATATTTCATGCAGCACACCAAACCATAATCAATGTATATACGTATATATATACGTACATACAACGTATATACGTACATATATACATACATACATACATCGAAAATAGATCCTCTTTCTTTTCATGATCACATGTTTTTTAAATTTTATATACCTAAACGACAAGAAATTATCGATCGTGCACACATTTTATTTTAAATAGTACATATGTATATACATCTAGTATATGTATAGTATATACATAATACGTGCGTTTTAGTTTTCAAAACATTCTGTTTTATTAAATTTAAAACATACAATAAGAGAAAGGGTATTTTCAAACGAAAATAAAAAACACGTTGAATTTGTATTTTCCGTTTGTTTCTTTTATACTGTACACACAAATAAAAAAAAATTATTTTGTCGCGCGCATATTGAATAAATATATTGAGCGAGATGTATATTGAGCACATAGGGTTTGAGTTTTAGCTAAGCATTTCTACTAACAGCCGCTCGAAATATTTTTCCATTTGTAACGACATCGAGAATTTGATTTACACATAAAGTTACTATTGGTTTGCAGGTCTGATTGCTATTTTGTTTGTGGTAGTATTATGAAATAACATAATTTAGTATCCGCAATATTTTATTGAAATAGCGTGGGTTGAATTTAACCCAAATCGTTTCAAATGATGTGGGTTGATTTTAACCCAAATAATAATTTTATGTGTTTTTCCTTATAAATTTTTTAAGAATGAGTGATGATAATTCGGCAAAACTTTTGCATAATTTAAAATCAAAAAAGGTTTTTACGATAACTGAGTTATCTGAATTAATGAATGGTGATGATTCCGATTTTATTTTTGAGGATGACGATGTCCTAGAGAATGAGGACAATTCTACACGGAATTATACAAATGAAATGCCCATTGAATCAACTAATGATTTTCCCGACCTAAACGTAGTAGATGTTGAACATATTGGCCCCTCTGTTCGAAAAACTTCAATAGATGTACCTAGTGACTCTGAATCGGAAACAGAGCAAGAGCAACCCTATGAATATGTAGTGTTAGCAACAGAGGCAAACCCCGTGATTGACGAAAATATTCAGTTTGAATTCATCAATGAAGAAAACTCAGACAGTCCTATATTTACTGAAAAGCCCAACATCCAGTGGCGCCGGGGGAGCAAACCATTCGAACAAAACGAAGTCCCATTCATACCTCTTGGAAATTCAGATGAAAATTTTGAACTAACGCCGCTCCAAATATTTGAAAAATATCTTACCAATGAATTTTTCGAAAAAACGTCATTGTTCACAAATCTGTATGCTGAACAAAATAATGTACGAGGTTTTAAGCAAACTAATACAGATGATATAAGGAAACTCTTTGGCCTTCACATATTAATGGGCAACTTAGGATACGAAGAACCAGATTGTACTGGAACGCCAATATTCAAATTGAATCGGTCATTAATTGTATGACAAACGACCGGTTTCATCAACTTCGCAACAACTTGCACTTTGTCAATAATTTTGAATGTACAAACAACTCGAAAGATAAATTTTATAAAGTAAGGCCCATAGTTGATATTGTACGAAGCAGATGTTTACAACATCCTCTAGAGGAAAATTTGTCAGTCGACGAACAAATGATCCCATTCAAAGGTAAGCTAAATGTGAAACAGTACGTTAAAGGCAAACCATATCCATGGGGTTTAAAAAATTTTGTACTTTCTGGTAAAACCGGCTTACCATACGACTTTTTCCTTTATCAAGGCAAAACGACAGAAATATCCGAAGTTGACTCAAAAAAATTTGGTTTTGGAGCTGCTGTTGTGCTCCATCTTTCAAAAAGAATTACTTTGCCTGGACATAACCTGTACTTTGATAATTTTTTTTCTACGTACCAGTTATTCGAAATTCTGAAACACAACAATATTAATGCGATTGGCACAATTAGAGTCAACAGATTTAAAAATCCACCTCTTTTAGATATAAAGGAAAGAGGAGTTAGTGATGAGGTTCATAGTCGGGATAAGAAAGTGGTTATTGTTAAATGGCAAGATAATAAGCCTGTGCATGTAGCTTCAAATTTTATTGGTATAGGTAATGAAGGTGATGTGCAACGTTGGGATAAATCGCAGAAAAAATATATTTCTATAAAGCAACCACAAATAATAAGAATGTATAACACGAATATGGGAGGAGTAGATTTTATGGACCAGCTGATTAGTTATTACAGAATATTTATGAAATCCAAAAAATGGACTTTGAGAGTCGTAACCCATTTTATAGACTATGCTGTTTGTGCCAGTTGGATAGAATACCGAAATTATCAAAGACAAGCAGGAATTCCAAACAAAAATATCCCAGATCTTTTTGAGTTTCGTTTGCAAGTGGCACGCAGTTTAATGGTTTCCAGCATTTTATCTACCCGCAAGCGTGGCAGTCGTAAGTAAGAAGTAAGACCATTTCGGGATATGCAATACGACCAAATAGAGCATTTTCCAGAACATAATCAAAAAACTCTACCAATGCGCTGTAAATTTCCAAATTGTACAGCGAAATCTCATTTTTTTGCATAAAATGTAAGGTTCATTTATGTTTAAACAAAGAACGGAATTGTTTCCTTAAGTTCCACAAGAAATAGGTACCTAAATTTGGACCAAAAATTTAATTTTTTATGTAATTTACTGTTCCTAATATTTTATATTTTTATATTAAAATTTTTGTTTATTTTATAATTTTATTTTTATTTTTTAAATGATATTATTGAATTGTGATAGTTTGAAATGAAACATGTGATAAATAAAGCAATGAATTTGAACCAAACCAAAATTTTCTCTTATAATTTGTTTTGATCGATGACACGAATTGGGTTGAATTAAACCCATTAGGCTAGCCCTTATTCCGGGCATATGAAAAAAAAAAATAAAAATTCTAGAAATAATTCTATAATACTCCTTGCCACGAATAATGTATAAAATATTTTTTTACACCAGCGAAAAAACTTCACGACTGAAAGGGTTAAGATCAGACGAACATTGTATTAGATGAACATTGTATTTGAACAGAAAATTGAATTTATTAAATCGAAAATAAAATTTGCATTTAAAATAACATAATGGATTTCATTTCAAAGTAGCCGGCGAGAAATTCGAATAATGTAGAGAATTTCAAAGCAAATTGTATTCTGATTGCGGAAATGTTAGCAAACTCTTTTCTAAAATGATAAAAAAATTACAAAATAAGTATGCAAAAAAATTTTGACAGCCAGAATCAAATAATCTCTTGTTTTTTATGATAAATGAGTACGTTTTATGGCAAACCGTGGTAAAAAATAAATATAGTTTTTTATCATTTTTGACCGAGTGAACACTATAGGTATGACTTCTTTTATCAAAAACCATATGTCAAACTCTCTTTGAGTTTACATGATCCATACAAATATAACCAACTTCATGTTTGATGTCAAATCCCAGTTGGAAATTTGTCATCCATGTGAAATATTTTTCTCGGAGAACATAAGTTTGTATTTCTTACTCATATTTCTAAATGCGAATGAAAAAGAAAAACATTAATTTTTGTTTGTTTTTTGATATTTTGTTGACAAATGACTAATTTATGACAAGCCACATTTGTTTCTCAAAAGACGAGGTCAATGTCTGTCTATATGATCGAAGACTAGTTTGAGAAATGCCAAGTACACAACTTCTTTCTTGACAATGTCTTGAGCGAAACATGGATGACGAGTCTTCGATGTTTCTCATTCCATCGCCATTTTTTGAAAATGAGTAAACAACCGATAAAAAAATGAAAAATTTCGTGTGTCATGTTCAGTCTACTTTTTTTATAATATATGTAGTGTTGAATTTTTTAACATTTTATTTGTCAAATAGGTTAGTAAACGTTTTGTAAATATACTTTATATTAAAATTTTTCAATTTTTAATTTATTTTATAGTTAAAAAAATTCAAAGAAAGTTAAAGATTCGAGGAAAACTTCCGCCAGTTGAAGTACGAACAGTGTAATTTATTTTTTACGGAAATTGGATTTTTATATTTTGAAGGTCGACAACGCAGTCTTTCTTCTTCCCTGGCCAATTATCTTTCATTTATGATACTAACTAACATTTCTAAATGCTCATGAAAGAGGTTGGGTTGCACATTTACCTTCTCCTGGCTTCTTTTGAACGAATTTATTGTTGCATCACATTTTGTTGTTTCGTTTTTTATTAACCCTATCATGTACTCTGCATTATTTGGAACTTGCTCTATTTGTTTGTAATAGGCAGCCGCAGAACGACTATCTAAAACCCCAGAGATCATGGACCAAATAACCGTTTCCATCAACATAACCTCTTTTCGATCTCCTTGGAATAACATTAGCTGATGACATGATTGCTTCACTTTGACGATTTATCTCCCCTAAGACTGTGTCCGAATTGTGTGATAAATATTTTCTAGCAAAAAAAATATTTGACACATGAAATTTTTTTTATTGTGAAATTTTTCTCATTTTGCTGCTCGAATTCCGTGATAATTTTTTGATAATAATTTCTGTCATTTAATTTATTTTGAATGAAAATTGTTTTTTCATAAACATTTATTTTATTTTAATTTTACATTTAATTAATTTTATAAAGCAAAATAAAATATTGCTGTTGAGTATTGCATCCTTGAGTACTGATCCGTCACTTTAATCAGCTTCTCACAGTTGAAAATTTTTCTGCTATGCGATGCTAATAGCGTCCGACATTTGCTTGTATCGAATTTCGATGTAACATATACATCGAAAATAATTTGAATATAATTTGCTTCGAAATGAAAAATAAAATGCATCGATTTTTTTCGAAGCTTCTTGCGTTGCAACATAATGTAAGATGCAAAATTAAATCTAATAACGATGTTACTAACACTGAAAGAAGCGATTCAATGAAAATTGTATCAGAACCAATTTCGATCTTAATAGCGTCAAATTTACATTATAAATGTTTCCTACCAACGAAATTATTCCAATGCAATTTGTATCATATAAAATAAAATCGATGCAAAAACCGGTTAGTTTTATTTTATATACTTCATGAGATTTCCAAATCTCTGTATACAATTTTAGTTGTCATAGTCACGACAGACCAGACTGCGCTCACCAAACTGCAAATATATATATTCAAGCTTATATTAAAAGTATACATACTGCCTTAGCGAATTATTATAAATTCGCTAAAAAATAAATCACCCCAGATTAGTTTTAGACGCAATTGCATCGTAAATATTTTCAATGCATGCTTTGCATCAAAATTTGATGCACGATTGCATCGTATATGCCCCGATGCAAGGGTTGCATCATAAATCGCAGCTAAATTTTTAAGTGTGTAGTCATAATAATTCATTGAACAAGTTGTAACTGTCAAAAATTATTATACCTAAAGACTGTGATAATTCGGGTGCGTTCGGTATTTTCACACATTGGGTTCTAAAAAATATTTATCACACTTTATTAGTGGGTGTAGCTTCATTGCAGATCATTTTTAACTTCATTTCCTTGCTATTTTGCACCTTGAATTTTACAACCCTGACGAAACCATCCTAATCTGTGAAAGTATCAGTTACCCTGCCTAATGCCCATTGCTTAGGTGGGCGATTCGTCTCTTTTATCAACACTCACTCTCCTTTATTACTGTTTGGTTGAGCCCATGTTATTTTACTTCTAGTCTGTAATGTGGGAAAGTAATCGCGTATCCACTTTCTCCAAACTTCTTCGCCCAGCCTTCCCAGCCTTGCTTCTAACTTCCACCTTTCAAGTAGGCTAATCTTTTTATCGATTAGCGACGCTTTTGGATGAGTGACCATGCTTTCTCTAATTAAGAAGTGTCCCAGCGTTAGAGCGTCTAAATCGTCTATGCCATCAGTAAGAGACCAGGAAGGTCTGGAATTTAAACAGGTTTCATTCGCGACAAACAGCGTTGACAATTGTTCAAGGGTTAATTTGAAATTACCGATCGTCCTTTTAAGGTGTTTTTGATTGACTTTACATCTGCCGCCTACATTCCACCACAGTGCGGTGAAGATGGTGGTGTAAGATGTCATTCTGTGCCCTGGTTGGAAATTGTACTTAACACGTTTTGGTTACATTCCAACCTATATTCCTCATGAACAATCATTAAAATTTTGTTGGCCGCAGCACCTAATTCGTGCTATTGTATATGTATTCCCTGTACCATTTATTACCTCTTCCCTTTGACACGCGTTTGTCGATAGGACCAGCATAGTCAACACCCACGTTCGCAAACGGTCGCGTAATTTGTATTATTGGTGTAGGCCAGCTGCCCATTAACCGCTGAAACCTTTAACGTAATGACAATGGCATGCAATGCGGTTTGAAATTGGTCTCTTGACTGTTCTTAAACCTGTTGAGGTTAGGATATGGCAACCAAATATTCTAATCGTACATGTCGAAAATATATAACATCTCGCAAACTCATCACTAACTCATCACTCTGTACGTACTACAAACAGAGTAACAGATACGCATCAACCGATACGCGCAAGACGTAAATAGCACGAATAGTATTTCAACCCAGCAAACAAACGCTGATAGCAGAATGAAATAGATTGAAACATTTGCACACGTCCAAGCGAGAAAACAAATAAATTTACTTCGGTTTCTTCTATGCACTGCATTTTTACCCCCACCTAATCTCTTGTTTAGCAATTTCATTTCAAAAATTGTTATTTCATTTCTATCAGTCTCCAGATTTCAGCTGAAGGTAATAGATGTGCGTGGTTTTGAAACATATAAATGCATACGTATGACGATGTTTGTAAATGTTTTTCAGATGGAAATGGAAATACTTGGATAACATATAAAGTAAGTATACAAAATTAAAAAAATGTGTAGTTGTATCTGAATGCGAATGACAATACACATTTGGTACATACAACCAAAGCCAAACACAATCAATAATATATGATTGTGTTTGCTTTTGATATAACAAAATACATTAAAAAAATATTATAAACCAACAGTTAACAGTTACATATTATACTCAAATCGAAATGAAAGAGAGATAAATTAATTTTTAGGGGAAACAAAGCCGAGTTTTCGGTCGACAACAATATGAATAGCATGGAATTAGGTGCATCAATTTGAAGTAAAAATTGAGCGCTCTAATTTTATGCTGTTTATGCGCTCTTTGTGCGCTGATTTGTATGACTGGGAAAGCGGAAACAAAAGTAGCACGACGTCGATGAATACGAAGCAAAGAAGAACGGCGATAAATTTATTAAATTCCATTCCACACAAATTACTCCGCAATTGCAGATGGTGGATATAAATACAGAATTAAAATTTAATTAAATTTAATTAAATTTAATTAATTTAATTAAATTACAAAAATAATAAATTTTTGTAATTTAATTAAATTAAATTAAATTTTAGTTCTGTATTTTTATCCACCATCTGAAATTGCGGAGTAGTTTGTGTGTGGCATGGAATTTAATAAATTAATAATAATTAAATTAATTATAATAAATAAAAATATAATTTAAGTTGAAAAATTATAAAAAAATTAAATATTATAAATAGTTATAATAAAATTATAATTATAAGTGGAAATTAAAAATGTAAATTGTGGACCGCCGTGTTTTAACGTTTGATGAAAATATATTATTATCATCCTCGTAAATGGTCCTTTAGATGGAAATATTATAATTGGATGGTTTTGATGAAAAGTCAAGTTGGATAATGCCATTCCTCACCCAGAAATGGATACAATGTGCTAAATATTACTTCTCTTTCTCCATGAAGTGTTGGTTTAGACACAGTATATATACAGAAGCGACATAATTCCATTGTTATCTGAATTTCTTTCGACTCGAATATTTTACCGTTTACATCAAAATAGGAGTGGTAAAATTGTTTAAATGATAGATAATAGATAGCGCTAGTACATAGTTTTCAAAAAATTAAAATCGATAATAAAATCTTCGCAGCGTACATCTAAAATTTCCTTTCAATTGGCTCTCTCAACTTAATGTCACTATGATTTTGGCTGCACCAACCGTATAGCTGTTATTTGTAAAATCTAAACCATATCTAAACTAACTAAAGATCTAAACTATTAAACGTGTAAAGAAGTAAACTAAAACGGTAAAATTCGATTTAACGGATAAAACCCCAATATCTGGATTGTCATTTACTTTTTCCGCTGTTAGAATTTTTGTGCTACAAGAATGGATGTATGTATGTATCATATTCATAACCTACAAATTATGCATTGAATTACTATTTTTTAGATAGCCGTCAAAACAGAATTATACCAGAAAATTTTGGAAACCGTGAAAAAAACGGGATTATACGGCAGATATTCGCCAAAAGTTAAATATGATTGAAGCTATACAACTTTCAAACAGCTTTCAAATCGGTTGAACTAGGTACATTGAAAGAAAACTGAAGTAGCTTAGTCCCCCATTAATGACAGCTATGGAACTCTTGAAGAATACGGTTATCGATAGCGTTTACAAACTGGTCAAATATTTGTGTATTGTCAAATATTTGGATGATAGTTATCAGGATTAAATGCCATATTTATATTTTTGCCTTTTATAGTCATGCGAGTATCCGACAAAAATTATTTCAATGTATTATGAGGATTCTTGGCATCAGAAATCTTCGTTCTTAACTGGGGGGTTGGCATTGGAAAATTTTAATCGCCTACGGGAGGGATATTATATCGACCAGATCAATTTCTATGATATTCAAGTTCTTCAGCGATGAACCTAATTGATACACTAGAGTGCAAAAGGGTTCTTCAATCACACTTAGGGATGAGACAATTATCTAAATGTTTTTGTATAAACCACTTTATTTGAATGCCATTCAGTATATTGTAGCGCATTTTGCGGTATTTGGTCACATTGGAGGACGTAATGCACTAAAAGATTTGATTAAAGTAATTCAATCACGGAATTCTTGGAGCATTTATATATGTAAACTATTTCGAGGGGCTCGGATCAAACCACGAATGCTAAACATTAATCATCAACGATTTCTTTATAATCGGTTGTTTAGATGAATTTGTTGAAAACGCCCGTTTAATGATTTTTGGAACATTTTGCAGAATCTATCAATGCGTTACCATAAGTATTTTGGATGATAAATTAAACATGTAATCAGAGGAAGCTGAATGCTGAATTGTTACTTTAATTCGAAATGCTGGGCTCGATGCTAAAATTGAATGGAAATTGTCGTATGTTGTAATGTTGTAATTCAACATCTATTTGAAATAAGTAATTGATTCCCTCTCGGTTCGTTCGGAAGCTCTCACTACTACTGTAGAAAGAAACTCAAGTTAAAGTACAATAAAGTACAAGAAAGTGGTGAAAATAATTGAAAGGACTACAAAACAATTTTTGGAACCTATAAACATTTTTTCTTTTTATTGTCACCCGATAAAATTGAAAACCCAGAATAATCCGAATTCGCTTTCACCACCATTGTTTCGTTAAGCGTACCTTTGAAATGAGTATAATGTGTTGTCCCTGGAATTCTTCGAGCTGTAACTTTTAGGGCTCCCATGTCAGACTCCTCGAACGCGACACTGTTGACTGCAAAGGGCAATTATGCCGATGTCGAATGAATTAAATTCATTCTGATATAGCTTGATGACGAATTCAAATAATTGGGTTGTCTCGGCTGAATTGAACCACGATGGACTGTCGGTGTGGTAGATTGATTTTGATCACGTAATCCGTGGACAATATTTTTTACTCGATCTGGGTATATTCGATCAAAAATATTTGATACCCGTGCCAAAGAATATAGTTTATATTCTGTGCCCGTGCTAAATTTTTAGCCTTAACCGAATCATTTTCATTAATAATAGTGCTCATTGTTTGATAAATGATCGCGAACAATTTGACAGAAATCGAAGAGAGAGAATTTATTTTTACACTACTAAAACATGTTTACATTTTTTTTTCAAATTTATAGCCTACTATTGAAACGGAGTTGCAGTAATTTTCTTTTGTTAGTATGAGTGAGTATGATCACTCGGTAAATTGTTTTTATGAATCAAATGTTCACATATCGCTCATTTGCTACAAGAGTGATCCAATCAGTGTCAATTTTTAATTTTTCAGTAGAGAGATTTGAAAATATTACTCAAAATCGTTTATAAACATGGCGTTTTTCAAAAATAAAAAAATTCATTCTGGTTAGTAAGAGAAGTATTTTTGGAGTATTTTTTTCCGCAATCGGATCTTAATTTTTATAATTCTTTATTATTTTCCAAATTTTCTTAGGATAGTTTCCAATATCTTAAACTGTTAATTTCTTTCGCAAATTGAGCAATTTTTTATAAGGAATTTTATCTAATTTGCCAGAAATAACTACATATGAGAGTATGTTTTGGTACAAAATAATAGAAATTTGAATTATTGAGAATCGTTTGATTCGAATATCTTAGAAATGAGTGAATTTGTTGTTGTGACACTGGGACAGTAATTTTAGGCAATTTTTGGTTTTGGTATCGTAAGATTTCTGTCATTACAATTAATATGAAACTTGCGTCCGTGTTTTACCAAGGCAAATATTGATTAGATGCGCGTGACGGTACAATTACGATTTTAAATGAGACTACTGACCAGAGATACGAGAGGCATGAATGAATTGGCCGCTGTTTACCAGTCTTTGATACTGAAAGTTTTACATGACATTTTTATCAATCTTTGCATATTTATATGTCGTTGTTCGTTAACATATTGTAAGCGGGACACGTAAAATTACGTTTTTCGCAAACTGTGCGCAGAGAGCGGATCACGTAAAAATACTTTTTTATGGACTGGTGGTAGAACGAGGGAAACGTAGTTAATACGAGTTACTACATGTGTGTTTGTTTGTTATGCCGCTTATTTATACATAATACTATGAAGGTATAAACATTCCCACAATAGATTAGGTATGTGACGGTAAAGTCATTAATAGGGCAACCTAAACAAGATCCACCAGCAAGATTGTCGATGGATATGAAAAAACACATTCTAGGAAAAATTGTTGGAACCGGAAAGAAAAAATTTGCGCAATTTTGCGGCGTACCCCGGGTAAATGTTTTGAGCGCTATCACACTATAAAACATTATTAGTGTTCATTATTTACTTCATTAAGTCATTTCTTGATTGAAAATTTTTGGTAATAAATAATATTGACGAAAATTATCGTTTTTTTCTTTTTTGTACTTTCAACTGTATATTCTATACTCATTTATATAAACAGTGCCTATATTTCATAATAACGATGAAGAATACATTCTAAAATCACTTTCATAAAAAAATCAGGATAGTTTTCAATTTATCGTAACGAAAAAATTCAGGAGGATTGTTCGGAAAATCGTCCGCTCCCGTCATATCGCTCTGACTCGAAGCGCCCGACAACAATGTGTTAAGAGATAGTTAAGAAAGAGATGCTTACTACTTATGGAGCAACCTGTCTATTTAAAATGAGTTGTATTTTGAGCATTTTTAATGGATGGTTTCGAGTTTGTTTAACTTTAATTAAGCTTTGGGACAATGTTCAAGATTGATGAAATTTGCGGATACCGCGAAAACCGTAACGTCTTGTAGCATTGCATCACAGCTTCAAGTTTGAAAAGTACTGAGAAAAACACTGATTGCTGAAATAGCTTGAAACGGGTGTGAAGTATTCCAGACTGACCATAGATGTTATGTATGTATGAGTATCACACTGTTAATTCAAATCCAAATTCAAATAGGAAAAAAATGAATCGTATTGGAAATTTTAGTACAATCATATAAGTATGAGCCTTTTTTAGAAAACGACTCAAAATAGGCTACTCAATTTAAATAAAAAAATATATAATATTTTCTAAAAAAAAAATTGTAAACAAACTCAACAACGTATTGTGTAGAAATTATCGAGATTTAGATTAAAATATATTATAACTTTAAATTATGATTTAGAAAATAAAATTTTGTATCAAAAAAATCCGATGTAAAGCATTGTAAGCACCAAATGGTTTATTTAGGAGACTCAATGGCAACCTTTATGTACTATCGACCGGAATTACCGATAATGGCCAGCCAAATTCGAGTTAAAATGGCATCTTAACACCTAGAATATAAAAATTCGTAACAATAAATCCGAGGTCATTATTGTGGATTTGGTTAGTCGACTCAATGACCAACATCGTGTACTAGCCGGACCTCGATCTCTGAGAATGGCTGATAATGGCCGTCCAAATTTGAGTAAAAATGACATCTTATAACATGTAGAACATCAAAATTCGTAGCAATAAACCCGAGGTCGTACATTATTAGCAGTAGGTGGTTTTGGTTAGCTGACTTATTGACCAACATCGTGTACTAGCCAGACCTGAATCACCATTTCTGGGAATGGCCGATAATGGCCATGCAAATTTGAGTAAAAATGACATCAGTACACCTATAAACTTTCCAAATATCTAGATTCATGAAATGGGTCAAAGGTAAATACAGATAAATACTAAGTGTAATAAGCTAATCTTAACAATCGACGAATTCATGTTATTTCTACGAATTTTGATGTTCTAGATTTTAAGATGTCATTTTTACTAAAATTTGGATGGCCATTATCGGCCATTCCCAGAGATCGTGATTCAGGTCTGGCTAGTACACGAAGTTGGTCAATGAGTCATCTAATCAAAACCACCTACTGCTAATAATGCTCGACCTCGGGTTTATTGCTACGAAGTTTTATGTTCTAGATGTTAAGATGTCATTTTTTCTCAAATTTGTATTGCCAATATTAGCCATTTTTGATGTTTGTGATTCAGGTCAGAGTCAGCTATCAGTAGTCAGGAGATTTTTTTTTTTTTTTTTACTAAATTTTGATGTCCATTGACGGTCATATCTGGAGATTGTGAATCAGTTCTCGCTACTTCGCGAAGTAGTTGATTAAGCACCTACCTAAACCCATCTTGTTTTAATAATCCACTGCTTCTGGTTGATTGGTGCCGATTTTTATTAAGTTTTACTGTTTTAAAAGGGCATTCTTATTTGCTTATAAAAGTAAAAAATTCTTAAGTTGGTTCGATATATTTTTTTAATCTCTGGAATTTTCTTATTAGAAATCAATGAGAAATTCATAATTGGTTTGAGTTGAGTATATTTGGTTTGCGTCCCGACTGTTTTAGTACAAAATTGGTTATGTTACAGTAATATTTGTTTCTTCGTAATTTATCAATTAAAATTTTAATTTTTACTTTATTTATAATATACAATATTTTTCTGCCATTTTAATTAAGACAATTTGATATACGTCTTATAAATATACTGATAAAATTTGCTCGATTTCGTTAAACTTATCTTGATGTGCTTATTTTTTAAATATAATCAATTCATTGAATATATATCTGTCTCTTGTTTCTATCTCACTTTTATTTTATTTCAATGATTTGAATTAAAATTATGTACAAATTTTGTAATTTATTTAAAAAAGTGTTCTATGCGTTCTAAACTAATTAAAATAAAGTAAAATCAAACATAATATTTTACTTTTCATTGAGAATTTCGTAAATTAACACCCCTATTATGGTTTTCGCATTTTACATTCCCGGCGAATGCAACTCGTCAAACATACAATTTGGTATTATGGTTTTCGCATTTGACATTCCCGGCGAATCCAACTCACATTTTTGATATTATGATTTTCCCCTAAACGAGCTGAACTGTCAAAATGATTCGCCATCTTTTTGTAGGCAAATCTTTTAAAATTGGTTTTCTATTTTCATTTCACAGTCAAAAAATTGAAGTAATTTAGAATATATATCTCTTTATTTAAAATAATATATTGTACTTGGTATCAGGCAGAGTATACGGATTACAATGGTTCCTTAACGATTTTCGCATCCGTGCCATGTTAATATTCCCATCTGGTTTATCAGAAAAAGATAGATCGACACTAGACAACATGATTTTTAACTGATTTCGGATTAATAGAAAAAAAAACCGTAATTTATAAACACAAAATTTGAATAAGTATATGATTACAACAACAAAATTATTGACAAAAAACAAACAAATGTCTGTCAAAACTGTTATAAAAATTATTATTCGGCTAAAATAAAGGCGAAAACCATAATACGAAAACCTAACTCCCACGGATTTAAGATTCACCGTGAATCGTTTGGCGAGGCAAAAACCATAATAGGGGTATAAAAATCATAACAGTGTACTCCACACAACTACAAATGGCTTTAAAATTCCAATTGGAATTAGCAGAAATCCAATTAGATTTGTATACGTATACGATTTTAATCTATGGAAAAATCTATGGAATATTTCACGGGCCCTACCTTGAACCGTTTCATAGTAAAATGATTGTAAACCGAAATACAAATTGTGCCAGTAATTAAACCAAACCAATGTTTAAAAAAAAACACAAGACACAAATTTATTTATTTATCTAATATTTCATATTTGATAATTTTCTTTCTATATTTTTCAACAAACATGCAACAAAATTATAAGTCGTAAATTATATGAAAATAAGAAAAAACAAATCTTTTAATATTAAATTATTGGGTGGTCTTATTCTTCATAATCATAAAAATAAAAAAAAAATATATTAAAACGGTAAGAAAAACTCATAAAACTATACGTTTACAACACAGCACAAGAAAACAAACAGAAACAGAAGAGATTGGATTAGCAGTCAACATTAATAGTAAGCAAAAAGAAATAAAAATTGATATTTGCAATTTGCAACTTGCAATTTTCTGACAAAACCAGAATAAAAATAAAATAAAAATACAAAGCAAAAAAAAAAAAGGAAAACAATTTTTCTTCATCCCCTAAATACTCGTGTTGTACGTTAACACAATTCACAATTATACGGTTACTTATATTAAAGTAGTTTTGTACCGTAACATTTGGTTTCAAATGTACGTACATACGTAAGAATTTTACTACTGCTACTTTTCATTATTAGAAAAGTTTACGATTTTTAGTTTGATTTTAATTAAAAATTCCAAAACGTATATAATAAATAAATGGGGGGAGCCAACCTAAATGCATCATGCGCCATGCATTTCAAACAGAATATACGCACACATAAAAAGAATCTGACAACATTAATTATATAATTGGGCATAAAGTAAAAGCATAAATCATAGATCTAATAATGATGAAATGCTTTTAAGTGGATGTGCATTTTAATCAGCATAAAACAAAAAACAGGTGGACTACGCTCTAATGGTGTGATAAACTAAAAGAAAACCAGAACTGGAGGGGATTTTTAATGTGTGTTGCATACAAAACATTATGAAACATAAAATCGAGCGTTATACGCGGGGGCTAAATGCGCGCGTATGCATCATCATCCTTGTTTTTGTGCTGTTCCCACAATTAAATTCCAAACAAAGTGTTAATTGAATTTTCAATTTTTTTTGTTGGTGTGCGCTCGCAAGACTCGAGAAAAATTTCATTTTTATTTTTTAATGATTTAAAGATGACGGTACTTGATAATAATAATTAAAATAAAGACGATACATTTTTTTTACTTTTTAAATACAAAAAATAAATATAAATAAGATATTATTTATTTAATTTTATTTATTTTAAATTAAAAAAAAAAAAATAAAGAAAAGTAATTTTTGTTGCTGTTGTTGGGTATGTGTAAGTTAATCGTTTGTAGACAATCTAATTGACACGTTTGCGCTTGGAAATGATGAGAGAAGACAACTTCTAGGCGGGCGGGTTCGTACTTGATAGAATAGAAAAACTATATAACTTCTGGTATGCTGGATTTAATTATTAAATGAAAGCTGAAAGCAAATAGACTCTTAATCGCATCTGAAAATATTTTTAAGACGCATGCGCATCGTCTCCTGAAAAAAGTTATCCTGCCATTAGAAACCGCAGGTTATCAGATTGGCGTTGCATAAACATAATAAAAACCGAAAAATTTATTTCGGTGGTCACGAAATACGACCAGATAGAAGAGTTAAAATATTTCGATCTGTAATAATGAAAAAAAAATCATTTTCTGTGAATTACAATCGAGAATCACAGCAGGATATCAAGCATTCTATGATGTAAATTAATTTATCCCACGATTCTATCCCAAATAACCCAATTGCTCTTCTACGAAGTAAGTTTAGCCTAGAACTTTTTTAAAATTACTTAAAACACAATAAATATCGTACAGTTTCAATTTATCGAAGTTGTGCCAGTTGTACTAAAATTACATTTAAATTTGGTATGTTAAAAGAATAAGTTTGGTAGATTAAGGGTATGTGGTTTTGAGAAGACCATACTTTACTTTCAACAAAATTAGAGAAAATTGGTACAGAGGCAACTTAGGGGAATTGCCTCAGTTGGTGGTTACGGTACACAGCAACAAGTGTTATTCCTGATCGATCTTACCTTCTTTATCACGTGTGATTTACAATTGTAATACGCATACATCGCCAGATGCAATAAAAGACGTAATCTCGAACAGACACAGGTATAATTTGGCCAGAGAACAGTACAAGATAAGAAGTACAAATACGAGGTGCATGGACACAATTTCGATATAAAAGGAGAACTTCAGAAATCACTATTTACTTGAGTTAAAATAAATTCTAGTCCAGGGTTAATTATGAATTAGTGTTTCCCGATGATTTTTGCTTATTTTCTGCGATAGAATTGTAAGATAACTTCGTATATGTTGCAACATCCATGCATGGATGGACATACAAGTCGCCCGCATTACACACGCCTATCTTATCACCATACACTAAACTCTATAACAACTCCAAGCACCTCTTCCTGCAACAAGGGTAAAACGCAGCTTATTTCCTTTCCTAAATAGACTTCAAACGCGATTAAAATAAAAACGTCAATATCGATTAAAGTAAAAACGTCCACCTTTAATAAACTATTACATCAAATGTCAGCCGAGGATACATTGTTTTAAAGTCAGATTAGACGGGTTGGCTTTAGACGAAATAACATCACAATAGTGGAAAAATCACATTTTCATGGTATATCTGAACCCCATATCATCTGAAGCCAATTCCGTCTTATCTGAAAAAAATGATTTATTGCACACCTGGATTTGACCTACCCTCTACAATACTCATATACAATAACATTTGATCCAGTACTTGGTGACAAGGCGTAATAAATTATTCACGGTGGTAAAATCGACTTTTATAATGTTGATCTGACCCAGGAAATAGGATCTTCCGAAATGATCATGTGAACGGACAATGTTCCGCTCTTTTTGCTTCGACTAAATTTAGGGCTATTATAGTTGTCCACAAATTGGTCAATTCCTTTTCTCTGGAATTTATATTTGTCGAAGTTATTATGTAAGACATTAAATTTCTTATTGGGACGGTTTATCGGGCCAGTGGTGCTTAGATAGCCTGTCTGAGCCGCTGGATTTGCTTGCTCCTGCTTATGGCAATATCCTCATCATGGATGACTTTAACCTTAACCTGTTCGTTCCGTCGGCCCTGCTCTCCACTGCCGATTTTTTCCAGAGGGCGGGATGATCTATCATGGACTGAATTAAACCTTCCCATTTCGATATTTTTTGGAATAGTTTTTCGAGGATTAATTTTTCCTGATAAGTGGCCTATTTGGTTCTCCTCCTGATCAGTTTTGGAGTCCTTCAATCTCCCACCATGCGTTCATATTTGCCTCTCTTTCTCCTAATAAGGATGAACTCTCTACACCCGTATGTTTCAAGAATTACAGTAACGTTAATATCGACTTGTAAATTACGATGCGTTGGACAGAATTTTCCTGCCTCCTGACTCTATTGGGTGCAAGTTGATATCCCCAACTCCTCCCTGGTTGCTCTGTTCATTATACATGTACCACTCCGAGCTAAGGTTTTCTTTACTAAAGCTTGCATGTTGAATTCTCCGGAGAATGTACATGCCAGATAAATAAGGGCTCGACTTTCCGTGCTTTTAAAAAGAATAGGACGGACGCCAAATGGGCGACATTTTGCATGTATAGGAGTTAAATTACTTCCCTTATCAGGAAGTGCAAGGCGATCTTTTTTTCGGCAAATCAACATCCAAGTGTCCTGCTGTGGCGGAAGGTTAGAAGTATAGGTTTACACATTGATCTAGACGTTGGTCTTCGTAAGCTGTGCCCCTTTCGATTTTTACATGTAACTCACAGAATAGATTTCTTCATAAATAAATAAATATAATAGGCCTGTTTTTCCATGACAAAGGAGAGATGTGCGATCAAACGCCTAAGACCGAGATTAATCTTCAATAGTTTGGTACCGTAAGTGAAAATTGGGGATCCGATTGCTGGTCGGAGAAACTTGTTGACGGGTGTCACAGATAATTTAGCCACCGACTCGATCAGAAATTGTAAGTGATTTTCGTGACTGAGAATGAAACGACGACGAGACAATCCCACTATTTGCTCAAAAGACAGTGGCATTTAGTGGTTTTCTGAAGAATTGAAATTTTTGGAGCTACCGGTCAGAAACTGCACGGCTAGTTACGTGACCCAAAACGACGGTGATTGTAACAGAGTCCGGGTCGAGATTACGATCTTGACCTTGATCTGTGTTCGTAATTGAAGTTCGGTTTCTAATTTGACGATCTTCCACGTAAACCAATATTAATATTAACCAGTGTTCGCTGAAGATCAGCCAATTGTTGTTGCGTTTTGTCCAGTTATCGTTACATTGAAGCATGGGGTGCTCTAGATTGATTGTAAATCTAGATTTGGTCAGCGACCGAGAGGATTTCCTCTCTCATATGACAAACGCTTTAACCAGAGATTTTTGAGTAAATCTTATTATGATTATTTATGCGCCCGATGCTAATGTAGCAGCAATGTTTTTATCTTCAGCTTCTTGTTGTGGCATTTTTATTCACCTATTTGTATTTTCACTTCAATCGCGATTAATAACGGCGCAACAGGATTAATTATTTAAAAAAAAAATTGCTGTACAGGTGTAAACGAAAAATTTCGTTCGCGGGCAAACAAAAGAGAAGTATTTTCCAACCCAGTAAAAGTGGCCAACCCTAGATTGAGATTAGGAATTCAACCGGGAAAATAATCAACTAAATGCGAAAAATAAAACGAGCGAAAATGTAGAAAAGGAACTATCGTACGTTCTTTTTACTATGATCTACTGTTTTTGGATATCGAACATCGATAAATATCGAGATTAGAGAATGTAAGTGGCGAAATGTTCTATTCAACACAAGAAGCAATACCTGCTAGTGAAAAGTGTATTTTAGCCGAGCCGACAAATTGTAGGCACAAAACTCGACATTTTCACAAGAAAAAAAAAGATATATGGTGGCGATACAAAATCACTAATATTTTAAGGTTATGTGGTTGACAGAACCATAATTTTTTGGTGGCACCATCTTTTGTCGAACGGCAGAGACTTATTTGTACACCCAATATTTGTTCTGCCGAAATGAATCTATTTGTTGTATTCCGTGAATTTTGTAAAAACGATATTCTAACCAACAAATGTTCAATTCTCATCAATTACGTAAATATTTATAACAAGCTGATTTATTTTGCTTTTTAAAACTTTTTGTTTACAACTTTTCTACTCATGTAACGAGATAATTAGTAGGAACATAAATAGTGGGAACTACAAACGTCCCATCACGCTTTATATGTAATTTTATGTAAAACCATTACGTTTTTAACGACACTTATTACTCTTTCATGCATAGCATAAATTAACTCCTTAAAATATACATATTTTATGATTTATGATGAGCATGTAATTTCGTGCTCTCTGAAATATATGATAATTAATATAATAACCGTTAAATTGCATATGCAATATAATTCCCACCCGACTATTTGCATTACTACATCTCCATATTATAATCTCATAAAAATTTCCACTCATATCCAGGCATAACATATACATATACGCAAAATAAAATTAAGCCCAAATTCTATTCATCGTCATGATCATGATTTAGTTTCGCGCATTCACCATTGTGTATCGCGGTGTATACAACAACATCGCGCTCATGTTAAACACAAGAAAAACATGTAATATTATAAAATTTCTTTAAGATCACTTGTTATGCTAATAAATTTACTGTTGATCTCTAAGTCAAGGACTATTGTTGTGTATTATTTTAATATTTAAGTATCATAATTACCATACTCATGACTAATTATAATTATATATTAACATGAGGCTCAAGTCGAGGAGTAAGATAATTTTTCCATTCCGTATAGTGAGCAACAAGAAAAAATTTATGATCTTAGGTGACTACTTCAAGTTGTATCATAAACATATACCTACCATCATCTTCACCATAGCTATTATACCATATGTAGGATGAATTCAAACACATAAATTAAAATTAAGATATAAAATTTGCGATACTGTCACTATATAATACTCGTATATCTTATTTATGTACATCTTAAATTGTTATAACATTTAGCAAAACGGTGGGATTTATTACTATTTTTATTACGAGATTACATTATTCACAATTCAACATGCAAAATCGTAATAATCATTTCTTAATCTCTTCATCAAATTCTGTCTTATTTATAGTTTGTAATGTTGCGTTGATATCTTTTCTTTTTTTAAATTTGTCGAGAATGTTTGTATTGCCGAGAGACAAGAATAAAAGTAAATATCTTCATAAACCGGTCCAAAAACTGGAACTGTTTTGTTTTGATTCGGGGCTTGAACTACATAATTATGTAGTTGTTTATGGTACAAGGTCGATGGTACACGTGTGCCAAAGAGGGGTAAGATGACAAGTTCGTTACCTAGCTTGAAAACCCAGCATACCTCTAGGCCTTATCCAGCAAACATTCTAATGAGCGTTACGCAATCATGCAGATTCATAATTTCCGGATACAACTCATCGCCTAAAATTAATGGCGGTTGGTGTGCAACGGTTATTTATTTGCCGGGAGTATCTTTTGGTTTTATTGAGCACCTCATAGTTATATTATTTAGGAAAGGTCCTTAGAGTAGAGACAGCGTTGGAGACAACACCTAACGTCCACGTTAAATCTATAACGAACACCAATTCCAGATAACGTTCTGCAATTCCATCAACCAAGGCTGCATCGGAAAATATCATAACGCAGAGATGTCAAAATTTTCACAAAATATACGATTAAATCATGCTTCGTTTTTTATTATTCCTCCACAATCGCTCTAACATATTTTCAAATCAAATTGTGTATCATTAATTTCATTTCGCTATCGCTTCAATATTTCCGGTTCATCGAGCCAGATCATTCGTTCGTGCCGCAACAAAGCAGCATCGAACGGACACCAGAAAAATTCAGAGAATCTTGATAAACGATAATTTTCTATAACATTTAAAAATCGTTAATCCTAAGTACGTAAGACCATAATTTTTTTTTTAAATTTCTTTTATTCTGTCAGAGTAGATCGTGACTTACTCACACCAAATTTCCGTTATGGTAAATCTCCATTAGGATGGTCGGCGTTACGTATGTGAAGTTATCCCCGGATTCTATCCCCGAAATTAAAAAAAAATAATCAGGCAACACTAACATAATTATATCCCTCCAACTCATGTGTGAAGTTAGCCCCGCCCCGTTTTATATTATATTTCATTACAAATAGACTTCATATGTGAAGTTATCCCCGAATTTTATTATATGAAAAATAAAAATGTTTATTAAAATTATTTTAATTCAGAAAACACAAAAAATAAACCTTATAATTTAATAAAATGAAGTAAAATAATTTTTAAAATGGCTCATAAATTTGTCAGATTAGAATTATAGGACGGAACATACATATTTCACATTTAAGAAACACATGAAAAAAACGTACCGTTCCAACCTTGCGAAATTAGGCTCCGAGCAAAATATTTCCATATAATTTATTTTGGACCAAAAGTGATATTTTAATTTGACATGTAAAAAGTATTAATTTGTCGGATCAGAGCTATATGGTTTTGAGATGGTCAGACTCTAACGTCAGTTTTTGCGAAATATGAATAAAATCGGACCGTTGCAACCTAGCGAAATTAGGCTCCGAGCAAAATATTTCCATATAATTTATTTTGGACCAAAAGTGATATTTTAATTTGACATGTAAAAAGTATTAATTTGTCGGATCAGAGCTATATGGTTTTGAGATGGTCAGACTCTAACGTCAGTTTTTGCGAAATATGAATAAAATCGGACCGTTGCAACCTAGCGAAATTAGGCTCCGAGCAAAATATTTCCATATAATTTATTTTGGACCAAAAGTGATATTTTAATTTGACATGTAAAAAGAATTAATTTGTCGGATCAGAACTATATGGTTTTGAGATGGTCAGACCCAACGTCACTTTTTGCGAAAAATGAATAAAATCGGACCGTTGCAACCTAGCGAAATAAAATATGTATTTCTAAATATGCATAATTTCGCTAGGTTGCAACGGTACGATTTTGTTCATATTTGGCAAAAAGTGACATTAGGGTCTGACCATCTCAAAATCATATAGTTCTAATCCGACAAATTAATACTTTTTACATGTCAAATTAAAATATCACTTTTGGTCTAAAATAAATTACATGGAAATATTTTGCTTGGAGCCTAATTTCGCTAGGTTGCACCGGTACGATTTTATTCATATTTCGCGAAAAGTGACGTAAGGGTCTGACCATTTTAAAACCATATAGTTCTGATCCGACAAATTAACACTTTTTACATGTCAAATTAAAATATCATTTTTGGTCTAAAATAGGTTGGAAAGTACGTTTTTTTCGTGTGTTTCTTAAATGTGAAATATGTATGTTCCGTCCTATAATTCTAATATGACAAATTTATGAGCCATTTTAAAAATTATTTTACTTCATTTTATTAAATTATAAGATTTATTTTTTGTGTTTTCTGAATTAAAATAATTTTAATAAACATTTTTATTTTTCATATAATAAAATTCGGGGATAACTTCACATATGAAGTCTATTTGTAATGAAATATAATATAAAAAGGGGCGGAGCTAACTTCACACATGACTTAGAGGGATATAATTATGTTAGTGTTGCCTGATTAATTTTTTTTTAATTTCACATACGTGTCGGCGTTAAGGAATTATATTCAAAGAAACTCGGATACACGATAATTCTCTAAAGAATATTCAAAAATCGGCTATCCTTAGTGCCTGAGATCAAATAATTTTAAAAATGACTTATTTTCTGATTAGATCGTGACCTACTCAAAATAAATGTTGTTCGTTTGGCCGGCGTCCAGGAACGCCAGGAAAATTCAGCGAAACTCGATATACGATAATTCTTCAATTCGAAAAATATAAAATTTAGTACAGGAAACCCTACAAGGGACACGATTAATTCGTTCCGTGTTCTTTAAAATCGTGTTGTTCGAAAGTACAAAAGGGAAAAAAAGAAAGGTTACGTTTTAATTTCTTTTTTGTTATGATACGAAAAAACAATACAAAAGAGAATAACGAAAATCGTGTTGTTTGAAATCGTGTAATTTGAGGAAATGGGTATCTGTCTTCTTTGAAACCGTATTCTTCGAATACCGTGTTCTTGGAGAGTTACCTGTATAATAGAACTGCTAAGATAGTAGAAAAGCACAAAACTCCTCAGTCGTACTTAGTAAAAGATTTAAACAATAGAATTTTTCGATGCAATACAAAACACCTCAAACACATGATTATGACATACGTACCAAAAATTTACACTGTTAAATTTAAAAATATTCCAATTGGATTTGTTTTATGGTGAAATTGAAAGTTTTTATATAATCTTTAACATTTATATTAGATAAGTCCTTAAGTTCCTAATAATGTCGCTGCAAAGATCAAATAATTTTCTAACGATTTGAAATGACACGAGAAAATCGTAAAACGATTTGGTAAATTTTTTTTTAATTCTTAAGAAGGCTATTTTAGACTATGTTTCTACTTTTATATATCCGATCCTAGAGATGTTCACGAGGTCCCACCTATATGACCAAATAGCTAAATAAAAACCCCTCGTGTGTAGTGAACAAGATTTAATTATGATGATTTTTAACAAGTCCAGCACATTTTTAAACAACTGTATGATTTTTTATTTCAATCTATTTTCTAATTTTTCTGTTACCGCCCCTACATACGTTCACAGTTTTTAAAATGTAATTTAGGGTAGCGTAGACAAAGTTGTAACACTGAAATGAACCTGGATAGTTTAAAATGATATTTACTGTGCCATACAGGCTACTTAGAAATTCTATGAATTTTAATAAATTTTCAAATTTTATTTCATTGATCCTAGAGATTTTCACGAGGTTTGACCTACATGGCCAAATAAACCAGTCAATACCCTATGAGTGTGGTGAATGGGATCTAATTATGATGATTTTTAACTTGCCCAGAGACATTTTTACGTTTACGGTTATAACCCATATACCAGAAATGTTCACGGGATCTCTTTCAAATATTCGAAATAGGTCAGAAAATTATTTATCAATATTATGAAAATGGGACACGAATAATAATTTTCACCTTGTTTTTCAAAATTTAAAATTTCTTCATTATCAATTTTTACATACACATTTGTGTAGGGTGGACTTGATTTTAGGAAAAAAAATTGTCTGGCCGTAAAAGGGATATACAAAATAATTTTTTATTTTTGCTTTTTAGATGAATTAGGTCCATTACACGGTCAGTAATAACATTAGTAATGATCGTGTAATGTGTAGTATTAAAGAATGATGCTTAGTAATGATGTAAATCCGAATTTTCTGTATATCGATTTTGTCTCGTGAGTTACTCATTTAAAATGAGTGAAGCAAAAAAAAATCGAATACGTATACACTGTGTATAATACACAATTATGTCTTTGCATTTGTATTTTTCTTTTGTTCGTATTTGTGTCATTTGTATGATGAACAGTATCAAAATAACGCGATCCGGGCGAATCGGTTTAATTAATCGGTTAATCGGTGAATATGGTGCTTATTTCCTTTTCTCAGCGCATTACGTCTGCTCTCGAGCTGTGGAGTGTCATTATTTAGCATGCTAATATATTTAATATTTAACATTTTTTTAATCATAAATTAATTTTATATGTTTTAATAAAATTTTATAAGTAAATTTATAAATTCCATAAATTTTAAAAATAAAATGTTAAATATAAAAAAAATCGAAAATACATAAATGACGCAAAAATATGGCGTTTACAATGGTTAACTCTTTGAGTGCCAAAAAGCGTGATTGTGCTCCTCAATACATTAGCCGAAATCATGTCGGCACTCAAAGGGTTAATATAAATAAACAAAAAAAGAATGACACGTGGCTTGTATATTCAGTAAAACAAAATACAGTTACACTACAGAGTAGAAACTTTTTTTTCCCATATAAATTTTCATTTGATTTTTTCCAATATAAATTTTCATTTCATTTGAGACACGTCAGAACAGGATGGTTATATAGAAAATGCATATGGCGGTCTCAAATGTCAAAGAAAAAGCCAACCGAACAAGTTTCTGTTGTAAAAATTTACGTGCTAAATTTTGTGAATTGAAAAAATCGTGATATTATTAATTAAAATAAATAAAATATTAAGTATAAAACAGTGAATCGTTTGAAAACTTTTGATTGAAACATTGAAATGAAGTGTTTAGTGAAATGTTGTCAAAATGCGCCTCGAAAATTCGAAAAGGAATTTCTTACCTATAAGTGTTTATATAAAATAAAATGAAAATTATGGTAAAAGGAAAGTGATTTGTGATAAAATTATCCATAATTTAATTTAGAAATCAGAAAAAATTAATTAAAAAATTTTGGTTGTTGTTGGACTTTTTCTTTTTGTAAACAGATGTTATATTACAGTGTCGCATTTTTCTTATTGGTACGTACATATTCTACGTGCTTTTCTTTTCATAGTTACTTTTTATTTTGGAATACTATAAGTACAATTTTTTACCGAAAATAAAAACAATTAATGCGTACTATATTGGAATAAAAATAATTGTGAATTTGTGTAGTTTTTAATTTCGATCGAACAAATTCTAAATACGACCCATTGATTTATATGCTTTCTCTTTTACTCTCCGAATTTGACTCACTTGACAGCTGCTATCATTCATTCTCGTCTCTTATTTTAAGTAAAACAATCATACGCATGAAACTAACACAAACATAAATGCTACTACTATATCTTTCCGGTTACACTCATTTCGTTTCACACATTTGAGACAAAATCCGTATACTGATTTGGAGACATCATTACTTGTGTTTGACGTTAATTTACAGCGACACTATTTGGAACTTAGGGACTTATCTAATATAAATGTTAAAGATTATATAAAAATGTTTCAATTTCACCACAAAACAAATGCAATTGGAATATTTTTAAATTTAACAGTGTAGATTTTTGGTATGTATTTCACAATCATCTCAAACACTCACGAAACGCCTATAAAATTAAAAATGAATTATAGGAAGACGAATTACTAGGCCTCCAAGTTATTTAAAAGATTATGCTCGATCTTAAAACTAGGAAATTTGCCCACATGGAACCGTACAAGCAACAAAAAGAAGGTAACAGTTTAGTTTAAAAACTATTTAACGAGACAATACTGGGTGACCTTGATTTTAATATACGTTCGTGTGCTCTACTATTATACGTCAATAACGGTTCCTCGACAATTTATTGAAAATCATACTTTTTACACTATTTGCCGTAGGCACTTGGCGAAACACAAAAAGGTTGGAAGTGATTTTTTAAACTTTTTGGTCAAAGTTTTTAATTAAAATATTGCAAAATTTAATTTTTTGCGAAATAAAAAATATAAGTGTTTAATAAAATGTGTTTATTAAGGCTGTGTGCCAAACTTAAGGTAAATCATTTACTACGGTAAAATTCGTTTTTATAACAGATTTTTAGAGAGTTTTTGAAAAATAATTGAATTTATCGAAAAATTTACTTAAAATTGACTTTTATCACTTTTACCTTAAGTTTGGCACACAGTCTTAATATTGAAAAACAATTTACTGAAAACGATAATTCGCCGAAAACCTCAATTCACTGAAAAAGCAATTCATCGAAATTGACAGTTCACTGAAAAAATAATTCATCAAAAACGACAATTAACCGAAAACGATAATTCATCGAAACCTTAATTCACCAAAAACGATACTTTTTAAAAAAGGGAACGATATTGATTCTTTTATGAATGAATGAACATTTATGGAACCGAACAGAAATATTTGATATTTTCCAATAAAATTGTACGGTTTGATAATGAATAGCAGGTCTGGCACGCTTCCCACCATTATTTTTATTTTGTGCTTCAATAATATCACGATGTAATATGGCTTTAAAGCTAAGGCTGGTATACAACGTTTAGGCATAATATGTGCTCCTATACTTTAAAAGCTTTGTTGATGAGTTGGCAATCCTGAAATTTCTAATGAATTTAGAATCGCCGTTGAATAAGTTACAATTTCTATTGATTTGTAAAATTAAGGATTAGCTAACTGCTAAAATATTACTATTGCAGTTATTGATTGATTATTCACACAGCAGTGAAATTTGTCCTTAACCTGTCCTAAAAACCAACAACAATAAAAATGTGTAGATGTGTTTTTAGAATGCCTCGATAAAACGAATTTTAAGGACGGGCAAATTTGTATGACTTCTTTAAATCACATGCACGGGTTTAATAAATATCCCGGAAAAATACTGTAATCCGCGACTGGTGTTTATTGGTGTTTATATAGATACTACTAGGTCCGATATAATAGAAAAACACGTGTATTTTGGCAAAAATGAGAATTCGGGATGTTTAGGACAGTCACATTTGCATTGATCTTCTATAAACCATATGTAGATCACAATCACTTATATAGAGACGCTTGATATCACCGATTTTATTACGTTCGACTCTTCTTCCACAGAATGGGGTTGTGGTTCCTGTTCACTGTTTCCGCTATGCTGGGTTGCAAATCTTATACGTGCTGGATAGATGGACGGCATATTTCCCGACTACCCGAAAGTAGCCAGAATCGACATTCGGCGTTTGGTCGTACATTTTGTTAAAAAATAGTATCTATCGACACCATGGGCCCAATGGTCGAAAGGCCGATTTTTTGTTTGTTTTAGAAGTATAATTTTTTAAATTTGTTGTTTTATGGAATATTTTGTATTTTTTTTTATTAAACATAAATGAATTTCTTATGAATTTTTGTATTTTACTATTTTTCATCTTTGGATATTCATGAAATTCTACGTAGTCCAGTCAGTGACATTCGGCCCTATGTCAGCCTTCTGATAATTCTGATAATAGGTTAGGTATATTGTACAAAAAATAAAAAAAAAATAGTTAAATTAAATAAAAAAACAAAAAAAATAAAATCAAAAAAAAAATCGGTCCTTCGACCCATTCGGCCTTTTGACCCATTCGGGCCTTGAGACATTCGGCCATTTGAAATTCGGCCCTTTGACACTTTCGGCTCTTCGACACATTCGTCCCTTCGACACATTCGGCCCTTCGACATTCGGCCCTTCGACATTTGGCTCTTCGAAACATTGGGCCCTTTGATATCATACGCATACCTTATAACCAATTTTCTCTTGTGTGAAGTTATCCCAGCCCAGCTTTTGATTCATTTCATTCAAATTTACTATATTTGTGAAGTTGGCTCAGCCCAGAATTTTTATCAATTTTTATGAAAAAAACGAAAAACTATCAAATTTATTAAATTTGATTTGTTTTTCAAATGTAATAAAAAAAATTAAAATCTAAAGTTTCAAAAAACTGTAAAAATTTGAATTGCATATAGTAATGGAAAATTACAGGCAATGTAAGAAAAAATTCTTTCCGTGGAAAGTTTCCGAAAATGATCTCTGGGGTAGGAATTTCATTGATTTTTATATAATTTTTCGTCCCGCTCGAAAGTTCTAAAATTATTCCGCCAAAACGAAAATTTATTTAAAAATCAATGAAATTCCCAGCCCAGCATTTTCGGGATCTTGCCACGGTACGATTTTCTTCTAATCCATCTTCAAATTAGCTACTAGTGTATACGTTTCAAAACCATGTAGCCCTGATCCGAGACATTTTTAGTTTTGGCGAAATAATTTTAGATTTATCAGAGCTCGTTTTCCCCAAAATTTTACAGTTTTTTGAAACTTTTGATTATAATTTTTTTTTATTACATATGAAAAACAAATCAAATTTAATAATTTGAATAAAATTGATAAAAATTCTGGGCTTGGCCAACTACACAAATATAGTACATATATGTATTTGAATGAAATGAATCAAAAGCTGGACTGGGATAACTTCACATAAGAATAAATTGGTTATTGATATGTTAGTGCTGCCTGATTAAAAAAATTTATTTTCTGGGATAGAATTCTGGGATAACTTCACATGCGTCTTTCGCTTATGTAGCAAGTATGTGTTGGCTACCACCAGATTATATAGTAGCGCTAGGCTGGTGACGCGCAACCTGGTCGTAGGTTAGGGCGATAGTACTGTGATGAATACTGTCTACCTTGCTGATGTGTGCCTCAAAGTCATTGAAAATTATCTTTACATCGTGTTAAGGAATTGGCTTAAATATTTCCGAGGTGGTTGTGAAACTTATTTTTGGCATGTTTTGATTCCACCTCCGTTGGGGCATGTTCGGATCCAAATTTGGAATTTATGGGTTTATAAAACATTTATGAGTTGTCGAAACAGATTCACAGAAGTTGTCATTTAGGCAGAGAGTAAAGTCGTGGCGAATGTGATTGACGATATTGCTATGCTGATAAATCTTTCTTTGTTTCATGTAGTGCAATTAGACCGAGCTTGTGCGGAGATGCCTGACCGAAGATATATTAAAAGCTCTCTGGACGGTTTCAACTGAACACATTCTATGTTATCTTCCTGTCTGTACTTGACGATCGTCAAAGTCTTCTGAATTAAAAATCAATGTTAGCTATTTTCTTTAAAATCGTTTTAAGTGAGAAACTTTTTTTTAAAAATGAACTCGAGCCCCACAAAAACACACTCTAAAGGAATTTTCCCGAAATTATGATCTCCCGCAATCGATCCCTGGTACGTAGATACTTGTACACCTCTCTTTAGAAATTTTTGTTAAAGTCGTTTGAGTTGATAAAAAAACATGTTATCGCGGATACTAAACGGATTTTCCCAAAATTAATGCCCATTGCAATCGATTTTTTGAACAATGTTGTCCCCATTAATATATTAGACTTACGTGTTAAATGTTGGTCTCAAAATCCCTTCCTGGAATGTAGCACCATTGGAAAATATATTACTCTTGAAATCTATTTAGCAATCGAAAATAAGTTTTTATTGGATTTTAAAGTTTCCCCATTTGTAATTAATTTACTAAACAAAACATTCGATCCCAAGAAAGCAAATAAAAGTCATGAATAAAGCCTAATTGGCGCTTTTAACGAAACAAAATCAATGAAAAATATGGGCCTTGGGATACTGTGCAAAATATCTTCGTTATTTTAGTCATAAATTTCTTTCTAACTTTTAAATTTGATCAATGTCACTGACTTTGTTAAATTTTAGTTTTACTTTAGTTTGTTGTGGTAAGTTCCATTCTTCTTCTGGTAATTAAAGTACATAAATGCTGATTCTTATGTTATATATAATACATAATAAATTATATGGTGTTTGTGTATTTGTGTACGTACACTGCTCGTCAAAAAATTCCGGACACTAAATTTTTTCAGTGAATAAATGTGTTTGTGAGTATTTGCGGCAAAAGGCACTAACGGAACAAATTTTGAGAAGCGGATATTGATAATATCTTACGAGCTCTGATCACATCTAGCATTATTTTTGGCATACTGTGCAACAGGTACTCCTGAGGTATCATTTCCTACCATATCCCACACGTGCTCAATGAAATTAAGATCAGGGCTGCGGGCGGGCCAAACAATTCGATCAATTCTCACCTCATCTAAATAATTATTGACAATGTTTGCAACGTAGGGTCTGGCGTTGTCATGCAGTAATAATTCTAGTGTCCGCAATTTTTTAACGTGCAGTGTAGTTTTACGTATAGTATTTATTATCTAAATTTGTGCGAAATGTTAAAGCAAATTGCGAATATTTTATGTGTTTTTATTTATTGCACGTGACCGTGACTAATTATTATGTTTTCAATGCAAATTATTTAAGAGTATGGTTGGTTGTACTCGTATAATAAAATACATAAATATGTATATGGTTTTCTATTGAAAACTCTGGTATTATGATGCTAAAGATAGGTTTGTTTACAATTGAAGTTGTTTTAGGTTATTTGTGATTTGGTCAAAAATCCTCAAGTACATGATTATTCAAATTATTTAATAAAGATGATAGAATTTTACACGAATAGCATTTAGGACCAGCTATCAGTTTTTTTTAAATAGGTTGATTTCATAAAAGTTTCTTTAGCCAATTTAAGAACCCAATTATGTAAAAGTGAACTGTTAAATCATACTAAAACAGCATCATCCGGCGTTGGAAAATAATGTTGATTTAGTGCCCACGTCGCTTGATCGATCTTGTCATTCATGCATATTTTGTTTATCACTAGCGGGACAGGCGGTGGTTCAATGTTTTGTAGAAAAGTGTACCACGCATATGCCTGGAAATGGGGAATGGTCCATTGTGCAAATTGCACTTCAAATTTTTGCAAAATAAATTTCATGTAATTCATTTTTCTCAAAAAAGTTTTTCTCAATACGAATTTTGTTCGAAAACCGCGACTTGAGAATTGGAAGTTTTTATGTTGTTTCATCAGCATACTAGATGTAAATATCAAATTTTATTATTATTTATATCAACCTACAATAATATTAGTTTTGTGTTAGTGAAACAGCAGCAAAACTCCTAGCTCTCAAGTCTCAGTTTTCGAAAAAAATCTGTATTCAGGTCTGTAAAGATGAAACCGGAATTTTTTTAGTAAACAATTTAAACTTTTCCCATCTTTCTGGCAATGCGTGGATGCCACGCCAAAAACTTTTCTTCTTTTGAGGCAAACCAGCTATCGAGCCATTTTCGTACATTTTCGTAGGAAGTGAATTGCTCATCATCAAGTGATAATCAGACATGGCCAAGTCTAGCGAGTAAGCCACATGTGAAAGTATTTCCCAATTAAGTGCTTCCAACGTTTTCATGACCGGTTTTGCTTTATATGATGTTGCATTATCATGAATCAAAATCACTTTGTGTTTCCTTTTATCATATTCTGATCGTTTTGAAATTGATCATTTGTTGTTGGTAGTGTTCAGTATTTAAGGTTTTACCGCAGGTTTTAGCAGCACAAAATAAATTATACTCTTCTGATCTTACCAAATACAGAGCGTTGTCTTCCGTCCGAAGTGATTTGGCCTTGCAGTCGATGTCGATAGTTGTCCTGGATCAACCCAAGACATATTGCGCTCTGGATTCTCAAAATAGATCCATTTTTCATCGCCAGTCACAATTCGATGGAGAAATGACTTCCTTTTGTATCTGGCAAGCAACATTTCGCTAGTGTTTTTTATTTATTTTCCTGTTGCCTTTCATTCAGTGTATGCTTTAATCAAAGGACTAGATAATCCATATGATTAGTTGTATGTAATATTATACAGAAATAAAGATTTGATAAAAAAAAAAATTGCATCACAAATATAATTTGAACGTTTTTCGTATATGTACAGATTTTCTTAAGGAGTAATACTCGTATACCTGTTCAACGTCATTGCTAGGCTTTTTAATTGAAATGTGCTTCCGTCAATTACACCGATGACTCCAAGAAATTGATTTATAAAATTGCTGCTTACGTTCCGCTATTTCTGATGGGTTTAGCTGGAACTGAACAAATTTTCTGGCCAAATTATCTTCGACCACATGACATATTTTCACAACACATCGAGACACGAATGTTTGCAATATCGCTATGAGAAAGTCTTGTCCTATAGGTCGTTGATAGCAACCAACAGACAGGAACCGTAATGCCATAAAATTCGCAGCGTTGAATTTAAACCGTAAAGTTTATTAATATTCTGCATATCGGTTTACTTAATCGAAACAACCTTAGAGATTGAGCATCCGTTGTTGCTTCAAATGGGTCACTAACATTACTGAGGCTTCTACGGATTTTGACAAGCCGGAATCTAAACTAAATTACATATTTATGTAGCATTTACATGGATTGTTTTTGTGATTGTTTTCGATGTTGTTTTCAGATTTTGGTTTTTGTTGTTGTTTTTCGTCACGATATTAACAAACAAATTCTCCAATTCCATACAAAAACTTATCGTTAGTATGGACATAAACTCGAGTTATCCACCAATATTATACAGTGGTTTAATTAAATATAGTGCGATTTTAGTACTAGTTTTCATAAAACTTATCGACACATCGATATTAATTTTATTTTCATATACAACCGTAATAATATCCGATACATAGAGAAATTTGGTTTTCTTGCCGGAATTAAATTTTCATCTTAATTTAATTTTATACGATGGATGAATCGTTTGAATACGAAGCGGAATATTTAAATGATTCATCAACAAAAGAATATTATAATTCTGTGGAGGAAGAAAATTTTAATGTGGATTGTTCAAATCAATTATCTCCAAATAGAAACCTCGCCGTAGAAAAACCTAAAAAAAAAATAAATAAAACAGAAAAAACAACTCGAGATTTACAGTTGAGTGCCGAAGAAAAAGACGCCTTTGATGAGGCATTAATAACGTTAGTGTTCGATCGCCCTCCTTTATTTAATTATTGCCTTCCCATTGAAGAAAAAAGTCCATGAATAATGAATAAATTATGGTTTGAAATTTTGGATGAACTAAGCCCATAATTTGGCAGCCTTCTTACCGCAAACATGCTGAAAGAACGATTTAAATATCATCGAGATTTATATACCTGGTTTAAAACAGGGACAGAAAAAATACCAAGTGGGTCTGGTGTTTCCCAAAAATTAATGCCAAAGCATTTTGATAAATTGCGTCAATTAGACAGCGTAATGGCCAAACGACGGTAAATTATTTTTAATCTACATATTGTGGTAAAATAAAATTTAATTGATTTTACTTTGAATTTATATTTTTTAAGGCAAATAACCGCAATATACATTCAAATGAGTCATCAACTTCTTCTACTACAAATTCAGGTACAATCAATCAGTATATCCCTTTTGCTGCCCACTAACACAATTGTCCGTGTACGGCAAAAGTACCATGCCAAAAATTTATTTTTTTATGTGTTTTCAAATAACTTACACTTACTTGGTTGTACTTCAAATCAAGCAAAATTTTTTATCAAAAACGTCATTACATACTATGATTTTTTGCCCACATATATTTGTGTGGTTTGGACTTTAATAGCCATATTTTTTGGTTGAAAAAGGGATATCTGAAATTTTATTATTATTATATACGAACCTAATTATGCATTATCTGGAGGCAATAGTAGTGGAAATGTCGACGTCAGTGGCTCTATCGAAAAGCTTGTGGGAGCAGTGCAGTTGAGTGCTTTACAACGCTACGAAAAGAGATTTGACGATAGGGCGCCCAAGTGGTTTGGTTTATGCGTGATTTAAACAACACGGACTTCTACGCTGCCGCCACTTACATTTATAAATATTTCTATCACTAAGGCTGTGGGCCAATTCTCAGGTAAATCGATTAGTACAGTAAATTGAAATTTTAGTACAAATTACTTTTCAAATCGTATCAATTCTCTACTAAATAAAATTAGGTAAATGCGGCTTAAAGGGACACATGGTTTCTAGGAATATACAAAAATTGGTATGTGTAGGTACACGAAATAATGTCATAATTTTTATTGTTGTTGTTCCAATTATTCGTATTGTTTATACGAATAAATTTAAATTGTATATTTGTTGCGTAATAAACTTATTGGAAAAATATATAACAATTTTAACAAATAAAACTATGTTCATAAAGAAACAAGCACATTTTAATTTCATGGGAAATGCTAGTGAATATAAAAAAAATTATGTCTAGAAACATGGCCGCCATATTTTCATGATTCGTTTAGCAAAAATAAAAACCACTACTATTTACCTCTTGTGTCTTCGCTTTACCCCTGCTTTTTAGTACAGTATTTCAATTTACCGCATACACTGTTAAAACCGGCTTTTACCCTAGATTTACTTGAGAATTGGCTCACAGCCTAAGTAAATAAAATACTTTTTTTTCGAGAAATAACTATTTTTAGTAAAACTGTAATTGCGACATTTGATAAAATAAAATGATCATATAAACAAGAGCAATTTAATTTTTATTCCACTCTGGGCAGTTGCAGTTGCAGCAGACTTGATTACTCTCACAGATTTCTTTTCGATTAAATCAGTCATGCTACCCTACCATTGGTCACTGTCAAGGAATTGAGCCAAGTGTCTCTATTTTCTATAGCTGATGCAGTTGCATTGTGACCTCCTATATTCAAATTTTTAATTAATTAAATATATTATATAATTTATATTTACTTCAGATTTCAGACGAATGATGTATAATTTATTACCTAGTCTTGCAATTTGAGGTAACAGATCGAAATGTGATCTCCAACTGCCTCCAATGATCTCTCCTATATTAATATTTTCACGGTCTACTGCATTTGGTGGCAAATACCTTTTTTGGTGCGCCTTTAATTCTTCCTCCTTCAAGCAAAAGTTATGTAGGCATACCGCAGCTATCACAACTTTGTCCGAGTTTTCGGTACTAACAGTCAGAGAATTTTTCAATAATCTCCATCGCCTCACAAATAATCCAAAACTGTTCTTAATCACTCTTCTTGCTCGAGACTGTCGATAATTAAATATTAACTTACAATATTCAAGATTACAATTTGATTTTCCAGGGTATGGTGTTAATAACCAAGTTTTAAGCCCTAAACAAATTTATTTAGTTGTAAGTTTAACAAAATTTATAAATACCATTTCATAACTCACAAAATGCTTCATCTCCCAACAAATAATAGGGCAAAACTGGGCCACCTGATATAATTTCTGCTGGTAAGTCAATTATGAGAAATGTATATCGCTAATCACATATCGCCATAAAATTGTAGAAAACAAATTTTTGATAATTAAAAAATTATTATCCTGAGCGCGGCAGTGTCTAAATTTAATACGTAAATCAGATTTTGTGAATTATAATTCATTTATTTATGGCACATATCACATTTGTAATATCCGCCTAAGTAATACTCACAAGTTCAATCGATGCGTGAATCCTTCAGCTAATTCAGTCTAAATTTCTTTTGTTGGTACGGAAACAAATTGCATGTAATGTTTCACGTATCGCAACATGCATGTTGTTGTTTTGCCTAAGCGAAATGCAAAGTTGATGGATGCTTGGCTGTCTCCACTAGCAAGATATCTTTTAATAAGTTAATGGCCCGATTCTGAAAATGTAAAAATTCTATAGCTGTAACTTTATAGAAATTGTTTACAGAGAAAAAGATACCGTGTTCGAAAAAATGATATTTACAAACTAGACTTTTCGTCGCTGTTAATCAATACGAAATAAATTCGCCGCTGGAACCAAACTACCAAATTCAATGGCGGTACTTGAATATTGACATAAACTCGCGTTATAAATATAACTGGCTTCGTTTGTATATCATAAACATATTGAATTTTACGTATATTAATTAAGATTTAAAATCAAAATGAGAATGTATTGTACAGTTGTCAAACAACATATTGGTACAGTTGGTGTCATTCGTTTGTATACCTTAAGAACAAATTTTTTTCGGTTTTTCTGGGTATATCGCAGAAAAACTATTTGTTTCGACTGTATGTGTTGCATTATCAACATTTAGGCTATATAATAATAAAGTAATAATCTTAAACAAATAAGTTTTATCTAAAAGCTCAAAAAATACAATTGACATTAGCTTCAAATTTTGTTGGTATAGAGATGCTATTGGTAACCACATATATATGCTAAAACCGTTTCAGAAAATGACATTTTGTTCGTGTTATTCGCTATTGAAATCGTGATATGTAAGTTTACGTCAAAAAATTTGGTGCTGCAAAGTTACAGAACATAACTTCCGTTTATAGAACCGAGTTACATTTTATGAATACCGTTTTAGTACATATCGGAAATTTTACAGTTACATAGCTTACATTGAGTTTATGAATTAGGCCCTAAACTTATTATAAATTTATGAATTTTTTAAAATGATTATTTGTTTATTTACTTTAAGGTCAAGGCTAGTTTAATAGAAGGAGAAATTGAATATCTCATGATGTTTTGTTTTGTTATATGTGGCCGTACGAAATTCAACACTTTATCAAATGTAGCTAGAGTCATTCGAGTGTAATTGAAAAAAGACTCCAGATCATTTAACCGCATTTCATTTAATAAAGCTGGAATGGAATGGTAGCAACGGACCTCTAGCTTGGTTGCCAAGATCTCCAGATTTAACACCACTAGATTTTTATGTATGAGGATATTGAAAAGGAGGGTTTTACGCAACCAACATTCGGACTAGGGATCAGTTGGTCACTCGAATCAATAATGCCGGCAACAAAATACAAGAAAATGAAGGAAATTTCAACATGGTTGTTGTCGGGGATCCGCTCGAAACGCGATATTTCAAAACGCGATATGATGCTTTAATACTCTCGCTTCTATCGATTTTTCAATTTATATAAACTGAAATTAAATTTCCTAAAACAAATATCGCGTTTTGAAATATCGCGTTTTAATAATTCGCGTTTTAAAATATCGAGTTTCAAATGGGACCCTTGCTGTCATTAGAAGGCGGCTCCAACTATGCTGATTACAAAATGGAAATCATTTCGAAAGTTGTTTGTGAATAATAGCTGCGTTGCTTTCGTAAATCCAGCTTAGCTGAACTTTTGAATCTGAAAGCAACAACGTTTCACTTTAATTTTTTTAATGTATTTTAATTTTTCATTTTATTAATATTTATTTTATTTTATGAAATAGAACAAATTCAATTCGGTATTTTGTTGTCAAATAACAAATGCCAATTGTCTGTTTTTACAACAAAATAGCAATCCTTCGAACAAAACAGAAAAAATAACCGCCTTGCGGTAAACACAATAACCATAAAATGGTTTTATTTCCCCTAAATCTAAAGTATTTTTGGCTTCATTTAAAGTCAATTCGGCTTTATACAGTGCAATTGTTGTTGTAATCTTTTTCGGTTTTGCGAAAGCAACGCATCTAATATTTTTTTTTTCAACGGGATGCGCGATTCGATAAAAATCCGAGTAACGATTTTTCGTAAAGCGTCTGATAAATTTAAGTTTAAAATAAAAAATAAAAAATAAAAATTATAAAGTGATTTTTTTGGGAAAAAATGAATTTAATGATTTTTATTTTATTTTACACACAATTCCACCAATATTCACTTTATAGAAAACACTACAATGTAAATTTTCATTGCCTAGAAAACAGAAGAATCTGTGTCGTTAAAATTATCGAAAAACAGTTGAGTTATCTTAATTTTTATAAGAATTATTGGCATTTACATGATTCAAGGTAATCTACCGTGCTAAAAAATTTGAAATGTAGTTTAAGTGGGTAACGGTTCATTTCCATGCATATGTGTAGTATACTTTTCTTCGTGACATTGACCAAGCTGCTCGCCCTACTCGTTTGGACTCGTCCCAATGGGTTACCATATGTAGAAGTAAATGTACGCAGGCAACCCTCCAATAACACGGTTCTCTTTTATACCATAACAAAAAAAAAATTAAAACGTAACGTTTTTTCTTTTCCATTTTGTAGTCTCCACCCACGGTTTCAAAGAACATGGAACGAATTAATCGTGTTCTTAGAGGTTTTCCTGTATTTACGTTTTAGGCGATGATTTTGTATATTTATAAATGAATAAAATATTTTTATGTAGTGAAAGTTTTGTATTTCAGTACAGGGATTTTGTACGCTATTCTCACGAAATTCTCATGAGAATTTGTATACCTTTACAATACAAATTCTCATGAGAATAGCGTACAAAATCCCAGGCCAGGATTACTGCTTTGGTATTACCAGCCTATAAAAAGTTACTTTTCTGAGATACAATTTCGACTGTCATTCACCATAAAGTTTCAATCCGATCAGTCCCGCCTGGGCTGTAAAGAGGCCACACTCTTTTTGTCTGCACAGATCTGGCGGTTCTCGTGGCCGACTTCGGCTTAGTCACTGAAACCTCCCAATTTATGGAAAAGCTTAAGTATATGAGCTGTATAGAGGCCACAAACTTTAAACTGTGATCACATACAGAGACACGCACTAAGAGATTTTTTAAAATAACTTTTTTTCATCGATATAGCGAGTGATAAATCTGCAAAAATCGAGGTCAGCATTTTTCATGACTACTATGCTTATTTTTACTACGTAAAAACTACAACTTGAGTCGTATGTAATACAAAGTGTTACAATTTCCTCACGTGTGTTTATCGCGTTAAACATTTTTATTATTCACAATATTATTTCTCTTAACTTAAACAACAAAATCGTATTTCTTCCGTGATTGTTTAATTTGTACTCTATATAGAGACACAGATAAATATTTTCTCTTTGCAAGAAAATTATTTGCCGACAGTTATTTATAATATTTTACCGCATCTATATGTGATATGAGCGCGATCGGCTCGATACCTTAAAATAATAATAAATAAGAAAAAAAAAAAAATCAATCTTACATTTTTTTTATTATTATTATTTCTTAATGATAATGGTAAAAAGGAAGAAAATAATTACTTAAGATATTTTATGATCTTTAGATGCTTTTAAAATAAAATATAAAGTTGAAAGAAAACTATAATCATAAAGTATATTTTGTTGAAAGATGTATAGTGTCTTGCGTGTAAAGTACAAAGTATGCAAGTTTGTTGGGTCATACACGAATATTTTTAAATTGTATGTAGCTATGTTGGTGGTGAATTACACTTTAAAATAATAAAGTTTTAATGAGATGTGCTAATTTTAACACCTTTTTTGATGCCTTTTTAATACCCTTTGTTGCAGTTCTTTTGTCATGATTATTATAAAAACGTCTTCCAGGTCTTGCGCAATGAAAATCATTTCCTTCGCTATGCAGCGTTAAAGGCATCATCTCATAATAATGTAACAAATATATATAAAAAAAAAAATTTAAAACATTACAACTATTCATTTTTAATTGCTAAAATAACTTAATCGTTTTTATAAAATTTATATATTTTCTTAACATGTTAATGGGCGGGAAAATTCATGTGAAGTTAAGCGCTTATGATCTTCAGGCTTTTCTTGTGTTTTATATTATTTTTCTTCCGATCGCAGAAAATGAAAAAATTAAAAAAATGTAAGACAACAGCTACATAAAATACAGAACCAGTTCTTATGCATAGATATGTTTATTTATTTCTTCTTAATATATATTAAAAAGACGTACAATATTACCAACTGTGCAAAATTGAAAAAAAAAAAAAATAAAATAAACGCTGCATATTTTTTACGATAATTTATTTGATTTTTAAAAGAGTGATCGGAATTTTTAATCGATATTTAAATGATAATTCGATATACATCTATACGTTCTTTAATTGCAATTGTCAGATCTGGGAAAGAATGGATAATTCGGTTTCAATACTAAGTTTGCGATTAGGTCAAAAATTACTTTGATATTAGGATGTGTGGAAATATTTACCACAGTTTTGAATATTTTGATAATATTTTGTGTTGGTGAAACAACAACATGTTATAGAAAAGAGAAAAGGGACATCATCTTACCGACATCGTTTTTTGACATCTGTCAAACACACAACAAAAAGATCTTCGAATTACACAGTGAAGGTGAAAAACCTGGCTGAATGATCTTAGTTTTGAAGATACGGGTAAAGCAGTTTTTAAGGGCGGTGTACCTTTGAGGCACCCTATACCCTGTTTATAGCCCCACCCCCTATTTTTCATACCGAAGTGATCCTTTTAACGAAAAGTGTAGCTACACACATTAGTAAAAAGTGTAGCTACACAAACTAACGAAAAGTGTAAGTACTGAAAAGTATAGCAGTGAAAAAGTGTAAATAGCACACCTTTATTAAAAAAAACATCAAAACTGTATTTTAGATGCAGATATTAGGATCAAATATAATCATAATAATTCTAGTCCATTAGCTAGGGTTTATTAGAAAAATTAATTCTTTAAATGTTTGAATTGACATATGTCAGACTACGTCCAATTAAAAGTATCTCAAAGATGTAACCAAGTGTGGACATATGTCATCTAATAGTGGGCGCAAACTCTACTTAAATATGGTCCTGTTATCACTCAATCTTTAATAGTTTTATTTATATAAATATCTGTCAGTGAGAGTTTACGTCGGACTTATATTTAAGTAGATTTATGTGAACGAGATGTGCTTTTAGGTCGCTCCACACCACTTTTAAGATTTCAAATTTCATAAAAATTTAAATATTTTTCAAAATGCTTGCTACACTATGGTCGAGTTCAGGAATCTACGAAATGTAACCAAGTGTAGACATATGTCACACATTTACACTTCTTCATTGCTACATTTTTCGTTAATTTGTGTAGCTACACTTTTCGTTAAAAACTCACTTTAGTCAATTTTCATAAAAATTCATAAAAATTTTCATACAAGTTTTTTTTTGGTGAATCGATTTAGATTTACTGTCAGTTTATCGTGAACAATTTATCGTGAGCAATTTATCGTAGAACAATTTATCGTAGAACAATTTATCGTGGAAACAATTTATCGTGGAATCAATTTATCGTGGAACAATTTATCGTAGAACAGTTTGGAACAGCTTTAGTATCGCAGTCAAATTTTTTGACAGTCTGAGCGACGGTAGCGCCACTTTGACCAAGAGCGGAATTGTTTATAACTAAAAATGTGCCTTTGCTTAGGATTTTGGACCTAGTGCCATCTATTGGAATAAAAACGAACTAAAATTTTAAAAAATACGTTAAGACGTGCTAAAAAAAAATTAATAAAAAAATATTGAATCTCATTTAAAAATAAATGAAATTTAATATTTTTTTATGAATATATTAAGTTGAGAGTGGGAGTCGCTCTGCGTGCCGCACGTAGGAGCAGATTATATAGAATCTATTAATGACACATACGCTCCTCCCCGTAGCCCTGCGGGGCTTTTTAGATTTTAATTTCGGGGGGGCGTAGGAGCCGGGATCTTCAAACATGTCGCACTGCGTGCCGCACGTAGGAGCAGTTTATATAGAATCTATTAATGACACCTACGCTCCTCCGCGTAGCTCTGCGGGGCTCTTTAGATTTTAATTTCGGGGGGCGTAGGAGCTGGGATCTTTAATCGGTTAAGAAACTACCGATTTCCGTCCCACATGGCCATATTCCAGAACTTCTTCCAAAAATCATTCAATAATCCCATTTCCATCCAACATACCCAATCCCATCATAATCGGTTAAGAAACTACCGAGTTCCGTCCCACATGGCAATATTCCAGAACTTCTTCCAAAAATCATTAAAGAATCCCACTAATTTTTTGATACCACGCATAAAACCTTTCTACGATAAATTGTCCACGAAAAACTGTTCTACGATAAATTGTCCCACGGTAAATTGTGTCCACGGTAAATTGTGTCCACGATAAACTGTTCTACGATTAAATGTTCACGTTAAATTGAAACACGATAAATTGTTTACGATAAAGAGACCGTCACCCAAATATTTCTCCCCATTAAAAGTGGCCTACGGTAGGCAATCATAGATTTTTGAAATTTTAAAGTATCTCTTTCTCTCTGGCTTTCACATCCCATGAAGGGTTTTAGCCGCCTGCACTATGGTCCTCCATCCGTCTCAATCCATCGCTTTCGTTCTTAAGTTTCCACATCCTAGTAAACGTACTTATGCCAGCGCATTCGGGGTCTTCCTCTACGACGCACACCGGCTGGTTGTTGATGGGACACTTTATTGGTCATTCGTTGTTGTGGGGATCTGTAACGTGGCCGAGACATCTAACTCGATTAGACTTGAAAAATCCTATAATATCGCAACCTCTTGGAGGCAACCAGGGATGGGGTCTTAGTTACGTGTAATCTTCATAATATTTCATATTAACTTCGGTCTTTAATACCAATATTGAAACCCTGATAAAAATGATGAGAAATGACTCTTGATCAAAACGACTTTTATCGATGTTTTGAAGTTTCCTGATCAGAAAAATGAAAAACTTTTGTCCATGGATGGATGATATCTCAAGAACAACTTATGTGATTTTTGTTTTTTTTTATCCAATCTCCTATAATTTTTAATTTGGTGAATTGAAAAACAAAAGTCGCCCATTTAAGCCCCCCCCCCATTACCACGCTATTATTTTACATTATTCTAACATACTGGTGTAGAGTATCGTTTTAAAGATCTCGGATCAGCAATTTTGAAGATACCACTAAAATTCTTGTTGAACTTGTTGAAGAATGCCGTAAATTTTGCTGAATCACCTTAGTACTCAAAACTACCATTCTGGCGCTGAGAGCAGTTCCAATTTGTCTCATTCTTCTCAATCACATGGCATATCAAAGGTCTTGGAAAAAGCAACAATTTGGTAATCAACGTATCACAGTACTCAAAACAACCTTTATTGCGCTGGAAGCAGTGGTATTTTTATCATTCCAATATACTCATAAGGTATATCGTTTGGAGGTTTTGGAAAAAGCAACAATTTTGTTATCAGTGCTTTAGTTCATATATCCATTGTTTTGGCGCTGGTAGCTAATTATTGATATAATATAGATTATGTAAATGTGACACCAATAAAACAAGATCTTTTTTCTGTTCTGTTAGTTCTTCCGTGTGAAGAAGCGAGGAGGCCAGCAGTACAATTTTTTCCGATTTTTTTTCTTCGGAGCATAGCTCAGAAGGGTTAAATTGTCAGTATTGGAGAACTTGGTGAGTAGCCGATCTTTTTTTGGAAGCTTCGCAATAAAATCCGCTGGAATTTCCCTTTTGTTCTTGCGAATGGTACCGGTAATTCTCAAATTATATGGTTCATTGTACATTCGTTGAAGCAAACTAATTAACGTATACCAATTGTCGCACGTTACTGATCGGTTTGTGTTGTAAATAGGTTCAGTTACTAACCTAAAATAATACTCAGCAATTTTTTCATCACCTTCTATGATTTCAGTAATCTTTCCTAAATATGGAACCGCGTTACTCTGTAATAGAAGTTTTTGGATAAATGTCTTTTAAATTTTTAGAAAAATCAGTGTTAAAGAAACACGCGTATATTTACCATGTACGAAGTCTTTGCATCGATTAAGCTAACGACGTTGAGCCCATATTTATCCGGCTTATATTTCATGTAAACTCGGAACTTACAACGTCCTCTGAAACTCAGCAGCTGTTCGTCAACAGTACATTCGTGACTCGGGCTGTAGTTACTTTTATACAATTTTCTATAAACATGTTCCATAAATCTATGATCGGAGCAAATCTGTCATCCTCTTCTCTTTCGTCTTTATTATCGAAACGAAGACAAGTTGATAAAAAAGTAAACCTGTGCCTTGGAAATACGCATTTGTAAACTGTGAGGCCATTAGCTGTTGACCATAATCGATTAACATCGACGTTTGCAGATTTCCATAATCCACTGTAATACAAGATTCCGATATAAGCTCTGATCTCAATAGCATCAGTATGATGATGGTAACTTTGCTGTTTTTCTTCAACAACCAATGATAAACATTCCTGTTCGATCTTCAAGTTCGTATTATGTACGATTAAATTTATCATCTCATCAGTAAATAAACACTCCCAAATAGCTTCTATTTTTTCAGCATTTACAGTGTTACCAGCTGAACCGGGCTCTAACGGATGCAAATGTCTATCTGCAAAACAAATTACAGGCATTAGAACGAATAAATATGACATAGTTAGCGATAATTAATCAATAAAAAATTATTAAAAACATAGCGGCATTATTGAATTTGTATTGAAAAAAATAGATTTTGTCTCAAAATGTGTGAAACGAAATGAGTGTAACCGGAAAGATATAGTAGTAGCATTTGTGTTTGTGTTAGTTTCGTGCGTATGATTGTTTTACCGCATATGTAAGCCACGTGTCATTCTTTTTTTGTTTTATGATTAAGCATTGTAAACGCCATATTTTTGTGTTGTTTATGTATTTTCGATTTTAACATTTTATTTTTAAAATTTATGAAATTTATTTATAAAATTTTATTAATACATATAAAATAAATTTATGATAAAAGAAAATTTTAAATATAAAATATATTAGCATGGTATATAAATGAGTAAGTCACGAGACAAAATCGATATACTGATTTACGTTGGTATTCTTACCTGATCTACGAGACGGAGTTTTTCTGGTCCACTTGAAGTCATCTTTCCCATAGATATGTTTTGGCGGGCGGCCACGTTGTGATTCACTTCGACGTGCATTAACCCTTGGATTTTCGCTTGGATCCTCCATGTCAGTATCCATAGCATCGTCATCAGATTCTTCATAGCTATCATCTGAAGAATCCTCCACGCTTGAAAGATGGTCGGCACCATTGGTTCTTCCTGCATATCATCCTCGAGCGACCGTTCTCGTATATATCGAGAACGCAAATAATACACCATTCTAAATATGAACAAAAAACGTAGAAAATCGTTGAAAAACGTAAAAAAAAAATTGTGATGCATAGAAAAGATGATTACTTACATCTCTTTTCTTTTTAAACACGAAAATCAAAAAAATAAAAAATCCACAATTCACGAAAAAACAACGTTGATGTCACGGTGGGGTACGTACACTCCCAAAACTGCTTTTGACGACTGCTACAGACGAACTAACGGTCGCAGCGCTATCCCAGTGGCATAGGTATAAAAGTGCACCCGTTGACTACCGATAGATGTCGTTACGAGTTTATATTTGCCAGGTAAAGGTTAAATGACTATATCCCGTTAATGGTAGATAGATTTTTTGATCAAATCTCTCAGTTTGTATAGTCAAAACTTCAAACGACTATATCCATAAACAACAAATTAAAATTTCGGGCTGAAATTTCTTGCTAGATTCATTGTGGTCAATCACGTAATGCTAATTAAGTTTCCGTATCGTTGCTTTCTGGTTAGGTTTGGGCTGTCTAGGTTACCCAACAATTTTTTTTTCCTAGTTTTTATTTCTATAAAAAATATGAAGTATATAATTACACAAAACGAAAGATTAAAAAAAAAATTCAGGAATAAAACTAGTTTAGTAGTCTCCTTATTAAAGATAATGTTTCGGAGCTACGATTCAATTACAAAAAATATTTAAATTACACTTATTACAAATTTAAAATATTAATTATAAATTATTACTATTTCTATTGGGTACTAAACATTTCACAAATAACGGGAAGGATGGAGTCGATCGTGGTTTAAAGTTAATTATTCTCAACACTGCTTTCTGAACGGACATCAACGGTCTAATATAGGTAAATTCCGCCCCAACAAGTAACTCCATATCTCAAATGCGACTCAATTAGTGAGTATATGCATACGAGTATATGCATTTTAGGAATTCCGGACTACAAATATTCCGAAGATAGTAAAAAGTTCTGAGTGTCATCCGTAATTTACTTTTTAAATTATACACATGCCCTTTAAAATTTAGTTGAGAGTCCAAATGCAAACCGAGATATTTAAAAGAGTACACCGTTTCAATTGGAATGTAAAGGGGGTCACAATTGGTATGATTGCAAGATAACGAATGATAAATTGAACATGAATTAAATTCAGACGTTGTGCCACCTATGGAAAAATTCATTAGTTTAGACTTGCAACTCAATATCATATTATGCACAAAGAACCACTTTTTCAACAAGACAACGTCTTGCTTAATATCGTGTTCTAGGGAATCTATATTAGCAACAGAGTACAGTAATGCCATATCATCTGCAAACGCGACGATATTGCCACGTAAATCCAGGCTGAAAATTGAATTACAATAGATTAGAAAGAGCAATGTCGCCAGAGCTGATCCTTGTGGAACTCCAACATTAACTAGTTTCTCATCACTAAATTTCCCATTAACACAAACAGTTTGCTTACGATTGACAAGATATGATTTAAACATATTCAAAGCAACACCTCTTTTACCAATATTGCATAGCTTCGATAATAAAACACTATGATTAACGGTGTCGAAAGCTTTAGAAATATCAAGGAATAAAGCTGAGGATTTTAGTACAGTTTTAGTTATCTTTTAAATTACGGTGCAGAGGCGACAAAAATGCTAATAAGGCTTTTTCCGTTGAAGAATTCTTAATGAAACCATACTGTCGTACGTCGAGAAACTTAATTTTATCAAGATAATCTAACAATCTGTGTTTAATTATTTTTTCGAAGAAGGGATAATTTAAAAATACGTAAAAGTTATATTTATAATTTCGGGCTGAATGCTCCAAATGTCATAACAGATTATCATGACACATTTTAATGTCGCGACAGTGACATTTTTTCGGGCTGGGATATAAAACTTTCTCAATAGTTAGCAAGAGTGTGCGTCTCACTAGGCTACCAAGCAATAGTATAATACATGAAAGTAATTTTTAAAATTTCGGGCTGAATGTTATAAATTTACCCCCCGATTCTAACGTACAGTCACAGACGTATTTTCAGTCTTAGCGAAAACTTTTGTCTTAACGAAGACTAGATACTTTAAATTCGTATTCTGCACTTAGTCTTATCTGTCAGTAGTCTTAAAAAATTGTCTTCGTTAATATCAGCGAAATAGGTGGTCTTAGGAATCATAATTTTGATTTAAACAAAAACAATAATTATATGTATTTGACTATAAAAACCGGAAAAATTATTCAAAATAAAATATTATTACTCTTTCAGCATATATTTAACATAAATTTGAGTTTTTTTAAATAATTTCGAATTGAACTGTCGCTTTTCGTTCATAAATTTGAAACAAAATGTTAAAAATTTGGTTTCGACAGCTCTACAAAAGTCTTTGGAGAGTTTCTAATATATGATTTAAGACTGCTGTCTTCAGAATTTCAATGAAGACTTTAGTCTTAAAAAATAAAGTCTTAACAAGAAAGTCTTAGCTAAGATAGTCTTAGTAGTCTTATTGTCAGAATCGGGGGGTTAATGACGTTGTATCATGATACTGTTTACTGTCGCGATAGTGACATTTTTTCGGGCTGGCATAGTAAACTCCACGGTAATGATATTTTAGTGTTGCCATCGCGTTTTTTCTTGTTGAGTATCGTGCTAGCTTCATATACATGATTTTAATTAATAAATAAAGCAGTAAACAAAAAAAAAATTAAGAAAAATACAAACGGCTTCCTACCGCATCAAAAATTTATCTTCTTTTGCTGTATATAAAACACAAGAACAAATCGTATTTCTAGGTTTTTCTTATATTCAAGCGAGAAATAGCGCGCACTATTTTTTCTTAAGTGAATAGGATGTCATGGAAATTGTGAATAGGATGTCATGGAACTAAGAAATATATACAATCCGTCCTTCAAATATTTTGCTCTTCTACTACTATAGGGCCATCGCGATAAGGTCATCGCGACTATAATATTTCTGAAGATTGCATAATACTGTATGTCAGTCACTTTAAGGAGGCGACTAACATTACATTCTCCAATGTCATACTTGTCATATTTGAGGATCATAATTAGGAAAGTAAAGTGATGCGTTCAATTGAAAATTATCCCAAAACCCCGTTTTTATTATAAATAAACATACAACCGAGATCAAAGGATGTTAAAAAAATATGTCTAAACCTAACTGAAATACACTACCGCTCATAAGTGTTTAGGTACCCCTTTTTTCATGTATTATTGATACAGTATTATGTTTATGAAAAAAGATTTGAATAAAATGGAATACTTATCTGAAACGCAGACTTTACTGGAATACTTATCTGAAACCAATGAATTATAGGAATATATGAACTTTAGATTACGTCGATCACTTTTCGCTCTAGTTCCAAAAAATTCAGATGTCAACCACTTTGCTTTAAAAGGCGAATAAGGTGGATTTTACTACCTGCGCTTGATCGGATTGTCGCAAACACGGTACAGTTACAATAATAGTCTGTATGAATTTCCAAAAAAAAAATTATCAGTCGGGTGTATTTTAGGTAATGATGTTTAAATGGTTTTTTTGACAAAATGTCAGTGAAATGCGTCAAATACGATCAGTTGTAGTCTGGTATTTACACTGTTAACATCGTAGGCAGCATACCGGCCAAATGACACAGTGGGTAAAGCTTTGGCGTTTGGACAGGGTGGTACCAAATGGTCTTAAATCGGTCCCACGTCCACGAGCTGGCTGAGTAGGCGTAAAGTAAGGGCGTTAAAAAGCATAACCGCGAAAGAGCAGGGTGAGCACAAGCTCCAAAACAGATTGCATTGAAAATAAATAAAAAAAAAAATTAAAAAACATCGTAAGCGAAACATCGAGTGACAATTATTTACAATGCCTCCAAGAAGAGAACTTAGTACTGAAACACATGTGCTTATAATAGTTTACCTTGCAGCTGGCATAAATAATCTACAGATTGCCAAAAAAATGAAATTTAAACACGCTACGGTCGATTATAATGTTAAAAAATATCGGGAAAGTGGCAGTTTTCTTAATAAGAGCGACAACATCTGCAGATGCTCAAAGAATAGTGATTACTAGCAAGATGAATAGACGCAAAACAGATGCGGAAATAACCGCAGAATTAAATGTTGGTCACCCAAAACCAGTTAATGTTTCTACGGTTAAACGTCGCCTAAAGGAAACCGGATTCCGTGGCCGTATTGCTATGAAGAAACTATTAATGGTAAGCAAAAGCAACTTAAATGGGCCCGTGAACATCAATATTGGACGATAGAAGATTAGAACAAAATGTATGGACGGATGAGTCCAAATTTGAAGTGTTCGGTACCCGAAGTACAGTTTTGCAAGTACTAGTGTAGGCGATGTTGTGAAAATTGACGGAATACTAAGAAAAGAAGAGTACCGACAATTTTAGATAACCACGCAATACCTACAGGAATTCGACTTTTGGGTCAAAATTGTATCTTTCAATCTTTGTATCTTTTTCGTTGAGGAAACATAAGCTTGAAAGTCCCTTGATTAAGTCTACTTAGGGGGTAGCACGACCTTTTACCGAAAACGTTGATTTCGCAAAAGCAATTCATTGAAAGCGACAATTTATTGAAAAACAAATCACCGAAATTAATTGAAAACGACAGTTTACCGAAAACGACCATTCACCGAAAACGAAACCACCGGAATCGGCAATTCACAGAAAATCGACATTTCACCGACAAAGCAATTCATCGAAAACGACAATTTATCGAAAACTTTAATTTACTGAAAACGACTATTCCTTTATATACAACCTTCCGGTTGTTCTTTTATAAGGCGGAATTTAACAATTTGAAATAATAAATTCAAACAGAAAAAATAATTTTTATTATTAAAAATTATTTTCTTTAGTTAGAATGGGAATCGGTCCCATTTGAAACGCGATATTTAAAACGCGAATTATCAAAACGCGATATTTTAAAATGTGATATTTCAAATCGGGATATGGTACAAAACGCGATATGCGGTATAAAACGCGATATTTCAAAACGCGATAGTGTACAAAATGATATACTATATAGCGCGATATCCCTTTTCCGGCCAGATAAATTTTTTTTTCTTAAATTTAAGTCCATCTGTACGCAAATGTGTACGTAAAAAAAGACAGGTTGTAATGTTTTCCGGATTTTAACGGATCTTAGTTAAATCGAAATTCTTTTTGAAAAAAACATTATAATTTGATAACATACAACATATTAACCCTAATAACCCTAATTAACCCTTATCGGGATCTAGACTTACAAACCCTAAAGGGAAAGAGTTATTTAATGCAGCTCGCGAGAACAACTGTGAATTCCTCTCTGGCGATAAACCAACATATTGGCCTGCTGACATACATAAAATTCCAGATCTTCTTGACTTCTTTGTAACAAAAGGAGTTTTAGAGGACTACGCATGCATTGAACATAGTGAAGGACTATCATCTGACCACTCACCTGTGATCATGACGCTGAGTAAAATGATAATAAAAAAAAGAAAATTCACCTAAGTTACCAAACAACAAAACTAATTGGGATCTATTAAAGAAATTAGTAGAAGATCGAACAAATCTCGGCGAACCAATTAGAACGAAGGTGCAGCTGGAAGATGAACTAGAGATATTTAATAACAATATCCAACAAGCGGCTTGGGAAAGTTCACCGATTTCTTATACCAACGCTACAATGAAACATAACTATCCTCTTAAAGTCAGAGAGCTACTCAAAGAGAAACGGAAAATATCTGGCAGCACTTCGTGCACCGCAACACAAAACTATTCTAAATTTTTTGTGCAACCAATTAAAACAACTAATAAAGGAAATAAAGAACAAACGCATAACTAAGCGACTACGAGGTCTTTCTGAACTCGCTTACTCGCTTTGGAATGCAACGAAGGGACTAAAAGAAGCTAAAATTTAACGAAGGTTTGTTAAGTAAACATTAAGTTTGGCTGGGTAACGCTTATTTTTTTATTACGTTAAGTTTTTATTCCTGACTGGTTTAAGTAGGAAACTTAAGTTTTACGGAAATTTGGCGTGCAAATCGGACAACTCAAATGAGGTGGATGGGTAGATAGGCAAAATTTCTTATGCCTGACGTGTTCTTCTGAAAACAAACCATTAAATGATTCTCTTATTATTTTTAGTTACAAGTACGACTCCCTAGGTTTAGGCTAGGTTTCAGTGGTTGACACTTAGGCCATTTTTTGGCCCATTGTGATACCACGCATTCACGCCACATCATTAACCCATTCACCTATTCACCTACTCACACAACTACAGTATACCACCTGCACATTGCAAGCTCCATGTCAACCTGTACATTGACATGGACGGTGGGTCGGCGCTGAATTCTGCACTCCATCAGAGGGTCTTAGTTGTGTTTATTAACATCACCGATTGTGATTGATGATGAAAATTCGATTTGCATCTAGCCTCTGATGGGATTCGAACCCAGTACTTCCCGGTCCAAGTGCCGAAGCTTTAACCACTGCACCACTTGTCCGGTTACGACACCCTATTTGCCGTGCCAAGCTCTTTTCTGTATAAGCTAGATTAAAACTACTATGTTGAACTAAATGAAATATTACGCACATTAAAATGTGTACATATTCACATTTTTGAATTAAAAATCATAATAAGTAATAACTGGATTATTATAGTTATTGATCTTGCACAGTATGCGGTCATTAAAGTTATCTCAAATGTAGATTCAATTAAAGTTTTTTTTTTCTTCTACGTTGTTTGCGATCGACAATAGAGATCGACCCTTTTATAAACTTACAAAGGTAAATAATAAAGTTAATTAAATTGCGATAATATGCTCATACTGTATAATTTTAATAATAATAATAAAAATAACAATAATATGTTACATATACATACATATATGTATGTATGTAAATATATATAGTACGATGATTTTTTAAAAACGATATATGCCCACGTAGTATATAATTTGAATTGTCGACTTTATGGGAATGATGTATAAATTATAAATACGAATCGGCCGAATAGATAGAAAATTATGTTATATGCTAAGTTGTAATAATTGAATTGGTGGAAATTATAAATATACATATTTGTACACCATTCGCTTCAAGGCCAGACCAATTAAACAACACAAATTTTCCACAGCAATTTCAATTAAAACACGATATATTGGTGGCCACGAGCAAAAATCATTTGGATTGGATTGAAATGCGATATCGCAAAAAAAACAACAACAACAACAACAACACAAAAAATAATTAGAATTAATTTTATTTGATTGGATTTTTATACTTCTAATATGCTTCACCATTTGGAAAAATTAAAATATATAGACTAGATTTTCCTGTTTAATGAAATGAAAATATTTTCAGTTATTTGGTTTTTTACAATATTCATATAAAAATAATAATAATAACTTTCAATTTTCCGTGAAATTTTTTATTTTATTTTTATTTTCATTATTTTTATTATTATTACGACGGTTACGTACTGAAACAGGTCAATAAAAATAAGTTTAACATTTTTTTGTTGTTTTGTTTTGTTTGAAATGAGCTTTTATGTATTTTTTATAAGGCTCTGTTAAAAGTATTTTCTCGCTTGGGTGAAAACATCGTGAAAAATTTATACGATGATGGTACTCGGGTTAAAATGTAAATTGAGTACCGAGAAATTAAGCATTTACCGTGATTTAGTATATTGAGGTGGGTTATTTAGTATACGATACATTCAATTCTGTACGGTTGAGGTACTCATGTCCACTTTTTATTTATTCAGTATTACAACTGATTCAGAGATCATCTAGTAGTTTATCTTTCTCAAATTAGTCTCTCGGTTGATGAGGAATAATCTATTGGTTACTCGTTTTACAATAATTTCTTATTCTAATTTCCTGTGGAGTCCTCTCATTCCTTTGGTGGTGACCAACAACACTAAAGTGATTCTGAATTAACACTTGATGTAAGAAACCAATCTTACTTAGCCACATATGCTCTGGAATTTCTCATATGTTTGTTATTTGAGAGAGAATATCATTGAGTGTTAAACAAAAATTCTTAAACTTTAAAAAATTTATGTCTCGGCCGCTACAAATCGCACAGAGGTGATTGAAGTGATGCTGAATTAGCATTTGATGTAAGAAATCAATATTACCCAGTCATATACTCGAAAATCTCTAAGATTTTTGTTATTCGAGGGAGAATATCATTGAGTATATAAAACAAATTTTTTTAAACATGTGAAATTATTTAACGCGGCTCTTACGGATCGTACAGAGGTGATTGAAGTGATTCTGAATTAGTATTTGAATGTAAGAAATTAATCTTGCTTAGCCACATTCTGGGAAATCTCTGAGATTTTTGTTATTGAAGAGGGATGGCGCTCCTTGCCAGCTACGCAGTGCCACAGTGGTGTTCTTTGCGACTTCTGTCTGCACGTATGTAGCACTATTTTATTTTGTGTGTGCATCAAATTGCAACTCAACTATCTCTTTTCGTTCAGCTGGACGACTTCTAAGATCGACTACCTCTAAGCACATTGTGTGGCCATTGTCACGAATTGAGCTGAAGCACTCTAAAATTTTATTTCCGTTTAAAACAGTGATTGTGCTTTGTTATTTGGAAATTTAGTATAAATAGATGGAACCAATACATTCCCTCAATTACGTAGAGATATACATTTCAGGATACAGAAACAATTCCTGTATTGTAGTTGTTGGGCAGCCCTATCTTTTTCTAAAATTGACAGTGACTCCTCGATATTTTGTAAGTATATATTTTATTTCGATGGTCTCACGTTACACAAACAAAACGTTAAACATTTTTTTTATTTGTGAAAACGAGATAGAATATATTGCGCTCTTCTTCTAAACGCATCAATATACGACGTGACATAATTCGTCAATTAAGAATCATTCATGAATTAAGCTACGACAATTTATTTTTATCACACTTTTTATCACCAAATGTGATAAAACACCACAAAATGACCGTCCAGGTTATGTTGTTACGTTTAACGAACGTATCAATTTTGTTTGTTTCTATAGAACTGACTTTATGTGGGCCAAAATATCCACGGGCTTCGTTGAATTGACAAACATGGAATCTAGTACGTTTTTTAGTGAGGGAGCAGCTTTTCGGATCTCCTTCTGCTGTTATGTCGCTATTGTCGTGAATTAGTGCTATACATTCGCTACTTCAAAGTAGGTGCGTAAATGCGCTTATTGAAGTTATTTTTAATCAATACTGGTGTTTGAAATGTAATAATATTGTACGAGAGTGAAATTTTTAACAAATAACAAATATATCATTGTATTAGTGTACACTGTTAAGCTTAAGAATTTTGAACGAAATATTAAATATGCTTTGAGACATTCAAAGGGTTGTTCTAAAATGGGATGGAGTTGATAAAATAGTTTCAATTGAGAAGAGCAAATTTGCCCCCCCCCCCTTCTTCCATATATATCAATCTTTCGCATTTTCAATTTTTAATTTAATATGTACGGAATGCTAATTTCTACTCAAACAGTAATCCTTCTAAGATATCATAAAGGGGTTACAAGAGTGCGTAATGCTGAGTATTTGACTGTCTATATGCCATGCCCCAGCGGTTTCCTATTTCTCATAATGACATCTTAGAATAATTTCTGTGACCATAATAATATCAGACTAAAATATAAGTTACTCAAACAGGCAAAATCAGCTTGCCAGTATACACGGCTATTGTATCTTGATGACACCTTAGAACATTCCTTGTAATCGTGATGATATTAGTCGAAGTATAAATTACCCTAACAGGTGAAATCGGCATCGCGTACAAATTAAATAAAAATTTGAAAATTTGGCAGACCGATGGGGCAAATAGATAGTCTAAAACTCACTATTAAGGACCCACAGTTGCGTGGTGGCCAATTAACATCTCCATTACGGCTGATTATTCGATCCCCGAAGACAGTGTGCAAAAGACCGATTGTTGTGTTTGCTGTATGGGAAGTTGGACCGTCCTGTTGAAACCAAATGTCGTGTATGGCCTCCTCTTAAATTCTGGGTAATAAAAACTCATTTAACATGGCTCGTTAACGCTCCCCATTGACTATAAGGGCGGCTTCTTACTCATTTTCGACAAAATACCAATGGTGCCTCCGGTCCAAAATTCACACCAAACAGTCATTGGTTGTGGATGTATCTGCTTCTCCATGGTTACATGTGGGTTTTCTCAGCCCCAAATGCGACAATTTTGCTTGTTGACGTAGCATCCGAGGTGAAAAAGTGTTTCATCTTAAAAGATGATTTTTCGGAAGATGATGATTTTTGTTGAAATTGCAAACGCTAGATGGGCCATCCGGTATTTATGGCATCGTGGATAAAAATATCTTCAGGAATTTTGAGTTCATGTTAAAGTGAGATGCCATTATGGGTATATTTACAATATTCGTAGTATTATTTATGTAAACTGGATTAAGCGGATTAATTAATTCCTTCTGAGAACTGCAAGAATTTCGGTTTCGTATTTTTCGTTTGTATTAATTTTAATCAAACAATTATAACATAACTTATTATCCAAATTCAAAACGGGATTCATTCGTATCGTGCCAAAGCCTCAATCCATTTTGATTCAGCCATTCGGTGTCCCTCAGCATAGTCTGTTGATTTTGAATCACCTGTTATTTCATTCGTCTTCTATCGGCTTTTGATATTCTTTAATTGTAATTCAGTAACGGTAATGAAATATTTAAATATTTGGCCTTGTATAGGGTAACTGTTTCTCGTCGTGTTTTCCCACCACGATTCTGTCATCAATAGTTTTCATGGAGATTTCATTTGGTGCGTCCTATACTAGACACGTATATACTTGAAAACCATCATTCTTAAAATTACTAATTAAATCTGCTCATGTGGTACAATTGCTGTGGTTGTCATGGATTGAATTTTATGTAGGTTGATCAGATGCAGATTATTGACAGTTTCTTTGCTGCTTGCTTCATAAAATTATGATTGTAAAATAGTCTTTTGCTAAAGTTCTAAAATGCTTATGGTTGATGAACCTTTGGTTTGTTGAATGAAATGTAAGATTCTATTATTTATTTATTTATTTACCTACTGTAATACAATCGGCAATGTAAAAAAAGCTAAGACATCGCTCATGCCCATTTACTTATTGTATATTATAAAATTGAATTAACTCTTGAAGTAGCTCTTGCCCTGGTGGCAAAGTGGTCAACATGCTTACTCCAGCGACCGGAGGTCCCGGTTGTGACATAAGGAAAAAATTTCACGGCTGGTTTAGGATCAATGAATTAATCACTCATTATCCGAAATGAAAATATGATTATGAAACCTCATTTGAGGCGGCCAAATCCCTTGATAGGATACAGTGCAAGATAGATGAAGAGAGAGAGAGAGAGAGAGCTCTTGACAAATGAAAATCAAATATGTTGCATACCGAACTAAATATTCACGATGCCCTCAAAATTGGTTTCGTATGACCGTAGTTTGTTGATCGATATACGATAGTTGAAAATATCTTTAACTAAGACTGCAGCTGCAACATCCCATCGATAAGTTTTTCGGCTTTTCGGACAAAATATTACTTTTAATGGCAGTCATACAATGTTTACAACTTTTTTAGTTGTAGAAAACAAAGAGGCCATTTACTCACAATATTTCCATAATGCGCTTTTTGTCCAGATACGCAGAGCTTTATCAAAAAATCATTTAAGAACTCCATTTCCATCGCACGTATCGAATTTCAACAAAATCTTCCCTCTCTATTAGCCATTTTCTAGAACTTTATCGCAAACTCATTTTTGAATTTTGTCAAAAAATCATTTGAGTCCCATTTTCCCACATGTCAAATTTTAAAAATTCAAACCGGGATTTCCTAAACATCGTGATTTTTTTTATACAAAACCGGGATTTCGTTACACAGCCCTTGTCGAATGCCTTCGCAAATTCTGTAAAAACGACGTCCGTAGTTATTTCAAATAAGTGACAACAGAAGTTGGTAAGGTTCGTAATAGTACACCTCCATGCGGATAATAACCGTGCTCTGTCGAAAAAATTAAATGGTTTAATGTGGAAACTTAATACTTTATGAATCATTGGTTCAAAAAGTTTAGATATGAGGGAAAGAATGGCTGTTCCTCTATAATTGCTTACGCATCATTCCTTGTATGTGCTTTAAAAATTGGTTGAAAGCACGAAAACGTCAGAGTGTTGCGGTACAGTAGATTGCATCGAAACTTTCATATACAGCAGCGAAAATTTACAAATTACAAATATTCGAGAGATGACTAGCTACCTCTCTCTCTCTCTCTAGCATTTACATCCCATGAAGGGATTTTGCCGCCCGCACTATGGTCCTCCATCCGTCTCGGTCCTCCATCCATTTCGATATCCTAATGCGAGAAGGTCTTGTTCGAAGTCGTCACGCCAGCGTACTCGGAGTCTTCCTCTACACGCACTCCGGCTGGTTGTTGATGGAACACTTTGTAAATCATTCGTTGTTGTGGAGACCTTGCAACGTGGCCGAGCCATCTCACTCAATTAGATTTGATGAAGTCGATAATATCGCTACCTCCGAGAAGTGTCTTTATTTCGTGGTTCATGCGAATCCGATATTCATTGTTCGCAACTTTAATAGGACTAAAAATTGAACGGATGGCCTTCCTTTCGAAGGTAGATAATAATCTACAGTCGTTAGAGGTCATGGTCCAGCTCTCGCTTCCAAAAGTCAGCACCGGTCTTATGAGTGCTTTATATGAGTGCGAGCGTGCACGACTGCGGTAGGTGTTTTTAAGATCGCAATGATTTTGATTGGGCGTAGAAAACTCGTTGTAGGGCGGCGATTCGGGCTTTTATTTCTGCCTGGATATCATTCAAGGAGGTTATAAGTGACCCGAGGTATTTAAAGTTTTCGATGCTATCAAAGTTATGGTCGCCAATTTCGAGATTTGCCATGGAGATGTTCCTGGGTGTCGTTACTCGTAAAAATTTCGTTTTGGCACTGTTCACCTCCAAACCAAGTCTACTTGCGCAGCGATTGAGCGGGATGAAACTGTCCTTGATGTCGCTAGGTCTTCGGCCAAGAAGCACGATATCATCTGCATATCATCATCAATAAATTGGCCTGATTTATTGAATATACAGCGCGAAGTTTCAATGTTGCTTTTCCTCACTACGTACTCAAGCGCCAAATTGAACAGCACAGGCGCGAGTGCATCTCCCTGTTGAACACCAGACGTTATATGAAAGGAGTCTGATACAGTTCCTTTAATTACAATTCTACATACAGATCCAGATGTTGTTAATTTACACAGAGAAACAAGTTTCTCTGGAATGAATACCTAGGCAAATGAGCGCGGCCCAAAGGTTGTCGCGGTTTATACTGTCATATGCCTGCCGGAAGTCTATATATAGTTGATGAATGGTTATGTTGTACTCCCAACATTTTTTCTAGATCATGTTCATGGTAAAACACTGGTCAGTGGTTGATCGGTTGGTACGAAAGCCACATTGATAGCCGCCGATAGTTTTCACATTTAAGACGGTCGCCTTTTTTATTCAACGGACATATGAGCTCGGTCTTCCAATCCTCCGGCAGCTCTTCTTGGCCCCAAATAGACACGATGAGATCGTAAACATTTGTTGCAAGAGTAGCGCCTCCGAGTTTAATTAATTCTGCGGGGATTCCATCGAGACCGGGTGCCTTTCCATTTTTCAATCTACTAATAGCTGCGTCTACTTCCTCTACTGTGGGATATTCTACAAGGACCTCTTCACCTGGAGGAGCTATTGCTCTAATGGGGTTCACGTTGTCATTCCGATTTAGCAGATTTTGAAAATAGGTTTGCCATACTGAGAGAACATCAGCCACGTCTGTTCTCAACTCTCCATTCCCGTCTTTGATGGCTGTACTTCTTGGATGGAAGTCTTTAGTAAGATTCCTGGCATTGGCAAAACAGTCCCTTGAGTTTCCTATTTCCGCTTGGAAGCTGATGTTTTCAATGCATGATTTCATATGTTCACGTTTCTTTTGTCGGAGGAATTTAATCGTGGCCTTCCTAGCGCGTATATATTCTGCTTGAGTACTTCTATTGTTGCGAGCCAACCATTTTTCACGAAGCTTTCGTTTATTTTCGACGACCAGGCGGCATTGATCATCGAACCAATCATTGCGGGATCTCGGAGGTCTTCTTCCGATACTGTTTTGCGCCGCAGTGATAATGGCTGACTGTACAGCGTGCTGCTCCTGGATATTACAGGGAGCTTCTTCGTTGTTGCTAGGCCGCTCTAGATAGTTAGTGACAGCTGATTAGTAACTCTGCAGTGACGCTTGGTCTGTTAGAGCATCGACATTCCATCGAACGGTTTTTTGTGCTTGTCTGTTGAACGTAGATGATAGTTTGCACTTATATTTAAATATGACAAGCACATGATCGATGTCCATATCTGCACCTCTGTAAGATCTGACGTCAGATATGGTGGTAGAGTGTCTCTTAGACATCATGACGTGATCGATTTGGTTTTCCGTTCTTCCATCATTGGATCTCCACGTTACTTTGTGGATTCTCTTATGTGGAACAAACGTACTTGATACAACTAAGTTGTACATTATTGCCAGGTCGGTGACGCGTTGGTCGTTGTTGTTACTAGTTAGGTGCAGGCTGTTAGGACTGATGTGCGATGTATTTTCTGCACTCTTACCGATTTTTGCATTAAAGTCGCCCACGATGATTTTAATGCCGTGGTGCGGTATGTTATTGATGACTTCCTCCAGCTCGACAAAGAATAGATCTTTGATGTCATCAGATTTATTTTCGATGGGTGCATGTACGATCGTGATGGTTAATTTCTTAGTGCGAAGTATGACCGTGCATATCCGCATGTTGATAGGGTGGAAATCAATGATATGATGCTTCACGTGCCGATGGATGAGAAAGCCAACTCCAAATTCTCCTCCATTCTGATGGCCGCTGTAATGAAGTGTGTTACCATTGGTGGTATCATGGATCTCACTCCCAGACCATCTGAGCTCTTGTAGTGCAAGTACGTCTAATGTGTAACTTTTTGCTTGGTTCGAAAGGTTCTGGAGATCTCCAGGTCTTAAGAGGCTCAGCACGTTCCATGTTTCCATTTTTAAAGCGGTTTCCGTGTACAATTTCCGAGATCGATTTTGTGATGAATCCGATATGGTTATCCGAGGCCTTTGATTAGGGTTCATAACTTGATAGTTTTTATGAGGGCAGGTTGTTGGCCTGCCGCTCAACTCGCTTGTTACGTGTGTGGGTCATGTACTGGTGAGAATCTTAAGGCATCCACTCCTACCTTGAACAGATTTATATATCAAGTCGCTTGATACAAGACAGAAGCCCGCTTCAGACGCACTTAACCTGGAGAACAGACGCTGATTTGGGATTGGTTTTGAGGGTCCAATAACCCGCTCTGACATGTAGTGTCCATGAGTATAAACAGGATTTAGCTGCACGTCTCCACTACACCGCCTGATTCATTTAGAGTTACCCAGAGAGAACCGCGAGGAGGTATGAATCTCGGACTTCGCCCCTACATGCATATACGCATTACTTTAAAAAACATAAATACATGTATGAGTATGTACGTATGGAAAATAATATCACTTAAATGACCCCCGTTTTCAGCTTCGAGATGATGGGCTCGATTTGGAGCATTTTCTATAACATCTTTCAAAATTTGTGGCTGTAGCGTTCGAATTTCTGCAACAATGTTGGCCTTGAGTGCAATGATTATCTCGGGCTTGTTCACATATACTCGCTCCTTCAAATAACCCCAAAGGAAATAGTCGGGTGCTGACAAATCTGGCAAATGCGGTGGCCAAATAATTTCCAAATTTATGGAAATTATTCGCTCTCCAAAAATTTGCATTAAAAGTGCCATTGTGTCCCGGGCAGTGTGGGCAGTGGCTCCATCCTTCTGAAACCACATCTCAGGTCGGTTTTCAAGAGCAGGGCGTAAAAAATGTTCTATCATAAACCGATACCGCTCTCCATTTACGGTTATACAGCACATCTATCTTCATTTTCAAAGAAGTAAGGCCCAATGATATTTTCAGATGTAATGCCACACCATAATGTACAATGGGGTGCATTGGCGTTGTTGAATGGCTCTTGGATTTTTAGAACCATAGAACCTGCAGTTCTGCTTATTAACAAGGCCATCCAAATAAAAATGAGCTTCAACACTCATAATCAGATTTTTTTTTTATATGGGTATAACAGTAAATCATTTTTTAAAATGTGCCGTAGTGACGTACGAGACATTCCTACCTGAGCAGAACGTCTTCTGATAGATGTTTCTGGTGTTTTGTTAACACACAGTCAATTTTTGTCCGCAGTGCGAATTACCGACTACCGGTTCGAGGCAAATCTCTTACGGTGCCATGTTGGTGGTGGTGATCAACTAAGCAACGAATCATTGCTTCAGAGGGCGAAATTCTGACATTAAAATGGCGACAATATGCTCTTTGCGTTAAAATAATTGATCGCTGATTTAAATAATAAAATTCTATTATTCTGGTTCTTTGTTCAGTTGTGAATCTCTCCATTATTTATTCTCCAGGTATTATTTATATAATCTGAAAAAAAAATAGAACAAATATAAAAACGAAAAAGTTATTAAATTTTTAAACCCCATGGTGGCTTTTGGCCTACCTTGTAATTCATTTTCTTAAATTTAGAATCCCATATACGAGTATATGCTAGGTACACACATACACATATCTAGATCGAACAAAAAACGAATGAAATGAATAAACGAGATGGGATGAAAAGCCGAGCTCTATAAGGATTTTTGTTGCCTACCACCCACACAAGCCCTCATCCACCAAATCCCAAATTCCAACACCAAACCCAAAACACCTCATCCTACCCCTTTTCTACCTCCTATACCACCACCACTACCACCCCCACCACCAAACCACCCACACAAACCCACATACACACGATTTATATTTTTATTCCACATTCACATGCTCTATGAAACCAAAAAGGAATAGAAAATTAAAAAAATCTATCAATTTTAAGGAGGGGGTTAACAAAACCCTACATATCTCCCTAAACACAGAAATGTCAAAATAGGGCTCTATCCCATGAGTTGCTTCAACTTTTAGTGAAGAAATTAAGTTGATACCTCCATCCGTTCTCAAGTTATCGTGGACAGAGACGGCCAGACGGCAAACCGAAACCATATAGCATACTTTTAACAAAAATGCTTAAAAACCATAAAAACGTTTGCGAAAATTTTTGTAAAAAACTAGCGTACGCTATATCCCAAGTTAATTATATTGAAATTATTGGCAGAGGACTTTCGCGACGTACTTTAAAGCCGTATAAACGACGTACGTTAAATCCAATCAAAAATACACCGAAATGTGATTAGAAAACAATAGGACAACACAATCGTGCCTAATTCACAAAGTGTAGTGAGTTTTATTGTAAAAAAAAAATTTTGTCTCACTGAAGTGCTGACTCGCTGCTTATGGATTTGCTCTAATATTGTTGTGTTTTGGGTAAAGTAAATAAAAAAAAAAATCTCTCTTCAAAGTGTGAAGTTAAACTTTCTTACATCAAGAGATCTTCTAAAACTTTTACCTATTTATGCGTGACATTTAGGTACAAACATCATACGATACTCCACTCATATTTATGGTAACAGGAGCTTTCTATAAGGTATAGTTTATCAACTTTCCCACCGCATCACGATTCGGTAATGAAAATTAATGATAAAAATCGCTAAAAACAATAATTTGCCAATAACGCATATAATTGAATTTTTATTTTTTGTCTTGCTCGTCCAATAAATTTTGATTTTTTTTTCACTTTGTTTAAAGTTTTTATTTTTATCAAGCCACAAGATGAAAATTTAAACAATAAATTTTTATTTAAATAACCGAATACACTGCGGTAAAGATAAAAAGAATAAGAAACCTTTAAAGTTCGTTTTTTTTTTGTTGTATGTCTTAAAAAATAAAAATTTAATTTTTATCGTTCGCATGTCTCTTAAGTAAGAGTTTGTGCCGTTGAAAGGAAATTGTTTGTGTAGACGAATGGTAACAGAATGCACTAAAATACAGTAAATACTTGGCGAAGTTGGTGTAAAAATATAAAAGATTTGGGTAAAAGGATTTTTTATTCTTCGAATGATTACAAAAGACGTAACTTTAATTTATTTTAATCAAAATCTTATGATGAAATGACTGACAGATTGGTGGTGCGCGATGTTTACGCAATGATCAGAGGTGTCTGAGAAAAAAAAAATACATTCAATATAGGTAACTAACTCTACCTTAACTATATATACATATATATATATATATATAATGCACTAGTAGATAATCGAAATTACATTATGTATATAAAATTTGCCTTTGAACTTCCAAATATTGTCCAACATCAAACAGATATTCGTTTTGTGTATTTAATATATTTATTGAAAACCAACAAATAAAATAATATTGGAAGAAATTTAGGATTGTTAAAATATTTTTATTTGTTGTCTTTTTTAAAATATTTTCCAAAAATTTAATTACTTTGTGTAAACTATATAGAAAGGGGTTTTAACGTATTTTATAAAATATTTCTTTGTCCAAAAATCGGATGAATTTAGCTATACCAAAAAATTGAAAATATGTTTTGAGCAGAGTAGTTTAACCTTTTGCACGAGATGATAAAAGAATAAATACAGTTAATTTTATTTACATTTATTAGAAATAATTTAAAATGTTGTGTGTAACTCAAACTAATTTATGTTTCTCTTTCTATTTTCAGGTAAGTTGCAGATTTAAGTAAAGTAAGTGTGAACAATTTGTTTGTCGATCAAACTAAAGTGACTTAACTAGAATTCATAAATGGGATTCCTCTAACATCTAAGTATATCTTAGAGAAATCCCATTGAAAAGCAATTTAAACATAAATTTTAACTGCTAACCAAAGAACTTTAGATTGCAAAAAATTCATTTTAATTGAAAGTTCTGAAAGATAATTCAGATCGTGGTTTTCAAAAATAAGAAATCTATAGTGCTGACAATTCCATTGCTATTCCAGTCAAAGTTAAAAATGTATTATGATATTAGGGGAATTCTATGTCAATATGTGTAGTTATAGCAGTATAATAAAATAAATGTAATTTTATAGTCGGGCTTGAAACCCGTATTTCAAAATTCCGTAATGTTGACATTAAGAGTGCCATTTCTTAGCCAATTATGCAGAAATTAGGCATGTTGGATAAAATGAGGTTTTAAAATGATTTTTGGAAGAAGTGGTGGAATATCGCCACTATGGGATGGAACTCAGCCATTTCTTAACTGACCCGTGACTTTATTCCAGAACGTATTTCAAAAATTATTTTAGAATCCCATTTTTATCCAATATACTCAACCCCATCACAATCGGGTAAGAAATGGCTGAGTTCCGTCCCAGGTGGCCATTTTCAAGAACTTCTTCCAAAAATATTTTTTTTTTATTGTTAACTATGCGATCTGTCCCGACCAACTCGAGGACGTACGGCCATAGGACCGATTGCCAACCTATACTGGCATGTCAGATGAGTTGGCCCATGGGTTTTGCACACCGACAGGGGGTGTTACATTTCACCACAGATGTGTTACATTTCACCACAGAAACGCCAAAGCCTTAACCACTGTGTCCTTTGGTCGGTGAAAATACTTTTAAAATCACATTTTCATCTAACATACTCAATCCCATCATAATCGGTTAAACAATGGCTGAGTTACATCCCAGCAGATCATATTCCAGGACTTGTTCCAAAATCATTTTAAAACCTCATTTCCATCTAACATGCTTAATTTCTTCATGATTGGCTAGGACATGACACAATTAATATCATATCATTACAGGACTTTTATAATACTTTATTTTCGGGTTTTTGAAATACGAAATTTTGAAAAACGGGAATTATATAAACGGGATATTTAGAATGGGATTTTAAGTCGCTCTCAATTTCGAATTTTCTTATTTTTTAATGATACTAGCAAACTCTTGAACACGGGACCGTTTTTTATTTGAAACGTAATAATTAGAAAAATTGAAATTCCAATCCTTCAAACCCTCAGGCCCCCAAACCATATTAAGAAATTTTGTGTAAATCCATTATAGCAGTGTTCTTGGGTTTGTAACGATTTAAATGATTTATTAATAACACTCACTATATTTATTTTGGTAAACTATATTGTATTTATTATTTGTTTATAAAATATAATTATAAATTTTCACTATAAAATATTATTTAACCACTAGTTCACAAGATGGTTGGTGTGTACAGTATTGTTCGGCACTTTCACTTTTTATTGAAGTAAAACTTCTTTAGGCACGCTTGACTTGGGGACTAAACTGGCAAATGCGTTACGAAAAATGTAATCGAACGAGGCGAACGAAACAATAGCTGTTTTGCTTTCGCAAAGCCGATTAGCTTTAATGTTAGAGGCCGATTTTGGTTTCAGCAATATTTGTTTATGAATTTCCAGTAACGAAAATATTTGTTCATCATAGTTGGCGAATTTATCAGTAGTAATTAAAGTAGAGTTGGCTTTTACATAAAGCTAAAAAAAAAAGATTTTCATACAACCGATTCAGATTACAATTACTACTGACAAAAAAGCCCACTATGATGAACAATTATTTTCCATTATTGGAAATTCAAAACAAATATTGCTGAAAGCAAAATTGGCCTCTAATCGGCTTTGCGAAAGCAAAACAGCCCCAGCAAACAAACGCTGATAGCAGAATGAAATAGATGGAAACTTTTGCACACATCGAAGCGAGAAAACAAATAAATTTACTTCGGTTTCTTCTATGCACTGCATTTTTACCCCCACCTAAGACCTAATCTCTTGTTTATCAATTTCGTTTCAAAATTTTTTATTTCATTTCTATTTTTATCAGTCTCCATATTTCAGCTGAAGGTAATAGATGTGCGTTGTTGAAACATATTCAATGCATACGTATGACGATGTTTGTAAATGTTTTTCAGATAGAAATACATGGATAACATATATATATAGTAAGTATACAAAATTAAAAAAATGTGTAGTTGTATCTGAATGATTAATACACATTTGGTACATATGTACAACCAAAACCAAACAATAATATATGATTGTGTTTGGTTTTGATACAACAAAATACATTAAAAAAATATTTTCTGGTAAACGTTTACAGTTACATATTATACTCAAATCGAAATGAAAGAGAGATAAATTAATTTTAAGGGGAAACAAAGCCGAGTTTTCGGTCGACAACAATACGAATAGCATGGAATTAGGTGCATCAATTTGAAGCAAAAATTGAGCGCTCTAATTATATGCTGTTTATGCGCTCTTTGTGCGCTGATTTGTACTACTGGGGCTAATAACAATACACAACAACAACAATAAACGAAAACGAAATCATTTTCTTTTACTATCAGGATGTGCCATGACAATTCGTAAATCCCTAGGTGGAACATTAGTTGATACCATTTTATTTTAATAATTGGTTAAAAAATTGGAAAATAATAAAATAGGAAAATTGGTAAATGGAAAATTGAAAAAATTGGAAAATTGGAAATTTCGAAATTTGCAAAATTGAATAATTTGAAAATTTGTAAATTGGAAAATTAGAAAATTGGAAAATAGGTAAATGGAAAATTGGAAAATTGGAAAATAGGAAAATTTGAAAATTGGAAATTTGGAAAATTGAAAAATTGGTAAATTGTTAAATTGGTAAATTGGTAAATTGGTAAATTGGAAAACTGGTAAATTGGAAAATTGAAAAATTGGAGTATTGAAAAATTGGAAAATAGGACTATAAAAAATATGAAAATAGGAAATTTGGAAAGTTGGTAAATTGGAAAATTTGAAAATTGGAAAATTGAAAAACTGGAAAATTGGAAAGTCATAATTTAGACTTCTATGTCACTGACTGACTCACTCGAAAACGCACAGGGTGACCAAAATTTTTTTTTCTAGATTATAACATCTATGTCACTCACTCTAGAACGCACAGCGTGACCAAAAAAATATTCGGCTGTTTTATATATTTTAAATATGTATTTTTAAGCATATTTGTTAAAAAAAATGCTATATGGTTTCGGTTTGCCGTGTGTCCGTCTGTGTGCACCATAACTTGAGAACGGATGCAGATATCAACTTAATTTCTTCACTAAAAGTTCAAGAAATTCATGGGAATGATCCCTATTGATTTTAACCCCCCTCCTTAAAATTGATATTTTTTTTATTTTCTATTCTATTTTGGTTTCATAGAACATGTGAATGTGGAATAAAAATATATCTCGTCTGAATGTGGTTTTGTATGGGAGGTGTGGTTATGGGAGTGGTAGGAGTGGTGATATGGCAGGTAGAGGGGGATGAGGCATTTTGGGCTTGGTGTGGGAATTTGGCGGATGAGGGTTTGTGTGGGTGGTGTGTGTGTGTGGAAGTGAGTATGAAGGTGTTAAAGGGTGATAATATAGGTGGTGCGGTATAGGGTGGTGCGGGTGTGATGGGTTTTAGGGGTTTGAATTGGATAGTGGGTGGGGGTGGTAATAATGTTTAGGGGTGGTGATTTGTGTTTATTTTTGTGGAAAAGCCATTTTCTTTTATTTTATAGGCAACAAAAATGCTTATAGAGTTCGGCTCCGAACCTTCCCTTCTTTTTTTCTATATTATAGCTCCATTCCACACGAGTTATCACAAAAACCGATTCTTTCTTCGTTTCTTTCCCCTTTTGCCTATGATACATCTTTTAATGCAACTTAAACAAATTTTCGATGAAACCACACCACACAAACATAAATGAAATAAAAATATTTCAAGGCCATTTTTACTATGCGAAGAGAGTTCAAAAATGATTTTTTTGTCCATTTTGTTACACATACGTAAACATTATCTATTACGACTAGTTGGCCTTGAAAAAGTTACCAAGTTACAAGGTTACCTCTTGTGACATCAGACATAAACGGCTAGGTGACACTCGAGAACGCACAGGGTGACCAATTTTTTCTTTTCAATATTATAATTTTTCTATATGTATTATATTTTAAATATTAAATATATATTAGAAGTTTTACTTCAGTAGTGTGGTCTAAAGCACACTTAATTTTTTTTTATTTTTGAGACCGTGTCTCTTTTACTTCTAAAACCCGACTATATCTTTTTTCGTCTCTCATTCCGTTTTTTCGTGTAATTATTTGAATATCTACATTCGCGAATGTAGATGGCGAAAAATGAGCTATCCCTCGTAATTAAGCGGCGCGGCGTATAAATATTTTTGGTACGAGGAGTACCTCGAAGTGAACAGGATTTTTGAGCCGCTACATCACTCCCCTCCTGGATCGAAAACCGTAGTGTTTTGAATTAAATCTGACCGTTTTTCGACTGCGTTTACCACAAGTATTCCGTACGCTGGCCTAAGCCGGTCGATGCCAATTGTTGTTGATTTTCTGTCTACACCCACAACAAAAAATTTGCGCAATTTGCGGGTCACTGGACACGGTCCAGAATAGGGTGTATGCAATGGACCTCTGACTCTATCCGTATGAGCTAAGGTTCTCATGGTAGTACGAAGCTACTTCACGAAATCTGAAGTATCTGTGTTTGGGTCCGAATTTTGTTCGTTGATCAAGAATTCTCCGGGAACCTTGATATTTTGACCATATACTAGCTATGCTGGTGTGCAGTTTAGGTCTTACTTGACGGAGGTTCGAATACCCAATAGGGTCGTTGTAAGTTCTGAGCTCCAATGGGATGTGTTACCTCGAGCTGTTAAGGCGGATTTTAGTTGCCTGTTGAACCGTTTGATAAGACCATTCGCTTTCGGGTTGTATGCAGTGGTCCGAATGCGATGGGAACCCAGAACTTCGTGAACTCGGTGAACAACGTTGATTCAAATTGTGTTCCTTGGTCTATCGTGATGAAGAGTGGGACACCATATATTCAGATATACTGCCACTAGGTAGCTCGAACTTACCAAGTTCTGATTTTGTGTGGCGGTGAACTTTGAACTTTTGGCATGGGGTACAAGATTTCGCCCAATTGCTTGTATCAGTATTCATTCTTGGCCAGCAGTATTTTGAAGCAATGAGTTTTTGCGTAGCGCGAATGCCGGTGTGTGATAAGCCATATGGACTATCGAAGATTGTCCGTCGCATGTTGAGAGGAACGTAGGGTCTATTTTTACCTGTAGAAGTCTCACCAAATTTGCTGCTTGTCTGGTAAGTCGATCCGTTGCAGGTTTACACTTGATTTCGGTGTGCTGTGTCAAAAGAGTGACAGTGGCAAGAGAACGCTTCACCTTTTCGAAAGATTCTGTGCAATCTTCAGGCCAATAGAAGTTTCTTTTGTTTTTGCCTTTCTTGAGTAAGGTGACCAAATGCCTGTGAATCGGCGATAACAGTTCGACTAATCGTGGTATAAAGCGGTGGTAATAGTTGACCATACCGACGAACCGCTGTATTTGGCCGATTGATGTTGGCTCTGGAAAATTTGAAATGACATCAACTCTGTCCTTCGAAATTGTGTGGCTCAAGAAGTCGAGTGACTTCAGCGGAGCCTCAGTGAGCGAGAAGTATTTCTTCAAAAGAGCGCCGTAATCGTTGTTGGTGCTGAAATGTTTTGGAGATGCCGTAATGCTGCGGTAAGAATGCAAACGGTGTCATTAGCATGTCGGGGAAACTTGTTTAGGGGTATCACAGATACTTCAGCACCCGAATCAATCAGAAATTGTAAGTTATTTTCGTGATCTTTGATGAAAAGACGGCGAGACGAACCAATCTCACAGTTTGCCGTAGAGACAGCAGTATTTAGCGGTTTTCCGAGAACTTTAAATCTTTGGAAGTTCTCCATGAGCTACCGGTCGGAAACTGCACTGCTATACAGTTGCGTGCGCGTGACCGAGCGACGGTGGTAGTAGCAGAGTCCAGATCGATTGAAATCCGGTCTATTGTTTGACAATCTTCCACGTGAACCAATGTTCTTATTGACCAGTGTTCTCTGTAGATCTGCCAATTGTTGTTGCGTCTTGTCAAGTTGTCTTTGCATTGAAAAAAATTTAGAAAAAAAGTTTACGTATAGATATAGTGTTTACGTAAAAAAAGGTTACGTAAATCGAGAGATTACCATAATAAGTATTCTTAATAGGCTATCTTAGGGATTTATGGTACATTCCTGGAATAGGAGAATCCAATATAAAATAAATATCCAAGAGCACATCTTATTGCAGAATTATACTAAACTACCAATCATTTAACTACCTAGTTGGCACTAAAATTATGTTAGATTGCACCTTAACCGGTGGTTGAAGCACAATTTGAAATTAAGCAAACAATAGAAAATTATATAACAAATTCGTGAAATTTAGGAAATGGATAACTACAAAGTTTAAATAAAAAATTAGGTTAAATTTATTCTATAGATATTATTATTTTATCAAAGTTCAAAGTTTATTGCTTAACCTTTAAGTTTAACCTTAACATTTTTTAATAATTACAAGTACGAGGTAATATTTTCAAGTGTTGAACATGTTTGGTTCGGCCGTCTCGTTAGACTGCAGGGAGGGGAAACAAATCCAAAATTATAGTTGAATACTTTATCTACCTAGGCACATAAAGTAAGCACCACTTGACTTAGCGAATTATATTAAATCGACCAAAATTTCGGGTAATCTCGCATCAAATAAAATAACCCGTGATTACTCTCTCTCTCTCTCTTTCGTGCCATTTTTTATTTTATTTTTTTTGTGCTCGAATATTATTTGGTGGTGTTTTGAACGTACTCGTATATGGAGGTATCCCCCTAAAGTTATTAGAAATAACGTTAAATATAAAAAAGAAATCATTCCTTTTAAATTTTGCGAATTTTAGCCATGCAACCGTTATATATCTGAGCTCAAAAGGTTTACATTTTCCGGGCAGATAAAGGTTATGTGGTTTTTAGATGATCGCATTCAAGCCTTATTACTTTAAGGTATGTAAACTATAAAAAAAAACTCGTTAGTAGCTGGAACGTAGTTTAAAGAAGTATTTTAATTTTTATTTTCCCTATTGTTAAATAATTTTTGAAAATATAAAACTATGGTTTATAATAATTTGTATAGGGTTTTTCAATAGGAATGATATGATTTTTAAGTGACGTTTCGGCCATTTGTAATATGTTATGATCTGTCATTTTTTGTTTCATTGTATTCAGTAATGTTTACAATTTCATCATGATGAGATATACGTAAGAACAACGTTTACAAATTATTCGGTTTTACTATCAAAATAATCGTTCTCCAATTGCAACTTTTCGTGCGCTTTTGCCATTTTATAGTCGTAATAATCGTCCAAGTGTGATCGCTATTCGTCGAATTGTTGAAAGTTTTGAGCGTACATTTTCTTTACATAATGGTCAAGTGCCAATAAGACAAAAAAACGGTCGAAGTAATGCAAATATTGCTGCCGTTCAGGCAAGTGTTGCTGAAGACCGTAATTTGTCGATTCCAAGACGTTCTCAAGAATTGGGACTGTCTCAAACCACAACCTGGCGGATTTTGAGAAAGGATTTGGGTTTGCATCCATATAAAATTGTTCTCACTCAAGAACTGAAGCCATTGGACCACCGTAAACGTCGTGAATTTACTGATTTTACCTTGGAACAACTTGAAAACGATAACGATTTTTTTAAGAAAATTTTCTTCTCCGATGAGGCTCACTTTTTGTTCTGAGTGGTGCGGTAAATAAACAAAACTGTCGATTCTGGTGCAAAGAATATCCACAAATTATTCATAAAAAACCATTACATTCACCTAAATTGACAGTTTGGTGTGGTTTTTGGTCTGGTGGAATCATCGGTCCGTATTTATTCGAAATGAAGCTGGTAACACCATTACTGTCAATGGAGATCGGTATACATCGATGATAACCAACTTTTTATGGCCAAAATAGCGAAGTTGATCTTGACAACATTTGATTCCAACAAGACGGGGCTATGTGCCATACAGCAAGTGTAACAATTGAATTATTGCGAGAAAAGTTTGGAGATTCGATTATTTGAGTGCTCTTAACCTGCACCGACCATATTAGCGCGCCTCAATGAAACCTGTACTATAATTTGTTACACATTTATTACAATATATTACAACAAATCCCGATTTTATTACAGTTACCGTTTTCGAGGAACGAGTGGTCGGTTTAGCTTGTAATTAAACCTACACCACCAAAATTGTAACTTTTGATGTAGCTGTGATATCGGGATGGTTCTTGGACCAGAATTTATTACAAATTAATTACATTAATTAAATAGTTCAAGATCAACCCAATATGTTGACTAAGGGTAAATTTCACCCCAAACGATTATTTATGACAAAAACATCGATTTTACCAATATTAATAAATTATTACACCAGACCGCCACCAGATATTGAGTCAAATGTTACTCCTTGGCTCTTGTGGAGGACAGATCAATCTTATTCAGGTGTGTAATAAATTATCTTTGTGTCAGGTTACACGGAATTGGCTCCAAACCGTAAAGGGTTCAAGCGTCTAATTTAAAGTTCGATTTTTTCACCTTCAACAATTTATTACACCAGACCACCACCAGATATTGAGTCAAATGTTTCTCCTTGGACCTTGTGGAGGGCAGATCAACCTTATCCAAGTGTGTAATAAATTATCTTTGTGTCAGGTTACTCGGAATTGGCTTCAAACCGTAAATGGTTCAAACATCTAATTTAAAGTTCGATTTTATCACCTTCAACAATTTATTACACCAGACCGCCACCAGATATTGAGTCAAATGTTACTCATTGGACCTTGTAGAGGGCAGATCAACATTATCCAGGTGTGTAATAAATTATCTTTGTGTCACGTTACACGGAATTGGCTCCAAACCGTAAAGGGTTAAAATGTCTAATTTTAAAGTTCGATTTTATCACTTTCCACAATTTATTACACCAGACCGCCACCAGATATTGAGTCAAATGTTACTCCTTGGACCTTGTTGAGGGCAGATCAACCTTATCCAGGTGTGTGTTAAATGATTTTTGTGTCCGGCTAAATGAAATCGGCTTCAAACTGTAATGTCTTCAAATTTGTAATTTGAAGGTCGATTTCATAACATTTGATGGTTTACATAAGACCGTTATCAGATTTTAGTTTAAATGTTGCTTTATTGGGCTTGCAAGCCCTTAGAGGGCAGATGAAATTTTTTCAAGTGTTTATTGTATTATTTTTATGTCAGGTTAGGTTAGACGGAAATAGCTTCATGAATATATGGAGTTCGTAGTTTAATGTTCGGTTTTTCTACCTATAATGAGTTATTATTACAGAGCTGCACCAAATAAGGGGTCGGGTTGAATTCGAATTGTAGCTTTTGTAAAGGTCAACTTACTTAGTTACTTATTATTACAGGATTATCAAGATTAGTCTTGAAATGACCAAGAAAATTTAAAATTTAGTTTAAACGTAATAAAAATTTCGATTTTTATCGAATGAAAAATTTCGTCAAACGATGTTTATTTATGTTTTCGCCGCAATGACGATTATTTTTGGATAATGTACTATCCCTAGATTGCAAATTACGAAATAAAAGAGTGTCCAAGATAAGTATTTATTAATTTAAAATAATATGCAATGCTTAAGACGACTGTTCGAGTGCGAACTTTTGTGCGGATATTTAGAATCACATTTTTCCAATAATCAAATTACGCCCATAAAAGATGAAATATGTTTAACTTTAAGAAAAATATTCGCAGACGATCAACCTAATCATAAAAAAAAAATTGTGAGCTACATTGGGCTCAATAAATCGCTAGAAAAGTGTGATTCTAAATATTCGCACAAAAGTTCGCACTCGAACAGTCGCCTTTAGATCAGCAATAATGCAAAATAATAAATTTATTAACCCTTTAACAGTTTAATTTTGTTTCGAAAAACGTTTTCTTCTTGCTTAATTATTTTTCAACGAGGAGAATACAAGCTATTGTTAATTAAAATAAATGAAGTTACAAGTGAAGTTAAAATAAATGAACTCATTATAGGTAGAAAAACCGAACATTAAACTACGAACTCCATATATTCATGAAGCTATTTCTGTCTAACCTAACCTGACATAAAAATAATACAATAAACACTTGAAAAAATTTCATAAAAATTTCATCTGCGAAATAATCGTTTGGGGTGAAATTTACCCTTAGTCAACATATTGGGTTGATCTTGAACTATTTAATTAATGTAATTAATTTGTAATAAATTCTGGTCCAAGAACCATCCCGATATCACAGCTACATCAAAAGTTACAATTTTGGTGGTGTAGGTTTAATTACAAGCTAAACCGACCACTCGTTCCTCGAAAACGGTAACTGTAATAAAATCGGGATTTGTTGTAATATATTGTAATAAATGTGTAACAAATTATAGTACAGGTTTCATTGAGGCGGGCTAATATGGTCGGTGCAGGTTAAGAACACTGATTATTTGAAGTCATTGGTCTTTAGCAATAAACCAAACTCTCTTCAAGTTTTACAAGTCAATATTGAACGTGCTATTCATGACATACGACTTGATTTAGTGGAAAAAGTGCTCGAAAATTGGGTTCATCGAATTCGTCCCTGCAGAAGAAGCCGTGGAGGCCATTTGAATGACGTTTTATTCAGAAATTAATTGTATCGATTGTACTTCACATTAAATAAAAACATTTCAATTTCCTTAACAATTAGTGTGTTTTTTTTTTAAGAAATCATGTCACTCTTATTGGAAAACCCTTTATTATGTTCGAACGATTTTAAAAATTAAAACACAGCATTCTAAAATCTTTAATTAATCTCAATTCACTTATTTGTTTCAAAGAGGAAGAGTGGAAAATGATTGAGAAGTTAGCTGCACAAGCTCTATGCCGACACGATGATTACGTTTGTTATAAACAACTGGGGGAGCCGTGAATTTGCTCTGAAAATGAAGGACTCGTTTTGTTTTCAAACCAATGAACGACGAGCTGTTACTGAAATTCCTAAAGAATTGCCGTTGGAAGAACAACTCAACCGTGCAATTACCAGATAGGTCAATTCTACGATAAAATGATTGGTTATTTTGGAACTGGAGGGTAATCGAGGAAAGAACCTGGAAACTTGCTCTGAAAACCTGCATGCAATTCCACCTACGAGCGTAGAATCAGAGCACGTGTTTTCCAGTTCTTTAAAGTTTTGCAAAAAAATTCGATCATCACTAAATGATGAAACTTTAGACATTTTATGTTCTTTAAGATCTCATTTTAAAATGGAAGCCGCATTAGAGAAAACACAGGAAGTTAACAGAAAAAATATATATAAAAGCCGTATATGGAATTTTATTTATTTAGAATTTTTCTTTGTTATTTTTATTAATTTTAATTATTTATAAAATAGATTTTATAACCAACTTTTAACTTGTAATTTCTTATTTTATATTTACATTTTCAGCACCGGTATCCGGTTTTGCAACTCTGTAGCACCGAAATCCAGGTTCCAAAAAATGTCGCGGTACTGAATGCTATATAGTCACCTCCCTAACTCAAATTTAAATTTCATTTTTCATCATACAAACCGAGTTCGTCCCAATATGTTGTGAAATAGTTTGATTCTAATTCACCATTTTCCAAAACCCCGGGACTCATATGATAACCCAATTTACATCATGAGTGAACCACTGCATCGAGATAGATTTCGTGGCACAGGTCATAACTCCATGATTTGACTTATAATCTCTTTAAAATGAAATAATAATAAAATGTATTTTACCAAAGTGTCATTAAACTCAAAGTCTATTATTTACCCGCTAATAATATTTTTATAGTATTATAAATAAATTCTTAGAAATATTTACTGATGTAATTCAATGATTATCCATTCTCCTCGAACATACCAATATAACAATTCTCATAAAATAAAAAACCAATAATTAATTTTTTTGTTCACATTATACAGAATAAATTTAATACAAATTCAACTTTATAGAAAATCTCGATAAAGCACCATTCGGTTAATTAAAAACCAAAATCTTAATTGTCTTCATGTACCAGCAGCCAGCAGCATTCGTACGATTGTCATTTTATACACTTTTTTTTTAATTATTAACTGTAATGACATTTTATATTTAATAAAACAACAAAAACATAAAAAACATGAAATTTCAATAATCTTATAAAGTTATAAATAATATTGCTAACAACTTTTGCGCGCAGCTACTGGTTTTATATACATATGTGTATTATTTCGTACAAGACATGTGAGGTCTTAGATAAATTTATATCCAGTACATATATTGAATTTATTAACAAAATACGAGTGGTTACTAATTATTACCAATATACATACAGACTCGTATAATGTCCGACAAGATCTATCGTCCTCAATTAATTATTTTCTTGCAAACTTTATTTAGATCTTACTATCTGTTTACACTTAAAAGTGAACTTAAAGATGATATCAATAAACAGTAAAAAAATAAAATATTGATCATGCTACACGGCCAGTGATTTACAATATGCGTGCAGAATAATCAAAAATAATATTCAATTCCCAATACGCAGCAAGTAGTGGTTGACCGATCTCAGTCTTAGACAAAATTTGCAAATTTGCTATTTATGATTATGTGTTGTTCTTGTGTAGAGATTATTGCAAGAATAATAATCGCATCATCAATTCTCCGATAAACAAATTAATTAAAAATATTTCAAATTTAAACAAATTAAAGATAAATAAACTTTAAAATTCATTCATTTACTTTTTGGTATACGTTTAGTATTTATACGAATACAGGTGGCCTTTGATTTACGTTAAATACGTATGTTCCATAATTTTATTTATTTATTGAGCGAAATCATGTATTCCAAAACGAAAAAGTACAAAATTAATAATTAGAATTATACAAAATGTTTCTTCAGTTTTTATGCAAGTCGTCGCTAGATCTAGAGAAGTCAAATAAAGCATGTACTTCCTTAAATTTTTTCATTCAGTTTTAAAAAATCGTATTGACAAAGATTCACGGTAACAGCATAAATACTTAGGCTGTAAGATGAGTGCGTTTCTCTCAAGAGTACAGTGGCAATGTTGGTTGCTTCAAGTAATTTTCGCCGATTAGCCAGAGCCAAAATGTTATAATTTTTACTTGTTTTAGGTTTACGTGGTAATGAAGATCATGTTTGTAGTCCCAATCATTAATTTGTTTTTATTATCAAAGTGAGAATGGCTTGAAAACCAAACAAAATCAATCAACGTTAAATTTCTTAATAAGTAGGTTAGGCTAGGTTAGGTTAGAGTGGCTGCTATCGCACACTTAGGCCAATAATGGCCCATTGAGATACCACAGGATCCAATCTCCCCTTACTCCCGCTGAAACCAACCAGAGCTACTGATGTAGCGTAAAATATCTCGCACCCCAAAGTCCGCGAGTTCAGAAAGGCTGTCCATGTTGTACACACCCAAGTACTTACGTCTTTTGTATGATAGTGCTGAACACGAGCATAGGAAGTGAACTAACGTCTCTTCCTCCTCTTCGTCCATACAACTTCTACAAAAGTCATTCGTCTCTAGACCCAGCCTTCTCGCATGTTCCCCAAAAAGACAGTGCCCTGTCAGTATCCCTACGACCAATCCTAAATCTCGTTTTCCCAGAGATACAAGTGCCTTGGAGCGCCGCAGGTCCAGTTTTGGCCAAACCTGTTTTGCTACCCTGCACGTGAGAGTGTTGGACCACCTCTCATCTGTCAAGGCAATTGCCTTTTTACTGAGCGTCAATTTGAGCGCTGCTATAGGCCTCCCCAGACCTGCCCTTTCCGGTTGCATCTGGAGAGTCGTACCGTACCTAGCTAGTTCGTCTGCCCTGCAGTTTCCCGTGACGTCCGAGTGACCAGGGACCCAGATTATCTGGATACTGAAATACTCGCTCATCTCATTAAGAGATGATCGGCAATCCAGCGCCACCCGTGACTTCAGAGAAACCGCCTTTAGTGACCTGAGTGCCGCTTGACTGTCCACATAAATCGCGATATCCCTAACAGATACCACGTTATGCTTCAACCATGTCACGACTTCCCCTATCGCCACCACTTCAGCCTGGTACACGCTGCAGTAGTCAGGGAGACGAACAGAAATATTAACATTGACCTTCTCACAGAAGACTCCAGCTCCTACTTTGCCGTCTAGCTTAGAGCCGTCCGTGAAAAATTTCAGTGCCTCGTTTTCCAGTATTGATCCATTTCTCCAGGATTCCCTAGAAGGACAGATGATCCGGAAACCTATATCGAAGCACAACGTTGGTTTAATATAATCTAGATTCACCAGTTCCTCCCCTAGTGATCTAACTATCGTCGAGTGTCCCGCCTGAAGACACTTCCACTGAGAGACAGCCGAGAGCCTTGTAGCCACATTGGCTGCCATCTGCTTACCAAAAAATTCGATTGGAATAAGATGGAACATAACCTCTAAAGCGCGTGTAGGTGTTGTCCTAAGCGCCCCGCTTATAAGCATACAGGCCGTTCTTTGCACCTTCTCCAACATCCTTATGTAGGTTACCTTTTCCAGAGCTGGCTTCCACACGCCCACCCCGTACATCAGCACAGGCCTTACCACTGCGGTATAGAGCCAGTGTACCAGCTCTGGTTTCAAACCCCATTTCTTCCCTATGGCGTTTCTACACGAGTAAATGGCTACATTAGCCTTATATACCCTTTCTACAATGTTAGGCTTCCAGCTCAGCTTACCGTCCAAGATTATGCCCAAAAATCTCGCTCTGTCAGCAAAAGCCAGACTAATGCCGTTCACGGTAGGAAGGCTAACTACCGGAATTTTATATTTCTTAGTAAATAGTACCAGCTCTGTCTTGGACAGGTTGATCCCTAATCCAACATCCCTAATCGTATCCAGATATTTGCCTGAGACAGCTATCGCTACATCATCCGCATACGCTACAACCCCTATCCCCTCTTTCTCCAGTTCCAACAGCAATCCATTCACCACTGCACTCCAGAGAAAGGGGGACATTACTCTTCCCTGCGGAGTTCCTCTAACCACCCGCCTTCTAATGGTGGACTCCCCCAGTTCCGAGATAATAATCCTGCTTACCAGCATCTGATTTATCAACCTACTTATAGGATAATCCACCTTCAGAAATGACAATCCTTCCATGATCGCCTCCGTTTTTACATTATTAAAGGCACCCTCAATGTCGAGAAATGCTACCATACAATACTCTTGCGAGTAAATTGACTTCTCAATCATGCGTACTAGATCGTGCAGAGCTGTGTCCACCGACTTTCCCTTACAGTACGCATGCTGCGACATTGCCCAATTCCTTGGCTCAACTTTTGTTCGAATAAGTACGTCTATCAATCTTTCCAAGGTTTTCAACATAAAGGATGATAGAGTTATAGGCCTCAGGTCCTTTGGATAAGCCTGTGAGCTTTTTCCCGATTTCGGGATAAAAACCACTCTGACCTCCGTCCATTTCCTGGGAATATAGACCAATTGCAGACATCCCCTGAAGATAACCTCCAGCCAGGGGAGGATAACTGCAGAGTTCCTTTGGATCTCTGCTGGTATAATCCGATCCGGGCCCGCCGATTTATAAGGTTTAAAAACGTTCAGCGCCCACAGGATTCGTTTCCTGTCTACGATGCCATCCACATCTGTTAAAGGTGTTCCTCGATGAGCTTCAGGCTCCATCGAGTCATCAATGCTTCCCGGAAAATGGGTCTCAATGAGAAGTTCCAATGATTCCGCACTTGAAGCTGTCCATAACCCGCCCGGCCTAATTAAGTAACTAGGACTGGTTGGGTTAGTAGATAGAATTTTCCTAAGGCGAGAAGTCTCAGAAACTTCCTCCATTCTACAACAGAAGAGTCTCCAAGACCCCCTTTGTGCCTTCCTCAACTCTTTTTTGTATTTTCTCAGGTCTTCCTTATAGGAATCCCAATCCCGATTTTCCCTAGTGTTCTTAGCCTTATTAAAGGCTGTCCTACACGCTCTCCGATAGGTTCCCAACTCCGTGGTCCACCATGTCGGTTTCTGCCTGCCCCTAGGTTTTATCAGGGGACACGCAGCATTAAATGACAGATTGCATGCTTTTGTGACAATATCAACCATGTCATCTAATTCCTCTACTGTCGCCGGAAGTCCAGGAGCCTCCAGCGGCAATAGTTCCTTCAATACCTCCCCATATTTGTTCCAGTTTGTCCTTCTGGGATTTCTAAAGGCTTTCCGGGCAACAGGTTTGATGTTGAGGTTATATGCAATATATCGGTGATCAGAGAATGAGTGCTCCTTCGCCACTCTCCACCCACTGATCATATCAAAAATTGTATCTCACGCACAGGTTACATCTAGAACCTCCTGTCGATTTCTAATAATGAATGTTGGTTCACACCCAATATTGCAAACTACAAGGTTAGTATTTAATAAGTAATCAAAAAATAACTCACCTCTTTCGTTAATGTCTGTGCTTCCCCAGATTGTGTGATGCGCGTTTGCATCACATCCAAGTATCACACCTACCTTTTTCTGACCTGTATCCCGGATCAGTTCCCCCAGATTATCCGGTGGAACCTCCTTCTCACGATCCATATAGGCTGAGGCTAGCCATAGTTTTTCACAGCCTACCTCAGCGCTCACCGCTGTAACGTCCCCGCTACTAAATTGTGGAAGAAGAAAAATATTCAAATTATTTTTCGCTAAGATACACGATCTGATCTTTTCAGAGTTGCTTGAGTATAATAATTTATAACCTTTCATTCTGAGGCCACAGATCCTGTTATTGTTAATTCAAAATTCTTGGATTAACACCAAGTCCTCATTTGACTTAGTCAGTCTGAGCACGAGAGCTGCCGAGGCAGCCTTCGTGTGATGTAGGTTTATTTGTACAATGCTAACCATTGTAATCTACCTTACCCACCACTTCATGTACTCCCTGCATCAGGTTAGTGTCATCTGGCTCGTTGGTTTGGTCACCAACCCCCTCTCGTCGTGTGTTCGACGGGTTGCCCCCATCGGACTTCAGAGAGAGGAGGCTGCCTCCCGTTTGCCGTCACCCCCAGGCTGGTCTTCCGCGCCCTTATCGACTTCGTCTTTCTTATAAACTTTAAGAGTGATCGACCCGAAACCGAAGTTGATCACTCCCTTAGATCTAGCAAGGGAAGCCAAGGATTCCTTATTGATCAGCATGATTGCCAATCTAAATCCTCCCCTGGCCTCCTCCTGCTTCACAATCCTCCATCCTTCCGTTGGAAGATCGGGATTACTGGCCCGGATAATCTCAATGATCTCCTCTGGCTTATCCGGCTCAGTTGGTAACCAGATGCGTGCCCTCGGCCTGCTCGGGATTTCCCCTCTGCTGACTGCTTCAAGCCTCGCGCCCGGCCACATCTCGCCTACCTCGGCCACTGCCCTTTTATAGAGATCGACCGATCTCTGGTCCGAGCACGCAGTTAGCTTAACGCGCACTTGGGTGCCATCCCGCATCTCTGCAGGACGGGGGGGATCCCGGATTTTCTCTCAGGATCCTCAAGAAAATGGAGTTTAGTGCATTATACACTACCCTCCACTTTTCCGATGTGATGCTCCCACCTTCCTGACCTTTGTCAATGACGGCTAGCACCAGCACGTGCTCCTTCAGGATTTCACTGAATAATTTCAGTTTCTGCTCCTTAGGAGCACCCGACGTCATGTCTGCTCGCACTTTGGCCCGCTTACTGCCTTCTGCTTCAAGCTCATCCTGGGACCTCTGTCTTTTAGACACAAGGACCCTCTCCGAGCTATTGCAGCCGACAGTTTTCTTAGCCCATGCTACAGATTCCTCCTGCGCAACTGTAAGCTGCCCCTCAGGGGTCGCAGCCAGTTTCTCCAGAATTCTAAACGCCGACCGTCTCTCTCTGTACCGTCGCTTTGCTGGGGATATCTCTTTCGGTCCCCCGCTCTTCTGTTTGGCGGTTCCGCTTTCACCTGGCCTCGATGCCATGGTGTTGCTTACCCCTGCCTCAGATAAGGAAGCCCCACCTTTCTGGTTAGAGTTACTCCCCTCTATAGTACTTTCCGGTTTTTGGTGGGTACCGGTCCCCTTGTTTTTATTATTTTTTTTAAAAACTTTCATTTATTCCCACGAGTATCGGAGAAATACGTCCACCTGCGCAGAGATCCGTATATGCAGGTAAGGCTAAATACAACTGGAGGTCGCCAGGTATCGAGAGGGCTCCGTTCACGACTTTGTTAAATGGGCCCCCAGTCTAGTCGATCATCAGCACGGTACAACACGGCGTAACACCTTAATCCAGCCCATTGGCTCACCGAGTACCCCACCCCCACGCCCTCGCCCCGTCCAACATCCATCCACTCATTCACCCATCTATATGGATATCCCAAACAAATGGGACCCATTTCATTCAGGGGATTACCGTTTATAGGGTTCCCTACTCACCTACTCACTACCTGGAGGCTCGAGAGCGCAGGGAGACGTGATGCTCAGTTCACCGTGGTTGTGGTCGATGGTTTTATGGCGCCATCAGTTCGCTTTTCCCTACTGGGTATCATAGGCACTCAGAATTTAGTGAACAGAGGTTAACCACTCCCCCGTTCTCTGAGACTCTCCTTCCAGCAGAGCTGCGGTTGGGGACGGCTTATTTAATTCACCGCTAACCTACCTATCGATAGGCCGTTCACAATCCACCACCTGTGACCCCCCCGATAGCTGCAGCTCGACACGGGTTCTTAATAAGTAATTATGATAAAAATTTATTTAACAGAAACTACTTATTTCAAATATAATAATAATGAAATATTTTCTGATAAATACATTGTTGGTTTCATTTGCATTGCCCGTACAGTAAATTGATATCAAAAATAAATGATTGTGTATTTAATTTTTAATTTTATTATCGCAATTTCGATGCCCACACAATTACTGATTTCTTGCGGCACAATTATTTTAAACTTTAATCCGTTTCTAATTAGTATGGCTGTGCCTCCACCCTGCTTAGCATTCACCCGATCCCGTCGTATCATCTCATGATTTTTAAATTCAATTTTGTGTCTAGTCTATTCGCCAGTAGGCAATCTGGTGAATGATGTTTGAAAATTTTCAATAAATTGAATCTCCTCTGGACGCTCACCATTTATTTATTTACCATGAGGCAATGATCTGGAGAAGTTGAGCAATTTGCTCGCTTTGTTGTTGTCTGGTACGGGCCATACGGTGTATTGTTGTATTATATTGGGCGCCATTATTTGCTTGCTCCTGTTGTTGCTATTGCTGTTATTGCTGTTGTAATCTGATTGGCCTCCAATTGGCTATTGTTCCGTTTTCCTTTGCTCTTGTATTTGGCAGTCACCTGGTTAATGACATCTGAAATCTAATTTACAGTTCGTCGCTGTATGTCCATATCGCTGGAAATTTTTGCATTGCATAATATATATATCGCCACTCTTATTTAGGGTTTGCCATGTCACTCGTTGATTGTTTATTGCATGGATGTCGTATACTTTGGATAATGGCGTGTTTGTATTGAATTGTACGATGTACAATGGTAATGCTCTAATTGATTCGTCTTGTCGTTTCGATTTCATTTGGATTATTTTTTCAACTTTAATTTTTGTATCACATTCTATGTCGGTCAGCCAAATTTTCCATTTCTGTCAGTCCTCGTAGTACCAATGATTTTAATTTCAATTGTTTCGGCGTATATCTAGTCTTTACGTCATCGAAAATTGATTTTAATTTATTATAATTGTCCAAGTTGTCAGTAATTACTGTATGTTTTTACGTATTTATTCGTTAGCCAATTCAATGGTGTTTTTTATCTCTTGGCCATGGATATGTAATGGCGGTGGGATCGGTATCTTCCTTTTTGACACTTCATTGTTTTTATTATTATTGTTATTGCTATTATTGTTTTTATTATTTTTCTTGTTGTTATTATTATTTATTCGTTTATCACTTTTTAATTGTTTATCTTCACTACTTCAAAACCATCTCAATTTTAGTAGCATGATTGTACTGGGATAATTGCTTCATGTCAATGTCATCATTATTATCATCTAATTCCTCAATACGGGATGCAAATTTATTTATCGTTTCAAAATTTGGTAAATTGACTCTGATATTTTCAATCATTTTTGGCTTTGCCGCTTCTTTTAATTGTTCTTTTAACACTATTATTTATTTTTTTTTCAATTTTTGACTTATAGATGGAAAATGTGTAAGAATCTCGACAATTCAACAATCAGTTTCGAACGGATGAGATTACTGATTTGAAAAAAAATCAGCCTTCTCATCAGGTCGCGACGTCTGATGTTGTATTCTTTTACAGTGGAATATTGTCTATATATATAGAGCAATACGATGTTGTTGTACTACTAGCGATTTACTGCATAGCGTACGAAATTTGATTCTTTCTATCAGATGTTTCATTACTAATAACCTCATTCACAGGATGATTATTAATTGTTTCTTCCATATTTATTTTGTTTTACCTAGTAGGCTTTTATTTTATTATTTTACAAACCGGTTTGTTGTTTTGCTCTTTACTCTGGGGTGGAATCATGAACGCCGGACGGAAAATTTAAACGGTAGTGAAATTTTATATGGAAAACAGCAATAATTGTACCGGTTTTGTTCCATTGTTTCGCAAAAAAAACACAAATAGCAAGCCAGAAAAAAAATAATTCATTCGTCAGCTTTATAGCAATCGAACGAATTTGTAAGGTTTTTTTGAAACAACAGAATAAAACCGGTAGAATTATTACTGCTTTCCATATAAAATTTCTCTACCGTCTAAAATTTCCGTGCGGCGTTCATGGTTCCGCCCCTGTTTTTATGATACAGTATCGAAATAAAAATTCTTAACAAAAATAAATTTAACAAATAATTTTTAATTGTAGTATGTCATGTTATATTTAGTATAACTCACGCAAAAAAAAAAACAATTAAAAAATTAAACAAAACACTATTTACTATGAAAAAATGAAAAAGAGAGTACCAATTAGAAGCGTTCTACCACAATACGGGCCAATGGCCACACACAAAATAACCCCAGACTTCTATTGTTTAAGTTTGAAATTATTTTAGACTTATATAGATGGCAAATGTTTCTGCTGCAAAGTACTGGATGACATGTAAATCTCAATTTAAAAGTTAACCAAGGATTCCGACAGTTTTACCCGAAGAATCTCTATTCTGGAAAATAAAGTGGATGTTCATGAAAATAAACTTAATATAATTGAGGCACAGCTGGTTCACAAGAATTAAATAGTTCCAACATTGTAGTTTGCGGAATTCCAGCAAAGACTGATGATATCCAAAATTTAATTCTTAAAGTTATTGGGTGTAGCCGATATTCGTATCTCCAGTGACGAAATAATTTTTGTGAAACCAATGGCTCATAACAATGAACCGGCATCACAACTGAAACATTCATACATTGTTAAATTAAATAACGGCGATCTAAAAAATACAATATTAAGCACATTTAGAAAGAGAAAGTATGTTTACTTACATCAACTTGGTGCGGAGTTGTCAATGGTGCCTCCTCTTGATACTTCATCATCTCACAAGGTTTCAGTCTCGCTTGTACAACGCAGCTAAAGAGATTAAAGTTAACTTTAAGTATCAGTTTTTATGGTGTAAGGACATTAAAATTTACTTACGCAAATTATCGGACTCGAAAGTGCACCATATTTATTCTTTCAACGACATCAACCGTCTACCTAAAGCCTACGACTCATCCGTTGCAGCAGCAGATACTCCAACAATCATACCATAGGATGTCATCTAACTTCACCACTAGCATAGTAACTATTGATTTATTATTGACTTTTTTATTTAGTCTTATTTTTGTAACCATTAATTTTAACACTTTTATTTCAATTTTTATTTTTAAAAGTTTGTTTTCAAATATTTTTATTTGTGTACCTAAATGTTGACAGTTTATATTCAATTCAGCAGTATTTAAATATTATTTTGTTTTTATTAAATTCATTCTCGTACGGGTCTAGCTGTAAACGCTTATTTACTTTTTATTACTTATTTTTACCCCTGGTTGTAATCAATTTTAATCATATTAGACAGCTTTTGTTTATTTTTTATTCATTTTCATTATTTTTTAGCACTAAACGCTTAATAAGAATTCAGCATATTTTAAAGTACATAACACACTACATTATTTTATGGCTTAGTATTATCCACCGAATATTGATATATAATTTAATTTTTTTCTGTGTAGTAAGTTATTGTGCAGTAGTTATCATTAAATTATTACATTATGCCTTTAAGATGCCTTTTTTTCCTATTAATAACACTGTGCTCGAATTAAAATTTTTTTTTGCGTGACAAGCTGGGCACCCGGGGGGTAAACCTAATTCGAGTATGCTGAATTCAATGGTGCTAGTCCCATTTCAAAGTTAGTCCCCATTTTTGAGATATTGCTTTCGACATATTTTGCATCTGAGTCAAAAATTTGTCAAAATATACACTCATATTCACGTTGATAGCTCCTGAACCATTAAGATTTTCGTTATGCGTTCTTCAGCAAAGTTGTTGCGCAAGCCAAGACATACAACTTTGCGGAACATATCAAGGCCGAAAAACGACATCTACAATCACATTTTTGTGTTATTTTATTTTTTGCTTTTCATTTCGACGAAAAACACGTTTTTTATCATTTTTTGTCCATTTATTGAATTTAAATCGATCGAATAAACATCTCATCGGCAAATATAGATACAATAGAAGCTATTTAAAAGAAAATTAAATTGATTCAGTTGATTTTATTGTGATTTTTCGCAATTTTTTCCTAAAAAATTAACATTTTTTTTAACTTTCAATTTTAATTTTCTGATTTGCTCATGTCGTCTTCGGATTCTTCTTCCTCTTGCAAATTCCAACAAATGTCACCCAGTTCCGTTCGTTGTATTGGTCGCCGTTAAAACAAGTATCCCATAAGCACATAAAACACATGTTTTAGTGTAACCAAATTGCATGCCACTTAAAAGAGCTATCACTTTTCAAATCTGCACAAACTTTCCATTGATCGTCATTGTATTTAATCAAATCGATGATTTTTTTCATTGATGCATAGGTTTCCTTTGTGTTTGTGCTGCGTGCAATTGGAATGCAATTCTTTGAGTTGGTAACGTGAAGGAGAACTGCCATCAAGCTGCTTTTAGAGGAATCGATGAACAATCGCCAATCTTCAGGATTATATGCATTGTGCATTGTGGATACCAAACCTCGGATATCAGTGCAAAAAGCGAGTGAATTATTCTCAATTAGTTTGAAAAAATTCGTAAAATGACGATGACGATTTATTGCTCCATATATCCGAACATTTGGAGCCAAAATGTTCACTTGTTTTAAATCCTTTGACAAAAGAATGGCTTGCCGCTGCGATAGTTTCAAGCGTCGTACCGTAATATCCAAACGACTTTGCGAGATTTCAATGTGACATTTGATAGTTGATATATTGGTGCAGATGTTTCTCCGGTTTCACCTGATTCAAATGTTGTTGGTAGATAATCCTCAGTTGGGTTTGATCTTTCCGGAACAGGTATTTCATCTGAATGCGGCAGCGGTACCTGAGTATTTGTCGTTGCAGTGTACGTCAAAGGACCAATTTTGTTTCTGTTTGTACTGAGAATATAATTCATGCACCCATAACATTGAACTGCATCATGTCCTTGTGGATCGGCCCATATCATCGGGATACCAAATGGCATTGCGGCTCCAGTGTTTTGCCATCTATGCCGAACGAAAATGCATGTTGTCCAAACAAAAGACGGCGTCCAATTAATAAAATTTTGTGAAAAGCATAGTCAATTTAAATCAGCGGTTTAATCACTTATTTTGCAACGATTGCTCATAATTGTAAATTCTCCACACACATAACAAAAGCACTTGAGTTTAAAACACCTATCCATATTATTTATTTCACCAGATTTCACAAGACGATTTTCACTTTATTTTTTGTATTCTTTTGTCACTTTATATATTTAGATGAAAAACTTTTTATTTTTAATTTTATATTACAGTTTTTAGTTCTTACTTATTGTGCCAATTTTTTAACTTTTTTAGAAATATCGACTTCGAGAATAATCTCTTCTTCGGTTTACTTTTTGCTACTGTTACATAACTTATGTTGAAGCTCTTTATATACTGTAGCTAGGCGCTGCTGTTTGGTACCTCCTTTGTTGTTAAGTTATGGAGGTCGTAAATTTTATTGGGGTTTTGTGTTGATTTTGTCGCGAAGTAAATTGTGAGTGTTTTTGTTTTTGTATATTTTCAGGGTGTGAATTTTGGCCGTAATTTGACTCACGACTCATGAGTCAAATTGGTAGACCTGTTTAATTTCAGTTCTTTTTTGATTCTGTGCAAAATGGTTACATTTTTATTGAATTTAGTGTATGGTTTTCAGTTTTTATGTGTTGTACGAAACTTGATTTTATGTACTTGTGATGTGTTCTTTGTATCTTATCTGAGATGAGCGTCTTGTTTGGCCTAAGTATGCCGAATTCCAGTTGTATTTAGCCTTACCTGTATACTTATGTCTCTCGAAAGGGCAAGGTAGGAGCCGGAGTCTTCTGTGAGAAGCTTTTGCCAAAACTGACAAGACCGTTCCTTTTTGAGGAACATGCGAGAAGGCTGGATCTACAGACGAATAACTTTGTAGAAGTTGCATGGACGAAAAGGAAGAAGAGACTTTAGATAACTTCCTATGCTCGTGTCCGGCACTATCATACAGAAGGCATAGGTATTTGGGCGTGTCCAGTGTGACCAGCCTTTCAGATCTCGCTGAATGTGGAGTGCGAGATATTTTGCGGTACGTACGTAGCTCCGAATGGTTTTGAACAGGGGTAAAGGGGAAATATGTTCCTCTGGTATCACAACGGGGCACTCCTGGTCTAAGTGTGCGGAAGTGCCACTCCAAGCTAACCTTCGCCTAAGTAAAACACACATATATGGAAAAATAACACAAAAATGTGAATGTAGATGTCGTTTTTCGGTCTAGATATGTTCAGCAAAGTTGTTGGTCTTGACGTGCGAAACAACTTTGCTGAAGAACGCATAACGAAAATCTTAATGGTTCAGGAGCTATCAACGTGAAAATGAGGGTATGTTTTGACTCAGAGTCAAAACATGTCGATAGCGATATCTCAAAAATGGGGACTAACTTTGAAATGGGACTAGCACCATTGAATTCAGCGTACTCGAATTAGGTTTACCCCCCGGGTGCCCAGCTTGTCACATTTTTCAACTAGCACAGTGTAATTATTTGTGTATTGGTTTTATTAGTATTAATCTTCTGATAATGGTTCTATGTTTTTTTATCATTACTTTCATGTTTATATCTCCTACTTTTGCTTGTCCTATGGTTCCAAGTTTAAATGTTTATTATTGTGGTTATGAGCGTTAAATCATTAAAATTTAAGTGCCATAACCTTTACCTTGAAAGTGTTAATGATTATTCGACAAATATTGATGTATCACGTTTAATTATGTAAATCTAAATATGGTTCAAATCAATATTTGGGGTATGAACGATCTAGCTAAGTTCGATAAGTTATTACTTTTTATAGAGAGTCTTAAAACTAACATACATATTGTAGTTGTTTCGGAAACATTTGTTCAAAGTTCTAATAATTTTTTTAATAACATTAGAGGTTGGTGACATTAACATACCTGTTAATAAAAATTTTAACTTAATCTCAGAATATAACGCAACTTTGCTCTCTCATGGAATGATTGTAACAAATACTTTCTTTACCAGACCTGCGAGCCGTAATATTTTAGATCATATTTTAGACCACACTGTTAGTAGTTTTCATAATATTGAACAAGTTCGGAATTTTACCATTAAAGCCGACATAAGTGATCATAGTTTGTACTCTCAAAATTTCGCTTCAAGCCTAAATATTTTACTCGGACACTAACGAAAAGATACGTTAATCACAAAAAGGTTAATCAGTCCTCTGAATATTTTTTAATGATTACCATATTTGACGTCAGAAATCCTGAATCTACTCTTGAACGGATTTTTGATATGCATAATACCCTTGTTCTACATTTTTTCGTATTGAAGGAAGTAAATGTAAAAATTAAAAATGCAAGTCTTTGTCCTTGGATGACTCTTGATCTTTGGGATTTAATTAAACTTAAAAACCGTACATTAAAACGTTTTAAAAGGAACAGTACTAATTTAGCACTGAAACATGAATTAGATTTGCTAAATAGGAAGATCAACAACGGAAAATATTTTGCAAAGAAGCGTTATTTTAACAATTTATTTAATAATTTGAGCCAAAAAGAAATCTGGAAACAGTTAAATCATTTCATGGAAAATAACTCTATAATAATATGATCCACTCCGTTATTTGTATAATGAATGATGTTGAGTATCATGATCTTATTGATATTGTTAATATATTTAATCACAGTTTTGTTAACTTAACTTTGTTAATCCAAAATAGTTAATAATTATCGTCCAATTTCAGTTTCGTCGGTATTTGACAAAATTTTAGAAAAAATTATTGCCAACCGGATGATCGATTTTCTAAATAAATCTAATTTTTTCTACTCTCGTCAGTATGGGTTTCGACAAGGTTCTGGTACAGATTTGGCCCTAACAGACATTACTGATTTGATCTATCGTAATTTTGACAGGCAAAACTTATTTCTTGATCTTCGTAACGCTTTTGATGGTATAATAGATCACAGTTTACTCCTTCAGAAACTACAAATTTATAGCTTCCGTGGCCTATCACACAAACTTTTAGAAAGCTAGCTTAGTAATCGAAAGCAGTTTGTGATTTTAAATGGTGTAAAAGCTCCACTTTAGGTGTGAACCAGGGTTGCAATGTTTTAAACAAAATGTTTAAAATGAATGTTTTAAACATGTTTTAAACAAAGCGGTATGAGTGTTTAAGACATGATTTTAATTAGACAAAAAAACAAAAGTTTTATTTATTTAAATTAACTTTAGTTAATCTTAAAAATATAATATCAGTAACTTCAAATACATACATTCAATAAAATTAAATAAATATGATTGGCCACAAAACCCAAACTCATCAGTCAGATTCAGTTAGTATCATTAATATAAAACTTATTGGCTTCAGTTTTCGGTTTGGTTTTTTGATTCAATGATTTAAATATTGTACCTTTGATGATTAATTAAATTTGAAATGTTGGTTAACTAATATTTAAACAAGGTTTGGCAATTGGAATATTACATTCAAGCCTCTTTTGGTATTTAATTAGTTTCTCCAATGAAATAATAATTTCGCTTAGCAATTTCGTTGCATAAATCACATTTACAAAAACATATTTTTAATTTACAATATATGCAATGTCCTTACGTGACGTATCATGGTCGCTTTCTAGATCTTCAACTGATCCACAGGTGTGCTTAATTTCGTGCATTTTTCAGATTCTCTTTCATTCTAGCGACTAAATCAGAACCCCTACTCTTAAAATCGGTGGAAATTTCTCAATCGGAACACAATTTGTTTTAGAATTCTCTGCATTAATCAGTTGGATTTTTTTCTTAGTAGTGAAAAAATTATTTATTACAGAAAAATTTTAAAAAATAATCAAAGAACGCGCTGAAAAAATCAAATACTATTCGCGTTTTTCACCAAGGTAGCTGACATCTGGTGAACAAAATGTAAATCATAGTTTGCTATGAACCAAGGGGGATTAAAACTGCCATAACAATGAATTGGACAATTTTCGTCCCCCTTGTAAACGTAGAAACCAACGCTATCTACATTCGAAAATCGCCAATAGAGAACTTCAAAGCAAATCATATTCCGTTTGGCGAAACTTCCACCGATTTCAAGAAAAAGACACCAGATAGTTCCTTTTTAATTTTTGCATTTCGAATGTTTATACTGTATGCCTGATACCGATTTTCTTGTCCCAATTTGCGGCCAACCAAATTGGTTATTAGACTTAAAACCACCGTTCGCACGTACTAAACAAATCTATGTAGTCTGTGTTTTTTAATTAAAATTTACTAAATAAATTAAGATTTATTAATTTCTTAAGTATTTCTATTCTAAAATTGATAAATTTGAACTAAGTTTTCAGTTTAGAACTAAATTTCAGACATATTTTGGTTATTAACCAAAGATGACAAGACGTCTATCAATAACTGGTATGAGCAAAAACCATATAGTTAAACGGAAATTTGGACAAAAAAAATCGACTTAGGCACACAAGTATTAGAACTGAATTTTTCGATTTTCTCATCAAATTCAGTGAACTAATGCCAAATACTGTTTTTGTGCGACCAGTCATTATGTTAAAATAAAGCCGATTGGTAGAAAGGACTTTCGCAAAAATGTATTAAACGAACACAGCTCGATTTAAGAATAGGTATGTAAAATACCAAAGAACGACGAATGCTGTAAAAAACGAACGAAAGTAGAGAAAAACGATTTAATTCAAAATTGGTTTATGCAAATCCTCATGCTATATAAATAACTACATACATAAATAAAATAAAATTATATTGTATTAGTATTTCATTATTTTGTATAATTATGCATGTGGTAAACCAGAGCCACCTTCCACTATGGACCAGTGACAACATTCGTTTTGACTAATGACGTCACTTTATGTCGACAATTTCTTTTTTACTATTTTTGTAATAAGTACGGCAACAAAAATAAATGATCGAGTTTATTTGTTGAAAATTGAGCACATTAAAACCGAAGAGAAAAGTAAAATCCACGTCTAAAGCAACTTACGAAGAAAATGAACGTGCTGCTACTTCAATCGATTAAGAGACTGAATATTTTTTAAACCGTCGACATAGCTTTACGTCATCGCTTTAGCTAATAGGCCCGTGAAAAGACGGCTTTGGATATATGCTTTAAGTTTAGACCTGTGCCTGTATTTTGTACGCTCGTTTAGTTCACATTTATTTTGTATGGAGAAATTACCAGATAATCGACAAAAAATTTAGTTACTTCGTAATATGCTGTATAAGATAGCAGAAAATTTCCAGCAGAAAAAACGTGTTTTGCTATTCACCGCTAGATCAATCATGATCACAAAAATGAAATTTTTTCTGCTGATCTTTTCGAAACCAGCAGAAAATTTTTGGAGTTTTTATGAAAATTAATAATTATCAGCAGAAAGTTTTATGAAAAATCAAAGAATTTATGAAAAAGAAGAGAAAATTTTTGTTTAAACGTTTTGAAGCAAAGAACGTTAATTTTCTTTGAAAAACGATTTGCGTATGTATAGTGTAAGGACTCTCAAAATATACAAAAATTACCATAATCATCATTATGCAAATACAGGGCAACATCAAAAAAATCGACATCGTTGATAGCACTCCTTACATTTTTGAAGTCATTTTAAAGTGAAATGTTTTCAGTTTTTTAACAAAAGTGTTAGAAAAATCTCCCTGTAACTACCCTGGGTGTATGTTTTTATGGTAGCCTAGATCATATTCTATATACATGAGCAACATAAGATTCACACCTGGCGTCAGTAGCACATACACCCAGGGTAGTTACAGGGGGGTTTTTCTAACACTTTTGTTAAAAAACTGAAAACATTTTACATTGAAATGACTTCAAAAATGTATGGAAGGCTACTGACGCCAGGTGTGAATCTCATGTTGTTCGTGCATATAGATTATGATCTAGGCTACCATAAAAACATACACCCAGGGTAGTTACAGGGGGTTTTTTCTAACACTTTTGTTAAAAAACTGAAAACATTTCACTTTAAAATGACTACAAAAATGTAAGGAGTGCTATCAACGATGTTGATTTTTTTGATGTTGCCCTGTATTTGCATAATGATGATTATGGTAATTTTTGTATATTTTGAGAGTTCTTACACTATACATACGCAAATCGTTTTTCAAAGAAAATTAACGTTCTTTGCTTTAAAACGTTTAAACAAAAATTTTCTAATCTTTTTCATAAATTCTTTGATTTTTCATAAAACTTTCTGCTGATAATTATTAATTTTCATAAAAACTCAAAAAATTTTCTGCTGGTTTCGAAAAGATCAGCAGAAAAAATTTCATTTTTGTGATCATGATTCCTCTAGCGGTGAATAGCAAAACACGTTTTTTCTGCTATCTTATACAGCATCTTCGTAATGAGAATATGTTTAAACAATGTTTAAAACATGTTTTAAACGTATTTTATTTGGTTGGTTTTAAACAAAAAAAAACATGTTTTAAACAAAAAAAACGTGTTTTTTTGTTTTTAATTAAAAAAACAGTTTTTTTTGCAACCCTGGTGTGAACTGTGGTGTTCCTCAAGGAAGTGTTCTTGGCCCCTTGTTATTCTTAAACTACGTAAATAATATGGCCAATTTACCGCTCACGGGTTATATTAGAACGTTTGCTGACGATATGGCCCTCTTCTATGAATTTTATATTTTTACTTTGGTTTTCGATTGTAATGGTGTTATTGTGATTGTTCCGTATATTGGTCTATTTGTTTAAGGATTGGTCCACCTTCTATCATTGTTAAACTTTACGGATATGCAAGAATGTCTCCCGAACTTTCAAGATTACTCTAGATTCACTATTATTTCGATTCGTTCTATATTGGTAGTCCCATATACTGGGGCACTACCACTGTAATGTTCACTTTACTAACTGTTTTTAATTATCACTTCGAGACCGTATTTACAGTCGCGAGGCCCCCGGGCCTCACCGCGAAACAGGCCAATAGCCACCCAAAATAATTTCGTATTATTATTCTTTATTATTTTCTTTAATTTATATTCACACTTATTATTATGATGCCCCACGGATTTTAAAGACTGTATTATGTATTTTAAATATTAAAAAAAAAAAAGAGTGAGTCCATTAGTACTCTCAAGGAGATGTGTAAACATGGCATATGTATAGTGCGTGAGTATGGTTTACTTTGAAGGAAGAAGAAATGAAATTTTTCTAACCAGATTTTTTCATTCGTTTATTACCATCAAATTGGTCTATTACCCTTTCGGTATAACCAACGCAATTGGCCTATGGTAGCTGCAAGCATCAAAGACGTGATCCCATAACTCGTAGTACGTATCTCTTATATTTCTCACATATCTCGTAGAAGATATATTTCGATCTGAGTTCTTGTGCAAATCGAATTCGTATCGCAGGAAGTTTATAAGTGATTCATCACTGATCTTAGGGAGCAGCAAAATGAAATCCCTGCTCATAATCAAAAGATGTTAGTCTTCTTGAAGAATTTTTGAAATTCTTTCAGAATATTGAAGATGCTTTTGGTAGTTGTATACACCGGCGAGGTGTATACAACTACCAAAAGCATCTTATATCGCCAATGGGTTGTGTTGTTACGCTCATACCAGTTGTTTGTCCTTATGCGAGGTGACTGTATGAGTTCTACTTGAATTTTTATATACTGCTACTCCAACCGCCCGCTGACTATTTCTCTTGAACTGAACGCAGCATTGAAAATTAGGAAAATTGAATATGCAGGCCATTCTAGGAGAGCAAAAGAATTGAGCATCCCTGCGTGACTGTATCAGTTAGGTCGAGGTGAAGCGACCTGAGATTCTGGCAGTTCAATGTTAAAAACCAGACGTCATTATTATCTCGTACAAAATTCGCCACTACATCCTGAGCTATACTTAGCAGTTTTGTGGTGAGGCGCGTTAACTCATTTTGAAGAGGACCAATTGAGGTTGCATTTTTACGTTCATGGTAGAAGACTATGTGTATAGGTATAGTACAAGATTTATATATGTATTTTGTTGTTTTTGTTCTTTTTTTATTATTTTATATTTTGTTTCTTTTTTTCAATGAAGATATTTAACACTTTCGCTGCCGCATGTGCTCCGGTACATCTTGAATTTTACATTCTATCACGCCTCATGTGCACCTGCACATCATGCATTTTTTTCTTTTATCAAGCCTCTGTGGCACCAGCATATCATGCAGTTTTTTTATCGCTACACGCCGCGGTGCAACGGGGTCATGATGTATTTTTTTATCCTTTTTTTGTGTCTTTTATATTTTAATATTCTTGAAATTATCTCATTAGTTCAAATTCCCGTTAAAAAATACATAATAGTTAATTTGTTATTAAACTTTTGCACCCGTAACTCATTGGCCTGTAGATAATATGTTAATTTATCGCATGGCACTGAGTTACCGATAAATCATAATTATTTATGCAATTCGGGAAATCACCAAATATAATTTTTGTAATATATTTGAGTGCAGTCCTAAACAAATTTGTTTCAGTCGAGAAGAAATAATCAAGTGAGTAACATGCGTTTTAGTTATTTCTGTAAAAATTATTAGTGTAAAAATTATTCTGTAAAAATTATTAGAATTAGTGGTTTGTGTATTTTAAAGAAATAAAATGAACAATAACATTGATTTGTGTGCTGCGCAGAAAAAGACTAATTCAAATTCGCCTTATAGCGAAGATGTTGAAATAATTCCAAATATGTCGGAAGTAATAGAAATAAAAGATTTATTAACGGTTTCTCAATTTTTATTTGATGACGATGAAATGCAAAATAACGTAAATGATGATCTTTTAAAAAAGTTTGAACTTCCAAAAAATGAAATGTTAACCAATCCGAAGAGTCCAGATTTATTTGAATCTGATACTGATTTCTCTGGTTCAGATAGTGAAGACGATTATGAACCTAGTCATTCTGACTCTGAAGAAAGCGAATATTCAGATACAGAAATGTCAAATTTGGATGGTACTAATAATTTGGATGTCTATAATACGGAACCATCTGAAATAAATAATAATGCCTGGAAAAGTGCAAATGGCAACACTCTTCATGTTTTCAATACCTCGCCGACACCAAAACTTCATGAAACGCTTGAAGATAATTGTCCTTTCAGCTATTTTCGTAAGTTTCTTACGGATGATATTTTAGATATCATAGTTGAAGAAACAAATCGAAATGCCGGTGAATCGAAAGTGAATTCGTATCGTGTAAAAAAATGGACTTCTACAATCCGTGCTGAAATACTGAAATTTTTTGGTTTAATTATGTATATGGGAGTCGTACCTTATCCCAAAATTGAAAACTATTGGTCTAGAAAGCCTATATTTACAAACAAATTTTGCAAAAGTGTCATGCCGCGAAATCGATTCCAGATTTTACTTCGTTTTATTCATTTTGAAAATGAACAAAACAAACATATTCTCAATTCAAAATTTTACAAAATTGATAAAATTGTTAATATACTTAATGAAAATTTTCAAATAGTCAAAACACCAGGTAAATATTAAAAATTTTGGTTTGCAATACATTTAAAAATTACTTATATTACACTTTTTAGGTCAAGATTTGGTTATTGATGAATCTATGATTCCATTTCGAGGAAGATTATCATTCCGCCAATATCTTCCAGGAGAAGCTCACAAATATGGTATCAAGGTTTTCAAAGTAACAGACCCACAAGGATATACTTACAACTCAAAAATTTATTCGGGAAAAGGAACTGTGTGTAATGAGCTCGCCTCAGTAGCCACATCTGTTTGTGTTTACTTAATGAAGGATTACTTTAATGCTGGACGATGTTTGACAACCGATAATTTCTAACTGGCTAATATTTGTTTAGAACAAAATACTCATCTGCAGGGCACGATTCGCAAGAATCGAAAAGGCATCCCGGTTTTTCCAAAATTAAAAAAGACCAATCGATTTGCTTCGAAAAGGATGGAGTTGTGGTAGGGGCATGGCGGGACAAACGCGAAGTATATTTCTTATCAACCAAAGAATCCGGAAGAATGGAAGTTGCGGGAAAATCTGGGAAAAATGAAGATATTAAAAAACCTAACATTATTATTTCATACAATAAGGTTAAGCAAGGCGTGGACGTGTCGGATCAATTATCCAGCTATTTTAGTTGCCTTCGAAAAACCATTCGATGGTATCATAAAGTAGCATTCGAATTGCTGTTAATACAGCAGTAGTTAATGCTTTAATACTTTATAACAGTTGTCACAAAAAAATGGAAATCGTTGATTTTAGGGAGAGTTTGATTATGGACATGGTTACATTTGAACAAGACTCGGATACGGATTGGGAACCAAATGAGCATTATCTTGAGGAAAGTTTCGAAAAGTCGAAGTCAAACCGAAAACTAAGAAGTCGTTGCAAATTGTGTTATAAAGAGATTTCAAGTCGGCTTGGTCCTAAGGAAGCTGGTAAAAAAACCAAATATGTCAGTACATTTTGCGGAAAATGCAAAAAGAATTTATGCCTGAAACATTTTAATACGTCACATAAGTCCCATTTAAGAAAATGAAGAACCCAACATTTTAATACTTTCTCTACCGCACCGCAGACGCTCCGGTGCATCAATTGAACTTTTATTCGTCCTTTTATTTATCCGTTTATTCCTTTCATTATTGTATGCATGAATTGACTTTGTTTGAAATAAAGAACTTATATAATTGTTTTACTAATATTTATTCAAATCGTTGCGTTTAGTTATGGTTTTATATTGTTTTGATTGAGAATAAAACTGATATTCCGGTGTATCAACGGCATATAGGGAGATAAAAATGCATGCCATTCCGGTGCATCAGAGGCTTGGTAGTGTTAAAAAAAGCATAATGTGCAGGTACACATGTGGCTTGATATAAGGAAAAAATGCATGATGTGCGGGTGCACATGAGGCGTGAGAGAATGTAAAATTTGCATGATGTTTGGGTGCCACAGCGGCGTATTATATGGAAAAACCTTAATGTGCACCGGAGCACCTGCGGCAGCGAAAGTGTTAAACGTAGTACGTCATTTCCGTTCGTTTCATTTGAAAGTTTACTACCATACAAAAATTTTTGGCATACGCGCGTAAAGATGTTTACACATCAAAAAATATTTTTTCACTTCAAACGAACATTCGACACCACTCTACGCATGCTTTGTCTGCTATATTGATTCTAAAGCTAATAGGGACGATTTTATTGGCTTAGTAGGCCTATCTCTGAACTTCATCAATGCTCCCATTAATATAAAATGGGGACTAGGCATTTATTTGATTATTTTCGAAAAACCTCGCTACTTCAAAGCTTGAATCTCTGTTCACAGAGAATGCCTAAACCCCCATTTTATATAAATGAGAGTATGGATGAAATTTAGAGATAACCCTACGAAGTTAATAAAATCATCCGTTAGAACTGACAATATCTGTGAACGTTTAAAAAATAATATTTACCTGTAAAATTTGTACAGCTGACTTGATTAAAATGAGTTGCAAACCAAGTTTATTTTCAACACAATTCGGTCGCGTCTTTCGACAATGAAACAAAAATTTAAATTTTAATCGACAAGTCGAAATTTTTATAGTAGATCAAATAAATAATTTGTATACATTCTTTTTGTTTTTTAATTTTTAATTTTTTCATTTCTTTTTTAAACAAATAAACAGGCGAGTGTTCCAGAGTTTATTCCGAGAAAAATTAAAATGAAAATTTTTAATTTCTTTTGATTTCATAATCTCGCACACGAGATAAATAAAATAAAATAAAATGCTCGATACATTTTTTGTTGATATTTGATTCATCTTCGTTATTCTCATTAATAAACAGAAATAAACAGAAACAGTTAATTAAAAAGAAAAATCTCGATATATTATTACTTCCGTACGCGCAAACTGAACGGTCTGTGATTACAAAATGTGTGTGTGTATATGCTCGCGCGCAAAAGATCAATGAAATGTGTTGGACCAGCGATAACCATAACAATAAAATAGAATTTATACAGAAATGTATGAAACCACGCGCACACATCGCCGTGTGGAATTTGATATAAGAATATTGACTTTAAAGAATTCATTAAAAAAAAAAATTTCATTCACAAATAAATGGTTCGAGAGTATAAGTAAAAAGACATTCAGTCTGGTGGAAAAATTATTTCTTCTTACTATACGGAGTCTTCAACTTCTTCGCCTTATTTTTTACGATTATTATCATTATCATATTGTATTGTGTAAAGTTTTTCACATTGTCTATTATGATGATTTTCATTTTAATGAGGTCTTTGAATTAGAGAAACAAGAAGAAAAACAAGAAGTATATATACATTTACGTTGGAAAATATTATTTAAATTAAAACATGAAAATTTAAGTAAGTGAAAATGAGGTAAATACAAAATAACCAGATGGTTTCGCGCTTCATACGATACATACTACTGAATTTCTTTTTTTTTTTTTTAGATTTCATTCTCACATAATCCTTATCTTATATGTATCATTTTATGTACATACTTGTAAGTATAACGAAGAAGAGCAAAAAAAAAAAAAAAATCTTATCAGACACAAAATAATTAAAATGTCGCCATACAACCGGGAAAATATTATATTAATTTGATATTGAAGTCGAGGTTCCTCGATCTTTCCGATACAAAAATAATTTGTTTATGATTTTCACATAAAATTGGAAAAATTATTTTCTTCTGTTTATATTTCAATTTAGTTTTTATTAACCCAAAACGAGGCGATGGGAAACGGGAAATCAAGAACAAAATTTAATTATTGCGACAGAAGTCGATTTAGACGAAAATTCATGAACATAAGGAAATCCAGTAAATTTAACAATTTTATGCCAATGTTTATAACAAAAACGACTTAATTTATTGCTTATGGCTATATACAGTTTATTATATATACGAGTATATATCGTCGGTTTGGTGCAATAGTGACACAACTCAAATTTCACTCATTTCTAAGATATTCGAATGAAACGATGCCCTATAAATCATATTTTTATAATTCCGGAAAGGAATTAACATTTTAAGATTTTGGAAACTATCCTAAGAAAATTTGCAAAATATTAAAGAATTATAAAAATTAAGACCCCGTTTGAAGATGTAGAAATAGAAAAAAAAAATATTTTACTAATCAGAATTTATTTTTATTTACTTTTGGAAAACGCAGTTTGTAAAGCTTGAGTGATTTTTTTAAATCGCTCTACTGAAAAATTTAAAATTTTGAGTTGTGTCACTGTTGCACCAAACCGGCGATATGTATGAATCATATCTTCAAACTGCTTTAAGTTCTTAAGAATGTATTTAACATTTTCAGATTTTTAAATTATGCCAAAATCAAAATCCTACAGTGTATTGTTAATTAATAGATTCAAGATCACTTGAAACGAAGTTTTGTAAACCGCAATTTATGATGTTTTGAAGGATTTCTAAATGCGTGAAATCAACAGATGATACTAAAAGCCTGTTAGGAATGGCTCGCAGCAAACCCGCACGTGTTTTAAACTAAACACGTAAAGGGCTCTTACGGTGATGTTTTTCCGGCTAGATCTCAGGATAATAGCATTGGTCGTTGAGGAATTAGAGGCTTGCGAGCTCCTGGTCTACACCGTGGAACAGAAAAATTAAAATCAAAAGCAAATTAAAAAAAAAAACATCTGAATTTAAGTTAAATCGACCAGAATTTGCTGAACGAAACTTGAGGAACTGTTTTATATAAATTAATATAAAACCGGGTGTCCATCCGGCGGCGACCGGATCTCCTCAACTGACAAGTATACCCAGTCTGCTGAAGAGACCCCCCGAATGACCCATCTACCTTAAAAGAATGATCTTCAGCCACCGGCGTGATGTTTTCAACATTTATCAAAAGTGTAGCTACACAAATTAACAAAAAACAAAAATGTGTATACACAATTTAAGAAAAAGTGTAGAATTACATAAAAAATTTATGGCTGGGCTGAATTTGTTATTTATCCCACTAAATCTAACCTAATCTAATTCGCGGCATACCACTGGGACTTTCTGCGATTTTTTTTTGTTTAGTGTAAATGAAAAAAGTGAAAAACCAGATCTTGTGGATGTTTAAGGGCCATTAACACTTAATTCTAAAGGTGACACCACAAAACTGAGTATACGGGCATTTCGGGGACACTCTACAATATTTAATGATATGCGGCATATCACTGCGATCTTCGAAGTGGGAGTGTCCCCGAAATGCCAGTATACTCAGATTTGTGGGGCCATCTCTAGAATTAAGCGTTAATGGCCCTTAAACATACACAAGACCCGGTTTACACTTTTTTCATTATTATTTCTATTTACACTAAACAAAAAAAATATCGCAGAAAGTCCCAGTGATATGCCGCGAATTAGATTAGGTTAGATTTAGTGGGATAAATAACAAATTCAACCCTGCCATAATTTTTTATGTAATTCTACACTTTTTGTTAAATTGTGAATCTACATTTTTGTTTTTTGTTAATTTGTGTAGCTACACTTTTGATAAATGTTGAAAACTTCATACCGGTTGCCCAGTCACAAGGAGCAGCATTAGAGGGTAGGGACGTCTCTTCAACAGATCAGGCCTCTCTTCACCAAGAGAGGCTTCCGGCGATTCTCCCACAATATACACTCCGACAGCTCAACACTAGCGATGTGCCATGGAGAGATCAAGTGGATTTTACGGTCGCCCCCGAATGGGCTACACATATTCTGGACTCACCACTCCGTGGATGTCCTGCTAAGAGGATGAAGGGGAGTGGCAAGCCAGCCCAGCCTGTTAATATAGCACCGGCACAGAACGAGAGTCCCCTTCTCATCACACCGAACCGAAAAATTTAATATTTTATTTTATTCACCAGTATATACATTTGAAAAATAGTAATAATCGGAAAAGGATCCCGACCAATGAAGGCAAAGAAAATAAAACTGATTGCCCATGAATTGCTGTTCTATTTTTATTACAGTTTCAACAAAAGAGAAACTTTAAAGTGAAATGGGTCAAGATAACCAAAAAAAAATAAAAATAAAAAATAATGACAATGGATTACAAACAGAGAAAAACAAGAAAATAAAGCGACCAAGAAATAAAAGGTGAAAAAATAAAAATAACGGTAAATTAAGCGTCTTCAAAATTATGGGGTGAGAACAACGTGCTCGATCACAAAATTTTAAAAAAAAAATTGAATAATTAGAAAATAAAAATTGAAAGTAAAAACTTGAAATATACTGGAATTTTACAAAAAAAAAAATAAGGAAAGTGATGAAAATTTGAATAAAAAAAAAAAACAAAAAAATTGTACCTTGGTTGACCTTCAGTAAGGTCCCGCTGAAAAGGGTTGGACGCCTTCCCGCCTTTGGTAGAAATAATACGACTGACCTCAACTGGCCGCCGTCGATGTTGTGCGTCTTTCCGCGGTAATATAAAATTTTGCCTGGTTGGGCAACTAAAATTATTGGGCGTCCTTCGCCTTCACATAAAATTGTACAAATAGCCTCAGCTGGCCACCCGTAAATAATTTATTATTATAACACCAAAAGAATACAGTAAAAAACGTCGCCCTTAATTGGGTCACAGGATTCAAAAAAAGAAAATGTCTGCTTCGTTTTTACACTTTGGTTTTGTAATTTATACGCATTTATTATTAAATCGAGGTGTCTCGAGATTGGAAAAATTATAACTCAATCTACCAAAATTTAACACCCGATCGTTTGTCACTCATCAAAAAAAAAATGAGACTGTAATCAAAGACCAATACTCAGACATGAAAACAAGAACAAAAATCATTGTTCATCCATATTTTGTAAAAATCCATTTTAGACATTCAGCTCCATCTATCTTCGGATTTTTTTTAGTTACGAGTACATATTTTATTTTTATTTATCACGTTCTCTGCAATGGTAAAAAAATAATTATTTTCGTATAATAAGCGATAGGCTGTCTTTTAGTATTTTATAAACTAAACAAACGACAAGTATGTATGTGTGTACATTATAATACTTAATCGAAGATCCCAACCATATAAGCTTTAAGCTTTTGAAATAAAGTAAGTAATACTGATTCAAATTCCATTTGAGATGGTAATGGAATTAAAATCAGGCATGAAAAATGAAAATAATTTGTTCTTTGATTTCGTATCTGATTACTATATTACTGTCAATCAATCGCACGTTGGAAGAAAAAGGAAACATACAAAAATAATATTTCTCTACCACCTCATGGTCATACACACACACACACACACACACACACACACACACACACACACACACACACACACACACACACACACACACACACACACACACACACACACACACACACACACACACACACACACACACACACACACACACACACACACACACACACACACACACACACACACACACACACACACACACACACACACACACACACACACACACACACACACACACACACACACACACACACACACACACACACACACACACACACACACACACACACACACACACACACACACACACACACACACACACACACACACACACACACACACACACACACACACACACACACACACACACACACACACACACACACACACACACACACACACACACACACACACACACGAGGTACACATTGATCTCGCTCTCAAAAATCATTCGACGTTTACGTAGGACAAAATTTTAAAGCCCAATTCTCATAAAGACTGTAATACCACTATCATAACACAGATGGCAATACCATAAGCAAAATGTATTTTCAAACAATCAATGAAAAATGAAAAATTTGAAAATGAAATAGTAAAATAAATTAATGTTATGACCAGTGAGTCGTAACAAGCCGCTTGTTTCTGCGTGCCACCTGTTATTGTACCCAAAATAGGTTTACTATATGTACCCCATAACAGTTGATCGTAGATACATATGTTGAACATATTGCTCACGTTGTGTACAGCAAAGAGAATACACGAAAATAATCCTGCCACTTCCAGTACACAGATTTCCACCAAATTTCGAAAGAATCCCACAATTACTGGAACATATTACGTATAAAGTTTTTTCCGAAACCGTCTGAACTCTAGATGTGCAGAATTTGGGTGAAACAAAGTTTTTTTTTTATCAAAACTCGTCATTTCCGGTACAATTTAAAAAATGTTCTGAACTAATTGCTGTCTTTTACTTAGCCTGTGTGCCAAACTTAAGGTAAATCGTTTACTACGGTAAAATTCGATTTTAGAACAGATTTTTCGATCAGTTCACCATAGAGTTTTAATATCGAAAATAAATTACCCAGTATGCAATTATTCCACTGTGTGGAAAAAACTGCTCAAATGTCGCACAAAACTCCGTACTACAAAATATCAAAGACACAAAAATATTGATTTTGGAGAAAAATAATTGTTTTTCTCTTTTTATTTCGCGGTAATATTATTTTCGTTTTATAAGTTTCGATTGTATCTTTTTTTCAGTTTCTTCTGACAAGTCGACGTGCACGGTTGCACTACATAATTAGTTTTTTTTACTTTAAAGTGTTGTGTTTCATTATAATGTTTTTCGATTTATTAAAGTAAATAATTTTAAATTTAAATATATAATAATAATTATTAACTTATTTAGTGATCGCGATGTGCAAATTTGGACTTAAAAGGTAATAGAGATCTGTCTCACAATGGCGTCGTCGCGAAATACATTTACGTAGTAAATTTTCAATGATTTTTTTTCAAGATCTCAATTTGCTGGCGGATGCAATACAACATGGTGGATGCAATACAACGTGGCGGATGTAATACAACGTGGCAGATGCAATACAAAACTCAATTTATGAAATTTAAATATGTAAATAAATTTTCTATGTTTTTTGTACACAAATAATAAATAATGTGAATAAAAAATTAATATTTATTTTATTATAAATGGAAAATTTTGTTTTATTTCGGATAAGAATTATTATTTATTCCAATTGGAAAATATAACACGTGCCTTTTGTTTCTGTGATTTTTTCTCTTTTTAGTTGGGATTCACACCGACACCGGAATTTTTGTGACACTTTTCTTTGGCTGGGAGTACGAATTTCCGCGTGATACATATGGTTCTTTCCATAGAAGCAGTGTGGTTTTAGAACGCGAATGTAAATGGAATTCCGTCGGCATTGCATATTGGGTAGTTGCTTGGAAAGCACTAAGACCACCGCAAGTACTTATAAGCACTTAAGGTATTTGTCTTTGCTAGATAACCTACTCACAACTGTTCTAACTTTTTATTAGTTGCTTTCCAATCGACCACCGCAAGTACTTGTAAGTGCAAAAAATGTGTATTGGCTAAAGTATCGATTGGAAAGCACAAAAAATACAAAAGCAAAACATAACCTACAAATGTGTAGTTTATTTGTGATAACTTTTTAATAAAAAAATATCTATAACGAAATTTTAACATACGACATCCAATTATATTTTTGACAGAAAAATACTACACACAATTACCTAGCGGGCAAATTTATCGTAACTGCTTTCAACTACTCATAATAAAATGGTAGAGCAGTTGTGAGTACTTTATTTAGCAAAGACAAAACCATAAGTGCTTATAAGTACTTGCGGTGGTCTTGGTGCTTTCCAAGCAACTACCCAATATGCAATGCCCACGGAATTCCATTTACATTCGCGTTCTAAAACCACACTGCTTCTATGGAAAGAACCATGTGTATCACGCGGAAATTCGTACTCCCTGCCAAAGAAAAGTGTCACAAAAATTCCGGTGTCGGTGTGAATCCCAAGTAAAAAGAGAAAAAAATCACAGAAACAAAAGGCACGTGTTTGTATATATTTTCCAATTCGAATAAATAATAATTCTTATCCGAAATAAAACAAAATTTTCCATTTATAATAAAATAAATATCAATTTTTTATTCACATTATTTTTTATTTGTGTACAAAAAAACATAGAAAATTTATTTACATATTTAAATTTCATAAATTGAGTTTTGTATTGCATCCGCCACGTTGTATTGCATCCGCCACGTTGTATTGCATCCGCCAGCATATTCAGATCTTGAAAAAAAAAATCATTGAAAATTTACTACGTAAATGTATTTCGCGCCGATGCCATTGTGAGACAGATCTCTATTGCCTTTTTAGTCCAAATTTGCACATCGCGATCACTAAATAAGTAAATAATTATTATTATATATTTAAATTTAAAATTATTTACTTTAACAAATCGAAAAACATTATAATGAAACACAACACTTTATAGTAAAAAAACTAATTATGTAGTGCAACCGTGCACGTCGACTTGTAAGAAGAAACTGAAAATAAAAGATACTCGAAACTTATAAAACGAAAATAATATTACCGCGAAATAGAAAGAGAAAAACAATTATTTTTCTCCAAAATCAATATTTTTGTGTCTTTGATATTTTGTAGTACGGAGTTTTGTACGACATTTGAGCAGTTTTTTCCACACAGTGGAATAATTGCATACTGGGTAATTACTGTCAGGCTGTGTGCCAAACTTAAGGTAAATCGTTTACTACGGTAAAATTCGATTAAGAACAGATTTTTCGATCAGTTTGCCATAGAGTTTTTGAAAAATAATTGAATTTACCGAAAAATTTACTTAAAATGGGCTTTAACCTTAAGTTTGGCACACAGCCCTCGAAAAATAAACTATAGTAATCATGAAATTTTTTGACCTCGAGATTTTTTCTTATTTACCTTTCGCTATTTCACCGGTTATAAAATGTGGTTTTTAAAAGGATCTGTGTGTGTGTGCGCGAGTGTATAGGTCTGAATGTGCAGACTAAATCCCAGACGGTTTGTCCGATCAGGATGATCGATTGATTTTTGGCCGAAATCGAGCCACCGGAAGTAGTAGCTTTCGTAGAAGGATTTCCGTTTTTTGTAAAACGATTGTAAAAAATTCTAAATTAAATTTGTAACAATAGATTTTTGACAAAAAGTATTAACAAAAATTCAACCCTGTTTAGCCCAGATGAATTGATTGATGGGGATGTAACTTGATACTTAAGCTTTTTCCATAAATTAGAAATTTCTATGAATTTTGGCCGAAATAGGCCTACCGGTAGTAACAGCTTCCAAAAGATCTTTTCGTTTTTTTGCAAATATTTTGAAAAATTATAAATAAAAGGTAAAAGAAGATTATAAATAAAAATTACATACACTATAGAACAAAAATAAACATCCACCTGCTGTTTATATTTAGCGTCCTTTCCTGATGTGATGTATTGGCGATCCTACCGACCAATTATGGGCATCCTATTGCTGGTTTTTGTACCACTATTTTCAAAATTGACCGCACATCTCTTTTGAATAGCTTCTTTGGGTGGCCACATCTGGGTTTATTAAGTATAGACCCCCACTCTTCATATAGTTTTTAATTATTGTTTGGAAAGTAGCATGACTGGGTTTCACAGTTTCAACAATTTTACCAAATGATTTGTTTTATTTTCTTAATTGAACTATTAAATTCCGAATAATGGCACAAATTTCTTTTCGCGGTACCATATTTTAATGCATTTTTCACTAATTTAACGAAGTCACCGATTAATTTGCAAACTGCTGCCTGTTTAATAAAACATATAACTAAATAATGGACATAAAGGGAACTGCGCTTGCATTCGAGTGCAAATTGGTTTCAATGCTAAGTGCATGTAGACTTTTGTCTTTTCAATTTTTATGTTTTTTTTTTATTTATCAGAATATGTAACTGTAAAAATAAAATGTGATTTATAACAAAAAAAATTAAATATTTTTCAAAAAAAAAAAAAAAAATTGATTGGTAGACTTTTATTCTGTAGTGTATATACACTGCGCAAAGCAAAAATAGGCAACAGTAAAATTTTTAGAAAAAATAGCCTACTTATTTTCAAACGCTTGCATCTTTGTGAAATGCCGGTTTCAATTTTTTTTTCCACTTTTAAAATGTTGGAAATTTATTTTTTTTTCGTTTTTTACTATTTTTGTTTTTTTATGGCTTTTTTTGATTTTTTTAACGAGAAAAAATCCCTAACTTTAAGACTGCCACCGAACTTTCCTGGTGTTTCATTCACGAATCCATAATAAGCAATTTTCTAGAGAATTTAGAAAACTTCAGAATAAGACTGTTGAAGTTGATGTACTGTTGAGTTATTACAGTTTTAGCCTAGCATCGGAAAGTACACTAAATATTCTACATTTTAAAAGTAAAAAATCAAAAACTTTAACCCTACATTTCACCAAGATAAATACAAGCGTTTGAAAATAAGTAGGCCATTTTTTTTTTTAAATTTACTGTTGCGTTTTTTGTTTGTGCAGTGTAGTTTCACATCACTTTTCCAAAATTTTAGCGGGTCTGATGATTTTTGACAAAAATGGTTTTTTAACAAAACTTCGGCCCAGTACAGCCATCAGGTGGACTGATCGATCGAGATGAAACTTCATACCTAAGCTTGTTTTCCAAAATTGGGAGATCGCAGTGAATCTTGACCAGAAACTGAAACCGGAAATGACAGTTTTCATAGGAGCTTTATGTTTTTATGAAACGATTATGAACTAAAAGATTTAAAATTATATTTGCAATATTGACCCAGATCAATTTTCCACAATTTTAACCGAAATTACGATTTTCGAAAAAAACTGTTTTCAACAAAAATTCGGCCCTCTACAGCCCAGGCGGATTGATTGATCGAGGTGAAGATTCATATTTAAGTTTCTTCCGCAAATTAAGAGATTTTAGTGAATTTTAGTCGAAATCGGTCTACCGGAAGTGATAGCTTTCAGAGGACCTTTTTTGTTTTTTGCAAATATTTTGTAATGCTTTGTCAATTTTGCAAATATTTCGAAAATATTAAGGCACTTACGCAAATTTGGTGGGGTGATTGTGACCAACACCCGACTTTCTTTTATAATGAATATACATAGATCTCGAATTCACCACATTTCATTTTTAAACCGGAAAATAAATATCGTTTTTTGATAAAAACTAAAATTATTATCCCTGCTTAAATTTCAGAAAATCGACGATATGTCAAACTTTATTGAATATTTAATCTCTAATTTATTTGACTTTTAATTCTTTGTCGTTTTTTGTAAATCCTTTCACCTGTCAACATCATTGCAAGAAAAATTGAAAAATCTTTGTGTGTTTTTGACGTTCAGCCTAATTGCTCAACATAGCTAATGTGAATTTTCATGATGATTGTATAGCTGGAAAAATGTGCGAAAACCAATTGTGCGATAATACAATTCATCGAAAACATTGGCTCAAATTTGGGCAGTTTCCCATGATTTTAGGCAAAAATGAATTTTTATGACGATTGGATCATTTTTAGAACATGATCATTTGTATGGGGAAATATATTGTCAAGAGTATTCGTCGATTTTGGAGCATCACTACCCGAAAATATTCATATCTCAGCTCCTACTCAAGAAATCCGTCAAGCGGATTAATGTTCTTGGTAGAGGAATCATTATAGCATATCTATGTTAAATAACATATTTATTTGAATTACCTGGAATTTACACTGATTTTTTAAAAATAGGTGATCGAGACAACGCGTGATAGAAAAGTCGAATTTATAGAAATGTAACACAGGTTTACAAATTTTTCCGACATTTGGGTCTTAATTTTAGATTCAGATTTTCAAACTAAACCAGAATCCATTCTGCTAAAGTATTTTACAAAAATGTTGATTCTGAAAAATGGTTATTGTCTCATACATAATCAGCTAATTTTTTGCAAGCTTTTTAGTGTTTCAACAATTTTTTCATCACAATATAATTTTATTTCGATGAATTGTAAAATCTTCATAGGAAATCTTGACCTGTTCAACAGAAAATTTTATGTGAAATATTTTGTTTTAATAAATTATGTTTTCGATGAATTGTTATTCGCAAAATTGTTTTCACGCACATTTGGTTATTGTAAAATTGTAGTTTACATATTTGTTTTTCGATGAATTGTTTTCGATGAATTGTTTATCGATGAATTGTTTTTCGGTGTATTGTTTGTTGCAAAATTTTAGTTGTATTGCTATTTTGTTTTTAATGCAAAAATATATTCGTTGCACATATAATTGAATGTAATAAACAAAAAAGTTAATTTATGAAAAATATTTGATAAATAACCAGCCGTACAGTGAAAATGGCTGCGCTTATACGAATGTTGGCCCCTAGTTATCCATGAATTGCTTCAAAACCATGGTTCTGATAAAGATTTATGACGTTGCACAAATTGAACATAGAACTATATTCTATAGAATGAATGTAAAGTTTTTTCCCATATAAAATTTGCTATTTCAAGTGTCACAAGCCAGAGCAGGATGGTTATATAAAAAATGTATATGGCGGCCTCATATTTCAAAATAAAAACTCACCAAACTGATTTTTGTTGTTGGCGTGGGGTTCTTATTTTGTTGTTGTTACAGTGCCGCATTTTTCTTATTACTACGTGCTTTTCTTTTCATAATTACTTTTAATTTTTGATTACCATAATTATTAGTTTTTAGAGAAATTTTATGAAAAACATATTTTGTTTTTTTAGGATAAGCTTAAGTGAGGAATTAAAAAAACAATAATTGAACCCAATTTACTTCGATGTAAAATGTAAAAATGTGTAAAAATTCAATTATTTTCTCGTTACATTTTGAAAATAATTATTTTATGCCGCAGACAATATAGAATAGGTAAATATTTTTAAGAAACGAGTCCTCTTGTTGGTTAACGAGCAATGACTAAATTTGACGGAAATAATATTAAGTTAAATAGGAATAATAACTATTTGGATGTACACAGGTTTAAATCGGTTCCCTGAAATAAAATAGGCTGACTTAAAAATGGTGTTTTTTCGGACTTAAAACCAGCGTTTTTATTTCATTTTAAAATTGACTTAAAATCTGTAATGAAAATGAAATAGAAAAATAGCTGACTTTATTAATGCATATCATAAGTCATTTTGAAAATGATTCATGAAGTGTTTTTATAAATGACAAAAAAGTGTATTTTTAAGCCATTTTGAAAATAGAATAAAATGTCTATTTAAAATCGAAATAAAACAGTAAAAACCCGATTATCCGGCATCCAATTAACCGGAACACTAAGCCGGAACACTTCATTTTGCTTCTTTCTCTTTCTTTTCTCTTCCAAATGAATTTTTTAATTCATTTTGAAATTTGCAATTGTTTCTTGCACATTTTCATTAATGAAAGCATTAGTTGAAAATTTTGAATGGCTTTAGTTTTCATATTACAGTAAAAGCCCTATTATCCGACATCCAATTAACCGGAACACTCATTTAACCGGAATTTTAACTTTTAAGATTTTTTTTTTTACTTTTTCACAAGGGATATATATTTTTTTTTATTATTCGGGGATTCCTAGAAAATACACTTTCCTTTACTTTTTTCCTGATTTATGCATTATTCTATTTTAATTGAATGTGTAAAGTCGTATTACATAGTTAGATTAGTGATGCATAGTGGTGCATAGTGGTGCATAATTTGAAAATAAATAAACGAGACTCCTAAAAAGTAATGAAATCAAACGAAATTCTCGTAAAAATTTTAGTTTTAACGTTACATTTTATTATCCGGAATTTTCGATTATCCGGAATGCTCTCATCCCCAAGCATTTCGGATAACAGGGCTCTTCTGTAATATACACTATGTAATATGAACATTAGTTGCTTTCTAGTCGACCAACCGCAAGTACTTATAAGTACTTAATTTCGCAAGTACTTATAAATACTTATGGAACAGCCAAAAATAAGTTTTATGAGTAAAACAAAATTTAAATTTATTGAATTTTTTGTTTTGTAAGATGTCAGAAATATCTAAAAAAAATTGCTCGTATAAAGAAACCAAATCTTTAATCCAAGTTTATGGAAACAGGCAGGAGGATTATGCGACTACTATAAAGAAAAGGCAGTTCTGGGAATCCATTTTAATAGATTTAGAAAATTTAAATATTCTAGTAATTATTAGTTTGTAATGAATATAATAAATGATTAAAATGATTTTCAAATTTTAGGAAAATTTCACGACGGTCAAACAAGTCGAAATTAAATGGAGAGCGCTTTGGAGATCTTACAAAGCCACCAAAGACCGAGGAAGCGGTGGCAGCGCATCAAAGTTTGCATTTTTGGGTTTAATGGATGAATTGTTCGGTAGTCGTCCTACCATTTCCACAACACATTGTCGGTCTGTGGGTGTGATCCATGAAGTTATAGAACCTGTGTGTCCATCACAACTTGTAGAACCCGAACTTGAATATCATAATGATGATAATATACCTACTTCTAATGAAACACCCGCCTGAACGGCACCCCCCCCCCCCCACCTAAACGTAGACGAACAAAAAGTGAAAAGTTAGCCGATTTAAAAATTCAGTACTATCAACAAAAAATACAGGCTTCAAAAGACCGAAATGTATTGCTCGAGCAGTATTTAAAGAAGGAGGGAAGTCGGTTACAACGGCACATGGACGTTGTCGATACCATTAAAAATAAAAATTTTGACACCATTTTATTTTAATTATTTTAATTTATTTATGTTCATTCAAATTATTATTAATTAAATATTAAATTTTAAAGTTTTATTAAATGATATCGGGAAACATTTCTTGTAGCAATTCGTGTCTTCTATTATCGTTTTCCTCTGTAATGAAATTTTCCTCAATACCCGCATCAACTGTCGATTCTATGTCTCCTTCTACATATTCTAACAAATCGTCTTTGTCAATGCATATATTGTGGAGCACACAAGCAGCAATCGTGCAGTTTACAACAAAATCGATTGAAATGTTTTCGAATTTATTTAATCTTCTAAAACGACTTTTTAGTAGACCAAATGCGTGCTAAACAACTACTCTGGTAGTGTAATGTTTTTTATTAAATTTTCTTTGAGAATCTGTTAGGTTCCCTAGGTCTCTATAAGGCGGAATGAGCCAAGTAAGACATGGGTATGCAGAGTCTCCTAAAATGACTTTCCTAGCTTTTTTGTCTAGTTCCGATTTTCGAAGCATACGACTATCATGTATGCTTCCTGGTTCTCCTACATGGATGTCATAAACTATTTTATCCGGTCCAACCACCCATTGAAGCAAAATACTGTGGTATTTTTTTCGATTATAGTAATCGTTGGAATTTACCTTTGGCTTAAGTATTTGTATATGACTACCATCAATACATCCTAACACATTAGGAAATCCTCTCACTTGTTGGAACTGTTGTGAGATGAGTTGTTGCTCTCTTTCTTCTCTCGGCCATTTTATATGATGATGAGCGCTTCTAACCAACCAATGAGTAACACTTACCACGCATCTATGTGCCGAACTTAAACTGATATTGAAAAGGTTAGATAATTCCTGAAACGTATTTGTGTTTCCGATCCACCTTTGTTACCTCTTATAATATCATTTTTATAATTATCTAAAAATAAACATTCCTTTATAATAAATCTGTTAAACATATTCACAAATTTGGAAGTTACCAATCAATGAATAAACTATGGTCGTTTTTAATCGAAAGTGGCTTATAAATTCTTCATCCGGAAACTTTTGTATAGTACGTATGAAACTTTCAATGTGTACTTTTTTGGATCTCGGTAATTCTTCATCCGATGAGCTAGTCGATGATGATCCAAATATCTCCACGATTTCTTCTATGCTTGAGTCGGACAAATCATAGAACTGTAAATAAAAAATATAAAATTGTTGTTTGTACTTAAAACTAAAAAACTACATAAAACTGTACCTCAATCATGATTTTAATTAAATATTTTAATTTCGCGAATACGAAAACACACAATTAAATTCAAAATCAAATTGTACTTTGACAGAATACCATAACGCACGATTAAAGGATGAAACACACCAAGCAGCAGCAGCGAGCAGCAAATTTAAATATTGGCTTATTCGCTTATGTAATGAAACAAAATTATAGTTTGATTATAAATATAGGTATTCCAATAAAACAAATCTAATATTTTGTAAATTTAATAGAAAAATTTAAATTTAAAAAATTATATTGAATGAAGTTGCATCTTTCGCGGCATCAATAGGTTCCACAACCAGCAGCTTCAATTGACTGCTCTTTGATGCTACTCATAACCTCAATAAAATTGAGACAAGTGCATTTTACTACTAAAACAAACTAAACTGCTGCGCTGCTTGATGTGCACACCCATCCTTAGCTGTTAGTGTGGATTGTTTGGAATATGTTGCGCTGCTCTTGGTGTGTTTCATCCTTAAATTCAAAATGAAAAATCAAAGACTATTTCGACAGAAGAACAATAAAATATACACCGGTTCACCTAGCGGACATATTTACGTAACTACTTTTAACTACTCACGTCAAAACAGCAAGAGCAGTTGCGAGTAGTTGGTTTAGCAAAGACATAAACCTTAGTGCTCTCAAGTACTTGCGGTTGGTCGACTGGAAAGCAACTATTAAAGCCATTTCAAATTTTCAACTAAATCTTTCATTAATGAAAATGTGCAAGAAACAACAACAACAAGAGAGAAATGCAAAAACAATTCCTAAAAATTAAAACCCCGGTTAACTAATGTTCCGGTTAATTGGATGCCGAATAATCGGGCTTTTACTGTAATATGAAATTAAAGCCATTCGCAATTTTCAACTAATTAATGAATGTCATTAATGAAAATATGCAAAAAAATTGCAAATTTTAAAATGAATTAAAAAATGCATATTTTAATTGATAATTAATACACAAATAATAAATGAAATGCATGTTTTTTATCTTTCTCTACAATACAACAAAAAGCTGTAACAAGAAAAACAAGAAACCATTTTCTTAAAAACGTGAAATTACGCATGCATTTCTGTGTATTAAAAACAAATGTAAATTTTATGTTTATAATGTGAAATAAAATATGCCTTTTTAAGTCATTTTGAAAATGAATTAAAAAATATATTTGTAAAATGACATAAAATATGCCTTTCTTGTGTCATTTTGAAATTAAATTTGTTTTTGTAAAACACCTTTGTTAAGTCAGAAAATTTATTTAAAAAAAACTTAAACGTCAAATTTTATCATAGAAAAACATTTTTAAGTCCCATTATTTCAGCTTTCTTTAATTCAGAGAGCCGTTTAATGTACAATATATTGTACTTAAGGAAAAATAATTAATTTGTTGTATTGGATGAATAAAAATATAATTCAATTTACATATTTTTTTAATTTTAGTTTCCTAACTTCATTGCGTTCGTGCAAAAAAACTCTAAATAGAGCCCTGTTGATTTATTCGCTTTCTCTTTTACCCTACGAGTTTGTGACGCTTGACAGTTGCTTACATTCATTCTATATAATCTGGAGTCAGTAAACACTTTATTATTTTTATAATTACATATATCTTAACAAGCAATTTAACAAGACATAATTAAAATTATAAGGAAAATATCGGCTCAAAAGTTCAGTCACTGTTAAATTTTATTAGAGTATGTGCCTCGTTTATATGAGAGATTTCGCCACTCGTTGTGGTGACTTCTAATCTCATCGCATGTTTACCCAAATTTGAAATCAACAATCTCAATTTGGAGAAGAAGTCCGGCAGCGTTATGAACTTGTACATAGGTCTGGATATTATTAGACACGCAAATCCTTCTTGAGGGCTTATTTAAATTTAAAGTTTCAATTTCTTAGTTAAGAGAATATTTCATCATGAACAATATATGAGAGCATATCAAATGCCTAAATCTATTCTACTTTCTAAATTTTAGTAATTCGGAATTTAATCTTTTATAATTTACTTACAATATTATGTGCGAGTACCAATAGATTGTGTAATGAAAATTTTTTATCTTAAAGTAATTACGTATACAAATGATCATCTTCAGATCAACTAATTATTATTTTAATTTCTACGAACACAAACAACGCACGCACATATACATACACAAAAAGTATGCAAGACTTCATAAATCGTAAATTTTAATTCATTAATTTTAAATGATCTTAACCAGAGAGCCGAGCGAATATAATTATTTTTCTTACGAAAAATACGAAATAAAAATTAATTTTCAATTATCAATAACAGTTAATTTTCTTATTTCACATTTCTTAATATAATTTTATTTTTTTTAAAAAAATTGTTGTTGTTTTATTATTATTATTATTCTTATTCATTACTATATTGTGTTTAATTTATTTACTTAAGAACAAAATAAATAAATAAATAATTAAATATAAGATTTTTATCAATTATTTATTTCAGTTTTACTTAATTTTTATTTTTGTATGTGTACTGGGTACTGGGTGGTCGATTTGTGGTTATATAAATTGCATTCCAGATATAATGTCATAATGTTAAAAAAAAAATGTGTACAAGCGCTCATGAAAGAAAGAGTCAAGTAATTGATCTACTTAAGAAAATAAAGTTTCCGTTGGTATTGTAAGTTTAAAGAAGGTGAAAATCACATGGCATGATTGATAATCGCCGCACGGTGTTTTACTGATGTCTATGTGCTGGTGGTCGTCATATAATTTATTTATGGAGTGTTTTGTAATCATTTTGCTCTTTTTTTACGATATCTGAAAGTAATCAACAGAATTGGCCACCTTTTCATTTTTTCACAGAAATTTTAATTGGTAATCCAAATATATTAATTATTCCGTTTAATTTTAATTATTTTTTACCGATTATGTCGTAACTTTTGTTAGTTTAGAATTTCGACTAAATGTCAGATCAGTCTGTCTTAATTTTTATTATTTTAGATAGATGGCATTTTAAATATGAAGAACGAAGTAGAAAGAATTATGTTATTTTTAAATAGATGGCATGTTGACACATGAAAAATGTTGAGAATGAAATAAAATAAAAATGAGAAAAAAGAGAATGGCGCTGATAAAAATCAAAACTGGAGTTGTTTGATTTATTTGGCAAAGGTGTGGATAATTTGAAAGTGGGATTGTGAATGATTTGTAAATATTCGTAAATTTTGGAGAATAGTGCGAACCACGTGGTTTTAACCTAAAAGTATAAAAACCACGAGCACCAAAAAGTGCCAAATAACTGTTTAAATAATGACGAAGAAAAAATAAATAAGGAATGGAATGAAAAAACGATGCAAAGGAAACACAAAACGAAGTTAATGTAAATGTCGAAGATCAGCGGGTTTCTCCAAAGCATATTGCAGATACGACGCTCAGCCGAGAATTTCAGAAGATGCCATATGGAAATACAACGGTTCTATTATAAAAAATAAGCTCTTTCCAACAGTGCTAAGACGTCGAATGAGGAGAATCAATCGTGGAAGGTTTGGGCGATCTGAGTGAGATTCAATAACTTTTTGGGCCCGTTGAAAAAATATGAGACCAGCGGTGTTGATACTAGATTTTTGTGAAGCTGATCGAGCAGCTGGAACATATCGGACCAATTTTAACAAGTTACAGCATGGGTGGTATCGCATATAATGTGGTTAAAAATTCGAATGCAATAGTACGGATAACAGTAAGCAAGATGACAAACATAATAGTGTTAAAGTAAGTAAATTTTGAGAGATAATGTGAGAGATCAAGATGGCAGGGAACATCGCAACTCTGATCCGAGAAGGCGACGCTGAACAATTACAGATCACATATTTTGATAATGGGTTTTCAGCAGTGATTGGTTATGGTCGTGGTGAGGTTGTGACGATAGGCATATTTTATTTAGTGTGAAGCAATGCCAGACCGCACTTTTAACAATTTATTATGTTGATTGGTCATCAATTAAAAATTCTAAGTGACAAGCGAGGATTTAACATAGCTAACGTAGAAAAAGAAACAAAAGCAAATTAGGAGAAGAAAGGTTAAGAATGAGATCCGATTAGTAGAGGATATAGTTATCCCACCGGTGTAACGAACTAAACAAAATTTGTTATTTTAAAATTTACGCGAGTGTGCATTCAATAAGTTAACAGTGTAATTCAACAATAAGTTGTACAGAAGTGATTGAAAATTGCATTATTTTTCCTAAAAGTAAATTCATTAAATTATTTATGTTGCTCTGTTTTACGGGCCCGATCTACAATCTTAACAATACTAGTTTGAAAGCCTATTAGTTAAGCTACTTAACGTATATAATGAGAGCGCGTGGAAATTTCGGCTCTGTATAACAAATTGCGAAACAGTTCCAACACAAAAAATTTATTGTGGTTAGATTTTCGATTCAAACCTTGTAATTTATGGTGCATCTCACTAGCCCTAAATCGTACAATGATATTTTGAAAGCATATTAGTGCTTAATGCGGCCGATTAATTGTGCGCCAGCGATGCCTGACGCAGGAGTCGATAGCACTTTAGAATTTCTCAATTATGTTAGACCAGTCGTATTGATTATCCCTGCGTCGAAGTTTCAGTCGTTTTGCGAAATAACATTAGGCTCGTTAAAGATGCTAGAGGTAGAATCGGATGGTCAGGAGGAAATAGTGAACAAGTAAGTGACGGAAGGGGTGAAGGTTAATTAGTTCATTTATTGAATTTTATGATTGGAATGAGAAACTACTTGAGGTGCAAGTAGCTTTGAACAACACAATGAACAGTGTATCAAAGAAAACTTCCTCACATTTCGCCTTTTGATATCTATTTTGAGATTTTGAAGAAAACAGATTCACCACATTGTCTAATTCGATTGTTCGATACTGAATCGACTGAATTGTCACGTTCCACACAATATGCTCCGGAGTATACGGTACAATTCCCTGATGATCGATGCCAATACCATTGGAAACCTTTTCCAATTTCGCATTGACAAACTCGGGTCCCGTTGTCCTATCGAAAGTTGTGCACCCGACTTTTGCTTCAAAAAATATACGCAACGAAAATGTGAAGAATCACGCATTATAAGCAAAAAGTACGTCGAATCATAATCGTATCCGTTTGCATTGGCACGCAAACGTCCATGATTCTTCTCGTAGATGCGAAATCGATTTTCATCACTATTTTTTCACGTGTGCGAAGTTCTGAAGATCGAGCCGTTCTCGTCATGCGTGAAGATTAATCTCCTTGATCGCCGCATTTGCAGTGGTTTCATCAGTATTTGATAGCCTGTCGCGTCCAACTCCCACTATACATATGTTTTCTTAATGCAATAGTATGCAATTTTATCATTGTTTGATTTTCCGGGTTTGTTGATACCCAAGCACTATGAAAATGGTTTCATCCAGCTGGCAAAGAAATTAAGATCTTCGTCATAACCATCGAGTTGGAAACCTTCTCACATTAATCCTTTATTTATTGCTCAACTTTCATCAACTTTGGCACACATGTTGCAATATCATCGCCCGGTTCCTTATACTGTAGTACCGCTGTTGCACATGCATATAATATTTGGCTTCGATCACAATTTATGATTTGCAGCAATCAATTGCAAGCACACCGTCAAAATTGGGCATCTTGCCTTGGGTTCAGTTGATTCCCGTGTCTTGATATTCATCACATAGACTGCATCCACAATCGTTGTCTTTTCATCGGACCCATCCACTACGTGGAACAGCCAATTTTTGCTACCTACCAATTTTTCAACGTTCAACTAACTGATCGTCTTCCATTTTGTTGTTTTTTTATCTTGAATTCAATTTACTCTTTGTTATGGGCTGGGGTCGTAACCTGTGGTATTATGTTGCTGTTTTCCAAAACTTCAGCCCAATTAATTTTTTTCATTTAAATGATGACGCGTGGCGTCGAACCATCGCTAGTACGCAATGGTTCATTGTAGTAGACAAGACCACTGAAATTTGATTTATTCTGCTTCGCCACACTTCAGAGGCTTGTAAGAAGCGAGAGTTAAATCCCTCAAACAACAATAATGGCGTAATACGGGCGAAACTCTGCTGACGTACGAAGAGCTAGCTAAGCTTCTGTGTCAAATTGAATTTCGATTTGGTGATTACTGTGTCCTATGTAACTCTGTCCTAATCACGATACAGGAAATCAGAGTAAAGTTTATGCCAAAATAATAAAACACACACTGCGTCCTAAGTACTTAAATTTGAACACCAACAATTGAACTATTCTAATGATTATTTTAAAATTTCTAATACACACACATTTTTTAAAACTTATTAAATAGAAGAATTTGAATTCTTGGAAAAGTTGAAATTTTTTTTTAAAACAAAACACGCTTCAAATAGCATAGAAATTATCAAAGTGGCACTAAATTCATGTGTTGTAAGAAACCAGTCTTTCTAACCAACAAGTTCGGAAATCTCAGAGATTTTTAGCGCTCATACAAAGAGCTTATACAAAGACTTAGGCCGTCTGTCTGTTGGCACTATCACAGCAAAAACTATACATACCAGAGAGCTCAAAGTTTGCACACAGATAGATACTACTCTAAAAAGGTCACATTTAAAATTTGGGAACTCTAGATCAAGTAGTTTTCGAGATATTAAAAATAGAGAACACACAGATGCGGCTGTCTACTTTTTTTCAAATTTTCAATTATTTTTCTAGGCCAACTGACTAACTTTAATATATATATATATATATATATATATATATATATATATATATATATATATATATATATATATATATATATATATATATATATATATATATATATATTACTTTTATCTATAATAAAATGAGTGTTATTTCAGAACTAGTTTCTGTAATTTTTTGATTTGCTTAAGATTCTATTCATTTTTTGTCTATTGGGCTAATTTGTTGTATTAGCACCTTAGTTGTTTCAGAGGTTTTACACCTCCGTCCGTCCGTCTATTGTATTTTTCCTATTTTGGCGAGCGCTTGTCGGACAATTTCAATTGTCCGCTTCTACTAGTTTTGTTATTCGTCAGTGATTATCATTTAGTTAAATAAAACAATTTTAATTTATTTAGCTCAGCCCCTACGGGTTGTCTAAATTGCTGCCAGCTAGTTCAAAAACTTCTTACGAATTTGATCACCGACATACCTCTTTTGCCTGAGTTTATTGTGTCTAATTTTGCAAATCAATTGTTTCCAATCTATGGAAAGCTTTTCCATGGCGATAAAATAATATATAAAAGTACAGCAGCGCGTCTTAAATTTGTGTTTTAGTAATATTTCAATGATGACATTGAAGAACAAGTGACAAAAGAATGTTAGACTAAAAGCGTAACCAGCGAGTCTGTAAGAAATTTAAGTAACAAAGCGACATCTGAAAAATGTATGTTTATTGACATTACCCTCTAAAGAAAAAAGCGAGCCGCTTAAAACGGCATGAAAACTGAACGTTTACGTGACGCGGGTTTGAGTAACAATATGGAAAATGTCATCGTATGCAGACATAAAGATTATAAAGAGTCCGCCATTTGTAATTATACCTTTTGTCATTCTTTTCAATCGCATTTTTGCTTTTCGATCGTCACAAACATTACGAATATCATTCAACCATTTGAGGTAATAAATTTAGTTTAAATATACATATATAAAAAAATTAAAATTAAAAAATCATCTACATATTAATTATGAATAATGGGCTAAACTAAGTAAATAAGTGCAATAATTAAGTTTTGAATTTTATATTTAGTAAATAAGCATTAATTAATTTTTGAATTATGAATTTAGTAAATAAGTAAATTAATGAATTTTTGAAATTTCTAATTAGTAAATAAGTACATAAATTAATTTTTGAAATATTTAATTTTTTATTATTTCATAATTTAACAAATAAGTACCTAAATGAAATTTAATGAATTGTTTTGCTATAATTTTTAATAGTATTTTGTATTGAAGTAGTATTAAATCCTAAATGAGGTTGTGATATGATTGTGATAATAAATTGCCAATGATATTAAAATTAAATAATAAATTTGTTATATTTTACACATACAAATAATTTTATTTCATTCCAACAAAGAATATTTCTCTAAATTTACCCAAATGGAATCGAAAATACTACGTTTTGGCGTATAAAAAAAGTTCTGTTTTGCGATACAAAGGCATTCCTCTTTTGCACAACGCAAACATATCGCCTTGGCGTTATAAAAAACTTTAATTTTTTCGATATAAAATCATTTCGTTTTTACGGTACGCAAATAGGCCGCTTTGGCGTACCGAAAACGTGATACATCAGTGGTACGATTTTTATTTTAAAATTCATAGTTCAACATTTACGGAAACGGTTCGCTTTCTTAACGCCAAAACGTTACGTTTGCGAAGTCTTATATATGAAATTAACTCATTTTTTGTTTCGCTTATGTTACGCTTTACTTAGAGGGTACTGACAAGCAAAACTCAAAGTACTTTTCGTTCAGTTTCGTTAAATTTGAATTGTCATTTAGCAATCCGTAACAAGAGCGAAAATTATCGCCCAAACTGAAGGAAACGTCAGAATTGTATATTTGAAATGGCGGTATATTGATATGTGTTACATTTTTATAATTTATGTGTACAAATATTTATTTATATTTTAATAATTTAAATAATATTTTTTGTACATTTTTCATCAGCTCTTTTCAGCTCAATAGATTCCGCTTGTTCACAAATATTTGTGGCCACACAAGGTCCATCAGCATGTTGAAAACCTCACGAGTCATGCGAGTGTGGATAAAAAATTGCTGTTGACTATTGTTAATTTCTAAAATCGTTACCTAAAATAAATTATGTACATATACGTCTAAATACTCGTAGTTTATGTACATACATAGTAATCTACAAACATGTTACTTACATACGCATGGTAATCTGTCTTTTGTGCGATTTATTTTTCGTACCACACAAGACCGTTTTTTTTATTTTTTGCCCCCTCGTCCTTTAAATAGGGTGGGAATCTGTTCAATTTTCACAGATTCATTTTTAACTAAAATCGTGGTGTGGTTAATTTGTAATTTTGCAGATTGACATTTAAAACTTCAATTGACAATAATAATCGTGTTACAGATTCGCTGGTCAAACTGTCAAATATTCTGTAATAAAACGTTCTCTTTAAATTCTGTAAGGTTTCGTTACGGACTCTTACAGACTCGCTGGTTATAGCTTTACCTCCCGATTCTGACGTACATCACGTCAGTCTGTCTATAAATTTTTACAATACATAACCATACAAAAATTAAAAAAAATTATAGACGTAACTTTAAAAAAATTATGTTTGCGATAAATGCCGTTTCTATTCTTTCACCTGTGGAAAAAGTAATTTAAATTTAAAAATTTAACGAATCTTCGTTAAATATGAACTGTCACTTAATTATTGGAGCAAAATTTTGCGTCCAAACTTGAAAAAAAAAAGAGTGAGTCCATTAGTACTCCCAAGGAGATGTGTAAACAAGGCGTGTGTATAGTGCGTGTGTATAGTTTACTTTGAAGGAAGAAGGAATGCAATTTTACTAACCATAGTTTTTCATTTGTTTATATCGTTAAATTGGCCTATTACTCTTTCGGTATAATCGACGCAATTGGATTATGGTATAGCAAAAATAAGATACATATACTGTCGACTCTAACTTTTCTAATTTTCATTGAAAAACTGCACAATGGTCGTTCCATATCTCTAAGTAGATATATTTCGATCTGAGTTCATGAGCAATTCGAATTCGTCTTTTAGGAAATTTATAAGTGGTTCAGCTTGAGGAACAGCAAAATTAATATTGAAATCCCCGCTCATAATTATCGGTAAAAGAGGATAGTCTCCTTGGAGAATTTTTAAAATTCTTTTAGAATATGGAGCAAGGACAAAATGTATGAGCTTCTGTGTATATATTATCAATGGATTGTGTTGTCTCATATCATTTGTTAGTCCAACGATGATTTCCTTATGCGAGTTGACTGTATAAGTTCAACTTGTATTTTTATACATTGCTACTCCGGCAGCTCACTGACCATTTCTTTTGAACTGAACGCATTTTTCAAAATTAATAATATTTAAATAGACCTGAGACTCTGGCAGTTCAATGTTAAAAACCAGACGTCATTACTATCTCGTACAAAATTCGCCATTACAACCTGATCTATAGTTAGCGGATTTGTAGTGAGGCGCGATAGCTCATTTTGAAGAAGACCCATTGTGGTCTCATTTTTACGTTCATGGTAGAAGACATGATGATCGATAGCCGTCGTGATGAACAGTCCTTCGAGACTCGTTACTCGTAATAACGCAATATACACAAGTTGTGCACTGTGTCTTTTATCGTAAGAGTATATACTGACTATCTCGTTATAGGATTGTTGTTTCGATTAACAGTTGAGCTTGTTCTAGAAATGGGCACCAAACATTGGTCGATATTCGTTTTCAGCGCCCATCCAGCTTTAAGCCGACTGACTTTCTTGCCTTGTGAATTTGTACCGAAATCCATTCAGAGTCGTTTGACATTTTTTACTGTTAACGTTTTCATCGTTCTCGTTTTCCGGTTAGGATTGCTGCATTCGATATACCTCTGATAGCCCATAGTTCCATTCACCAGTCCATTTGTTACGGCAATATTGGTTTTGAGAAAGTAAGGCCGACCTATGACAAGTGGAAGTTCGTACGGTGAAATATATGTGTCCACTATGCTGACTTTATGGATCTTTTGACGGAATGGCTACTCCGGCAACCCACTGATCATCTCTCTTGAACTAAACGCGGCATTCTAACGTAGGAATATTAACATACTCGTCGTTGCGCATACAGGCCTCGGGAAGCAAATAAATTGAGCTTATCTGCGTGACTGTCATCTGAGACTCTGGCAGTTCAATGTTAAAAACGAGACGTCATTATAACCCCATTTAGTAGAAGACATGATCATTGATAGCCGACATGATGAACAGCTCCTAGAGACTCGTTACTCGTGATAAAGCAACATACACAAGACTGTGTTTTTAATCGTAAGAGTATGTAATTTCGTAATCGTAATTCGTATTTCGTATCGTAATTTTTTTTTTTTGATTTTGCTGATCGATGGAAATAGTTGCTTTCCAATCGACCACCGCAAGTACTTATAGGCACTTAAGGATCTTGTCTTTGCTAAATTAACTACTCACAAGTGTTCTACCTTTTTATTATGAGTAGTTGAAAGCAGTTACGATAAATTTGTCCGCTAGGTGATTGTGTGTAGTATTTTTCTGTCAAAAATATAATTGAATGTCGTATGTGAAGCGCCAATAAAATTCCGGTATAGATATTTTAAGTTATCACAAATAAACTACACATTTGTAGGTTATGTTTTGCTTTTGTCTCTTTTTGTGCTTTTCAATCGACACTTTAGCCAATACACATTTTTTGCACTTACAAGTACTTGCGGTGGTCGATTGGAAAGCAACTAATGCAGATGGTTTCTAATAAATTTTTTAAATTAGTTTTTTTGTTTTCCCTATACTATTATACATATACATACAAGCAAGGCATGCATAGTACAAAATTGTTTTATTGAGTTTGTTGCTTTTTTTCAAACGAAGTAGGTACATACGTCATTTCCGTTCGTTTCATTTACAAGTTTACTCTAATACAAAAATTTTTGGTAGGCGCGAGCAAAGATGTTTACACATCAAAAATTAAACTATTAAACTATATTTACGGCATACTTGTTACGACTAGTATGGCTGGAATGTCATTAAAAATTAGGGGATCCGCTCGAAACGCGATATTTTAAAATGCGATATTTCAAAACGCGATATGGTACAGAATATGCGCAGAGACCCACCTGATACCGATCCTATATACTATCGCTCCTATCGATTTTTAAATTCCTATAAACTGAAATTAAATTTCCCCTTCACCCGCCTGATATGACTAAACTCCTGTTTTGTATCATATTCCGTTTTGTACCATATCGCGTTTTGAAATATCACGTTTTGATAATTCGCGTTTTAAAATATCGCCTTTCAAATGGAACCCAAAAATTAGTGTCGTCAAAATTTTTAATTTTTTTTACTTTTATAATTTTTTTATGGTTGGCCCTTTAGTCTTATCTGTCAGTAGTCTTAAAAATTGACTTCTTTCTTCGTTAATATCAGTGAAATAAGTGTTCTTAGGAGTCATAATTTTGTCGTTTCCCATTAATAATTTTGACATTTAAACAGAAACAATATAAATTTGAGTTCCTGTAATAATTTCGCATTAAATTGTCGCGTTTCTTTCATAATTTTCAAAAAATTATTTATTTACAATTTTTTTTTTCATTTTATTAAACATTAATTTTTACATTAATTAGCATGTTAAAAGTCTTTCTTAATGTGATATATAATTTTCTTTTTATAACAAGACCTGTTTCAGAATATTACATTCCTTTATCGGTCCGAAACCGGTCTTCTTATAAATAGAAAGTTATATATCACATTAAGAAAGAATTTTAACATGTTAATTAATGTAAAAATTAATGTTTAATAAAATAAAAAAATGTTTTGTAAATAAATAATTTCTTGAAAATAATTCTGTGGTATAAGTCCAGCAAAATTAAAAATGAAGAACATCCAAAACTATAATATTCTTTCATAAATTTGAAACAATTGATGAACATTTGGTTTTGACAGCTCTACAAAAGTCTTTGGAGAGTTTCTAATATCTTATTTAAAACTACTGCCTTCAAAATTTCAATGAAGACTTTGGTCTTAATAAAAAGTCTTTACACGAAAGTCTTAGCTAAGGGGGTCGGTCTTAGTAGTCTTATCGTCAGAATCGAGGGGTTAGACTGCGGCCAAATTCAAGACGTATTTCGTGAAGAAAGACATATTTGAAAGTCTACAGTCAGTCTCTTGAGTAGGCTTATTGTAGATTTATTTTGCTTATTCGAATGAGTTTTAAGGTTAGGCGAGATTTTTCCACAAAAGTCAAACACGTCTACAATAAATCTATTTGACAGAAGGTTTCGACCAGAAATACTGGCAGCTAATTCGACAGGAAATACTGGCAACTAAAAAAACCTCCAGCTTCACTTGCCTCTGGTATTTCAAAATAAAACTTTAGTTTAGATTTGTTTACGATAAAAAAATAGTAAATTTATTAAAAAACGATTTTAATTCAACAAATTTCAAACATCAAAATGCGCTATTAGCGATTATTATTAAATTATGTTTAAAAATAGTATTTCATTGTACAATAAGTCATAGTTAATTCATTTATTTATGTTGTTAAATCATAAAAATTACATCGTTAGTTTATTAGTTCGTATAATAAATCCATTGGTCAGCCGTTGTTAATTCAACAAATTACATAGTTAAATCATAAATGAAACGGTGTTAATCTATCAGCGGTCATAGTCAGTGTTGTCAGTGTACCGATGTACTACTATGCTCCGCAAATCAAATCTATACTCCCCTGAAAAAATTAGGTGTTTCTTTCTTTTTTATTTGCGTAAGCGGGAAAAACTACATATGTATTTCTCTTTCTTATTTAAAATACTCTTCCGATATGCGAAATTATATAATAAAAGAAAAATGAAATTCAATATAAAAACTTTCGGATTTCCTTTTAATTGTTTCAATTTTTGTCTTTTTCTATTACTCGCTTACCGAAAAGTTATTTTAAAACTATCCCAATTTGGAATTACATATCCCTTTTTCTACAAAAAAAAAAAATTTGGCTCACTTAATTAAAGTCCAAACCACATAAACGTGTGAGCAAAAAATCACAGCATGTAATGACGTTTCCGATAAAAAACCTCGCCCGAAAACAGGTCTAAAGCGAATGCACAAACGTGCAAGTTGGTTCAAAACACATACAAAAATAAACCCTCGACATGATTATTCTGCCTCACCCACACAATTGTGTGGGCAGGCAGGAAAGGGATATATCCCTTTCCCTGCCAGGTAACACAACTGTGTGGAAACGGCAAAAGTACCATGTCAAAAATGTATTCGCGTATGTGCCCTGAACCAACAGTACATTCCCTCCAAACCCACCCTCGTCCGAAAAAAAAACACTACAACCATACACACAACTGTGCCAGCTCTACTTCAAACCAAGCGAAACCTCTCATCAAAAACGCCACCACACACTATGATTCTCCACTCACACATTTGTGTGGTTTGGACTGAAATAGAGTCTTTTCTTCTTTTTTTGGTTTAAAAAGAGATATGGGATTGTTGCTGTAAATTTCTCAAAGAAAGACCACATTTATTTTTTTCAGTTACTCCTCTCATTCTCGAAATACTCCCATTGTTTTACACAAATTATGCAAATAATATTAGAAATTATTAATTCAAACGTGAATAATTTTGATTCATACAGAAATCGAATTGAAGTGTCCAGATTTTTGTGTTTACCGTTTCATAATAAATTCATCAACAAACGTGATAAATAATAATATATTGAATTAATATTTTTCGCCTACAATTTTATTACGAAACATTTTTTTCAGTGACACTACTCGGCTTAGTCCTGTCTGAATTTTTGGCATTTTCTTATTCATCTAATCTTTGAATTGTTTTGGCACCCTATAATGCATGGTGCCATTTACACATTCATTTACTTGCGATATCGATCATCTGCACACAATAGCAGAGTTCCATTGGTGTTAGCAAATTACTTGCTAATACTCGTGAGTGGAATGCAAGTTTGTTAGTTGTCCCTAAAACTACCCAAGCATAAAAATGACACAAGCAAAAACAAGATTGAAAATTTCACCGCTGAATTTAATTTTGAGGTACGCAGTTTAGCCAGTGAAATTGGTATTTTTCATATTAGAATATAGATGTCTCTGTTTAACACCATTTATTTTGTACTGCATTTTTATGTGCAGGTACGATAAAGTAAGCTAAATTGTTAACATACCATCAAAAAATGATAATTCAACATGAATCTACCTGCGTTAAAATTTTATGGAAATCGACAAATTAATTTTTCATGAAATAATTTTTCTGGTTAATTTTGGAGACCAGTGAAAAGTTAATTTCGCGTAAGCTGCGTACTAAAGAGCCTTTGGAAGCAAAGTACACGAAAATAAAATTTTTGATTAAATACTAGTGGGTAGCTGACGTGAAATGAAATTTTCACTGGTCTCCAAAATTAAGCAGATAAATATTCCAAGAAAAATTAGTTTGTAGAATTTCGTAAAATTTTAACATGTTGAATTATTATTTTGTTGTAACGTAACATTACGTAAAGTACATTCCCTCCAAACCCACCCTCGTCCGAAAAAAAACACTACAACCATACACACAACTGTGCCAGCTCTACTTCAAACCAAGCGAAACCTCTCATCAAAAACGCCACCACACACTATGATTCTCCACTCACACATTTGTGTGGTTTGGACTGAAATAGAGTCTTTTCTTCTTTTTTTGGTTTAAAAAGAGATATGGGATTGTTGCTGTAAATTTCTCAAAGAAAGACCACATTTATTTTTTTCAGTTACTCCTCTCATTCTCGAAATACTCCCATTGTTTTACACAAATTATGCAAATAATATTAGAAATTATTAATTCAAACGTGAATAATTTTGATTCATACAGAAATCGAATTGAAGTGTCCAGATTTTTGTGTTTACCGTTTCATAATAAATTCATCAACAAACGTGATAAATAATAATATATTGAATTAATATTTTTCGCCTACAATTTTATTACGAAACATTTTTTTCAGTGACACTACTCGGCTTAGTCCTGTCTGAATTATTGGCATTTTCTTATTCATCTAATCTTTGAATTATTTTGGCACCCTATAATGCATGGTGCCATTTACACATTCATTTACTTGCGATATCGATCGTCTGCACACAATAGCAGAGTTCCATTGGTGTTAGCAAATTACTTGCTAATACATACTCGTGAGTGGAATGCAAGTTTGTTAGTTGTCCCTAAAACTACCCAAGCATAAAAATGACACAAGCAAAAACAAGATTGAAAATTTCACCGCTGAATTTAATTTTGAGGTACGCAGTTTAGCCAGTGAAATTGGTATTTTTCATATTAGAATATAGATGTCTCTGTTTAACACCATTTATTTTGTACTGCATTTTTATGTGCAGGTACGATAAAGTAAGCTAAATTGTTAACATACCATCAAAAAATGATAATTCAACATGAATCTACCTGCGTTAAAATTTTATGGAAATCGACAAATTAATTTTTCATGAAATAATTTTTCTGGTTAATTTTGGAGACCAGTGAAAAGTTAATTTCGCGTAAGCTGCGTACTAAAGAGCCTTTGGAAGCAAAGTACACGAAAATAAAATTTTTGATTAAATACTAGTGGGTAGCTGACGTGAAATGAAATTTTCACTGGTCTCCAAAATTAAGCAGATAAATATTCCAAGAAAAATTAGTTTGTAGAATTTCGTAAAATTTTAACATGTTGAATTATTATTTTGTTGTAACAAAGTCAAAATATTTTTTATGTGAGTTTATTTAACCACAAATAAACATAATTATTGCATTGTGTGAAATGTTAAACATTTAGCTTACTTTTATCGTACCGGCAGATAAAAACGCAGTGGAAAATGTGTAGAGTCAAATAGAAACATCTACATTTTAATACGAAACACACCAATTTCACTGGCTAAACTGCGTACCGCAAAATAAAATTTAGCAGCGAAATTTTCATTTTCGTTTTCGCTTGTGTCATTTTTGTATGAAAAACATCATTTCGCTGCATACTAACTAGCCTTAAGGCTGTACGGTACTGAGAAAGCAAATTTATTTTTTACTATCGATGTTTAAATGCCCCTGAATGTAGGCAAATAAAATTTACTTATATTGTTTTATATATGGCGAAAAATACGTCAAATCACACATTTTTGTAAGTCATATTTTAATTTTATGATTTTTTTGTTTTGAATGTGTAGCCTTGATTGAAAAAAAAAATTGAAATATTCTAATTTTTTGTTGCTGTTGTTAAAGATATAGGGTGTCAAATTTTGAGAAAAACGATAATGATGATGTTGTACATATGTCAATAAAAAGAAAAATAATTGTCCGATAATCATGATTTTCGGCTCATTTTAAAGGTAAGTTAATAAGGATTTCTAAAAAAAATATAAAATTAGTATATTGTTTAATTCCTTCTTCTCTAAATTTCCCGTCAAAATGTTCTTTTTAAATTTTGTTTTCTTGCAAAATGCGTTTTACTAAGAGCAGTATTTCATTTTTATATGAAAAAACGGTATTTCAGTGGATATTTCTCAGTGTTTTGAAATTGTTTACAAAAAGGATAGTTCAGTTAAATTATTAATATTTATTATTCAAATTTAATTGCATATATTTAAAATTTCAAACCCAAATTCTTTTGATAATTTTATTTTATTGTTTAACATTAAATTTTATTCAAATTAAAAATTACAATTTAAATTTAACATAATCGTTAGAATTAGAATATTTTTTACAATTCAAAGTAGCCATCCTCTGTTGGAATAACTGCATGGAAACCGTGAGTTCCTTTATCTTTTTATAAATTTTCAAGCCTTGTTGCAAGTTTGATTTGCTTGATATCTGTCTTCAACGTTTTAGCCCATTTAAATAATTCATCTGGATTGGTTATTACACTGCTGTATTCCATTGTGAGGCTAGCTCTGGATGCCATTATTTTGATGGTACCTCCTACTCCATCACATGGACCTTTTCCATGACCTGTTGCATGGAAATGGCATTCACAATCAGTTCTTAACATTTTTCTTATTTTTATAATACGTGACTGCACCATCAATGAATTTTCAATGAATAAGTGAACCGCTACAGTATCGTGGTGAACACAATCCGATATTATAATTAAGGTGTTTTGAAGTAATTTGCCTTCCAAATTTTGGTAAATTACAAATGCATGAATAGTCGCTTGCTTATTATTCCAATGAAACCCTTGTGCGGCATTTTCCATTATAAATGCATAATTGCAAAATCACATAAAACTATCACCTCCGTAGACTTCAGCGCCAATTTTTTATTTTTTAAGAAGCTGGACTGCTGAAGTGAAATGAAGCAATGAGGTAACAGATTTTTCAGCTTATTTATGAAATAATCCAACAATTCATTCAACGGTTAAGAAAAGGTCTCCAAATTGCACCTATCGGTAGAAACCCACTGTCTAAATTTTAACTCAGCTTCCTCCTCGCAGCCATGTTCCATGTTCCCGAAAAGCATTTAAAGTTATCCAGTCCTGCGCAGCTTTCGCATTATAGAAGGTAACATGTTGGTGTAGGCTCATCACATAAAATAGTTGAAATAAAATCCCGGTAGTGGGCTATCGTTGGTAATAGTTTCCATTTTGGTGCCATAAATAATTAATTTTACATTTTGATGTATGGTACACACGCATACTGTGGGCGTTCCATTACTACCTGGTTGTACACAGTATTTTGGACAAAGTAGTGAAAATTTAGAAAATCCAATTTTTTTTTTATTCGTTTTCCTGATACATCGTTCTATATCCTTTGTAGCACACATAATGAGCCTCTTTTGAACTTTAGTTTTATCGACTGTTAAACAATCGTTTTTGCCTGGCATTATCGGACTAACATCATCATCATAATAAGATAATACTGCTTTCTTCAGCTTATCACTTATTCGCTTTCCTACTTTAGCTGCTGGACTAATTAGTGGACCATTTTTGTCCCGTATATCTTTAGCGGTGCGCACCATATGGTACGTTGCCTTGAACTCATTCTGGATTTTTTGAATGGTTAATGATTTTGGCAATATAGTAAGTAGCTGAATCTTATCACTGGTTTTCTCCAGTTCTTTGAATTTAGCTTTTAGATCACCAATCAATTCATCATATAGTGCAACCTTCCTTTGATTTTCGGTTGACTGATTCAAAAGCGGCACGATTCCCGGAACCAAAGATTGTTGATGGTGTTATTGAAGCTAAATCTATTACTTTTTGCTGTTGATGTTTTTGCCTGGTTTCTAACGTACTCGGATATATAGGAGACTTTCCAGGAAAGGGTAACCCTTCATTCATTTTTCTCAAAACAGGCACATTTTTTAAATAACACTCTTCACTATCACTTATCGTTTGACGTAATTTTTCGATCGATCAAAAAATCGAAGTTTTTAATATTTTTAAACTAAATTTTACAGTTTCTAAGATATTTTAAAACTATTCTTAATAATCATTTATTAATACCTCGGTTTATGTTTCTTAACACCTTGATACAAATTTTTTTCGGTGTTTAGAGGTAAAATATTGAAAAAATTGATTTGAGCGTTTCAAAAAAATGATTAACTTTGAAAGCTAACCATAGAAAAACTAAACATTTTATTTGGAATTAGGTTAATTGGTAATATTTTATGGTCAAAAACTGAACTTTTACTAAACATTGTTTTTGACAATTTGAGTACCATACAGGCTTAAGTAGCTATGAGAAGCTGGAAGTTCTTGCGAGTACTTTGCTTATGTCAATAGAACGTGTAGGTAACTACAGCAAGGAAACTTTCGAATTTCAAATTGAAACTTTACATACCGATTGAGCCCAATTTGTGCTAATTAGTGTAAAAAAAGTGTTATTCCAGGTGCCGAGAAAACGGGAAAAGAAATATTCAAATTTCGCCTGAAAGACGAACAAATAAAACCCAATTTCTAAAAAAAAAGACAGGAATAATTTAAGCCTAATTTTAACACTTTTCAAAGGTGGCTACACTGACGAAATTTCTGCTTATCATAGAAATATATTTTTCATAAATTTTCATTCACAAATTGAGAAAAAAACAATCTAGCCCCTTAAGATACTAAATTAAAAGAACAAAATACAGAAGTATACCGTTAAATTATATTTTTGTTGAACAACAAATAAAAAAATATTATAAAACCCAAGAATAAGCAATTCAGATAGCATATTCCTGTCAGGCATGGTCAATACCATCCGAAAAATATAATGGCTGAATTTGTGCTAATCCAGAATTGGCCCAATTCCATTGAACAACAAAGATCGTAGAATTAACGATTTTCTAACAAAAAGTGTTCTAAACACCAGCATTCAGAAGTACTAACTTCATTGGTTTCTTGAACACTTTTTGTCAGAAAATTATTCATTCAACGGTCGTTGTATTTCAATGAAATTGGACCAATTCTGGATTCTTGGATTTTATAATATTTTATTGCTATATTTGTTGTTCAACATAAATATTATTGAACGATATACCTATGTATTTTGTTTGTTTAATGTAGTATCTTTTAGGGGCTAGTTTGTTTTTCCTCAATTTATGAATGAAAATTTATGAAAATCATATTTCTATGATAAGCACAAATTTCGTCAGTGTGTAGCCGCCTCTGAAATTTAAATTTAGGCTTAAATTATTTCTGGTTTTTTCTAGAAATTGGGTTTTATTTGTTTCGTGTTTCAGGCTCCTGGACTAGCACTAATTTTTTCCCCGTGAGTACTAATTAGCGCAAATTGGGCTTAATCGGTATGTAAGGTTTCATTTTTAAATACCAAAGTTTCCCTGCTGCAGTTACCCACACCAATGGAGCAAACTAAATATTATATAAAATTTTCTTCGATCACCGTGAACTAAAATTTGATTCTAGCATTGAAAGTACACCTGCAACAATCTCAAATGATCACCGTTGATGTGATTAACTTTGTTTCCATCTATATTAGTATATACTTCTCGGTCGCCAGTAACAACTGCTACTGATTTTAAAGTAGGTGCATTACCTAAGTTATTGTACGATTATTATGTTTCAATTCATGTTTATAAGCCAATGCAGTAGTACACAACATTAATCATTGGCCAAGGGGCCCGTGAAATATTCCATAGATTTTTCCATAGATTAAAATTGTATACGTATACAAATCTAATTGGATTTCTGCTAATTCCTATTTGAATTTTAGAGCCTTTCTATGTAGTTGTGTGGTAATACACTGTTATGATTTTTAATTTTCGAAATTCTCAATGAAAAGTAAAATATTATGTTTGATTTTACATTATTTTAATTAGTTTAGAAAGCATAGAACACATTTTTAAATAAATTACAAAATTTGTCCATAATTTTAATTCAAGTCATTGAAATAAAATAAAAGTGAGATAGAAACAAGAGACAGATATATATTCATTGAATTGACGATATTTAAAAACTAAGCACATCAAAATAAGTTTAACGAAATCGAGCAAATTTTATCAGTAAATTTATAAGACGTATATCAAATTGTCTTAATTAAAATGGCAGAAAAATATTGTATATTATAAATAAAGTAAAAATTAAAATTTTAATTGATAAATTACGAAGAAAAAAATATTAGTGTAACATAACCATAAATTTTTAACCAAAATTTTGTACTAAAACAGCCGGGACGCAAACCAAATATACTCAACTCAAACCAATTAGGAATTTCTCATTGATTCCCTATAAGAAAATTCCAGAGATTAAAAAAATTATATCGAATCAACTTAAGAATTTTTAACTACTATAAGCAAATAAGAATGTCCTTTTATAGCAGTAAAAGTTAGTAAAAATTGGTACCAAACAACCAGAAGCAGTGCATTATCAAAACTTAGGCAGGTGCTTAATCAACTACTTCACGAATTAGCGATGACTGAATCACAATCTCCAGATATGATCGTCAACGGCCATCTAAATTTAGCAAACAAACACAAACAAAAATCCTGACTACTAATAGGTGACTCTGACCTAAATCACAAACATAAGAAATGGCTAAAATTGGCCATCCAAATGAAATCAGTACACCGAGAATATCAAAATTCGTAGAATTATATCCGAAGTAGTGCATTATTAGAACTAGGTGGTTTTGGTTAGGTGACTTATGACAAACATCGTGTACTAGCCAGACTTGAATCACGGTCTCTGGGAATGGCCAATAATGGACATCCAAATTTGAGTAAAAATGACATCAATACACCTAGAACATCAAAATTCGTAGCAATAAACCCGAGGTCGAGCATTATTAGCGCTAGGTGGTTTTGGTAAGGTGACTCAATGACAAAGTTCGTGTACTAGTCAGACCTGAATCACGATCTCTGGGAATCGCCGATAATGGCCATACAAATTTGAGTTATAATGACATCTTAACATCTAGAACATCAAAATTCGTAGCAATAAATCTCAGGTCGAGCATTATTAGCAGTAGGTAGTTTTGGTTAAGTGACTCAATCACAAACATCGTGTGTACTAGCCAGACCTGAATCACGATCTCTGAGAATGGCCGAATACAGCCATCCAAATTTGGATGGCCATTATCGGCCATTCCCATAGATCGTGATTCAGGTCTGGCTAGTACAAGATTTTTGTCATTGAGTCACATAACCAAAACCACCTAGTGCTAACAATGCTCGACCTCGGGTTTATTGCTACGAATTATGATGTTCTAGATGTACTGATGTAATTTTTATTCAAATTTGGATGGCCATTATCGGCCATTCCCAGAGATCGTGATTCAGGTCTGGCTAGTACATGAAGTTGATAGTTGAGTCACCTAGCTAAAACCACCTACTACTAGTAATGCTCGACCTCGGGTTTATTTCTACGAATTTTGATGTTCTAGATGTACTGATGTCATTTTCACTCAAATTTGGATGGCATTATCGGCCATTCCCAGAGATCGTGATTCAGGTCTGGCTAGTACACGATGTTTGTCATTGAGTCACCTAACCAAAACTACTTACTGCTAATAATGTTCGACCTCGGGTTTAATGCTAGGAGTTTTGATGTTCTAGGTGTACTGATGTCATTTTTACTGAAATTTTGATGGCCATTATCGGCCATTCCTAGAGATCGTGATTCAGGTCTGGCTAGTACATGAAGTCGATAGTTGAGTCACCTAGCTAAAACCACCTACTACTAGTAATGCTCGACCTCGGGTTTATTTCAACGAATTTTGATGTTCTAGGTGTATTGATGTCATTTTTACTCAAATTTGGATGGCCATTATCGGCCATTCCCAGAGATCGTGATTCAGGTCTGGCTAGTACAAGATGTTTGTCATTAAGTCACCTAACTAAAACTACCTAGTGCTAATAATGCACGACCTCGGGTTAATTGCTAGGAGTTTTGATGTTCTAGATGTTAAGATGTCATTTTTACTCAAATTTGGATGGCCATTATCGGCCATTCCCAGAAATCGTGATACAGGTCTGGCTAGTACAAGATGTTTGTCATTAAGTCACCTAACCAAAACTACCTAGTGCTAATAATGCACGACCCCGGGTTAATTGCTACGAATTTTGATGTTCTAGGTATGCGGATGTCATTTTTACTCAAATTTGGATGTCCGTTATCGGCCATTCCCAGAGATCGTGATTCAGATACAGCTAATACACAATGTTTGTCATTGAGTCACCTAACCAAAACCACCTAGCGCTAATAATGCTCGACCTCGGGTTTATTGCTACGAATTTTGATGTTCTAGATGTACTGTTGTCATTTTTACTAAAATTTGGATGGCCATTATCGGCCATTCCCGGAGATCGTGATTCAAGTCTAGCTAGTACAAGATGTTTGTCATTGAGTCACCTAACCAAAACCACCTAGTACTAATAATGCTCAACCTCGGGTTTATTGCTACGAATTTTGATGTTCTAGGTGTATTGATGTCATTTTAAAACTCAAATTTGGATGGCCATTTACGGTCATTCCGTTCAATTGTACATGAAGTTTGTCATTGAGTCTCCTAAGTAAACCATTTGGTGCTTACAATGCATGACTTCGGGTTTTTTTGGTACAAAGTTTTATTTTCTATGATTTATTCTAATCGTTTTAAAGTTATAATATATTTTAATAAAAATCTCGAAAATTTCTACACAATACGTGGTTGAGTTGAGTTTGTTTATAATTTTTTTTTAAAAAAATATTATATATTTTTTATTTAAATTGAGGTTTGAGTCATTTTCGAAAAAAAACTCATACTTATATGATTGTACTAAAATTTCCAATACGATTCATTTTTTTCCTATTTGAATTTGAATTAACAGTGTGATACATAATAACATCTATGGAAAGTCTGGAATACTTCACACCCGTTTGGCCAAGTCCTGTCTTAGTTAAACGATTCTTTCAATATTATTTGTTTTCTTGATTTGTTGGAAATGGTTCAACAATTATTTTGGAGCAGCTCGCTTTGCTGTAATCGTACGTGTTGATCACGTTCATAGCACGTAGTGTCAAGTGTCATTTGTAGTATCGGACACAGTCACCGACGTAATCCACTTCGAGTAATTAGTCAACGAGTCCGGAAAACGGGAGCATTTTCAAAGCATCAAGTGCTGCTTTAAAAAATTTCAATTATAGTTAGGCTAAATAAAATGTTGTTACATAGGATTTATCTCTATTCATAACTGTGTATAATTTCGCATTTTACAAAATTGTACTACCACAACTAAAGTGTAATATGTAAGAAATTCCATTTTTTCCTATCGTTCTGTTTTCCGAACAAAGCATCACATATTTTATAAATAGGAGTAGGTATGTACGTCATTGCCATACAAAAAAAAATGGGTTCAAATTTTTCAAATGTAGGGTAGGAAAGAATAATATTAGCCGTGTTTTATTATTCGAGCACTATCTGGAGCCGAATGGGAAATTTCTACTGAAATTGTAGCTATTATTCACTGGTGTCGCTATTACCATAAAAATGAAAAATAAATGCATCCACAAAACAAACAGTTATCAGTATCACCTGAAATATACTAATTGACATTTATTTTGACATGACGTTATAAACAAGAATTTATCTTGCTGCGTTTTAAATTTTTATTGTAAGATTACGTTTTTAATGGTTTCAGGGGTTTACAAAATAGAAGCCTTTTCAAATTTCCCATTGAAATTGATAGCGCTCCCGATAAATAGGTAGAGCAAGCTATTTTTATATTGATTTTTAACTAAAAAGTCGAATGAAAAAGATTATTTTAGAGTTAAATAAATTAATTACATGTAAAAATAGTTCTTTAAATATAAGTTAAATAAAAAAACACGGCTATTGTCTACAATCTACACTATATGAAGAATTTTAAATAACTACGCGGTTTAGACAATACAGCATAACACTGGTAGAGTGTGACATTTGAAAGTCTACAATAAATCTCCTGTCGAATAGACCTTTTGTAGACTTGTTTGACGTATGTGGAAGGCTTCCGTTCAAACTTAAAACTAATTCAAATAAACAAATCTACATAAAGCTTACTCAAGAGGAGAAGTTTGTAAACTTTCAAATAAGTCAGTCTCCACAAAATAAGTCTTGCATTGGGTCGCAGTCTAATTCTGTGTGTCTCAGCTCGGCTTTTTCGACTAAATTACGGACTAAACTAAATTGCTTAGTAATTCACAATAAAATTCATAGGTGGCAGTAACATTAACAAAAATCTAAATTGTCGATTTTTTGTGGATAAAGGAAATATTAAATTAAATTAAAATAATGGAAGTCGCATTATATTAGCAAATGTTATTATAAACTACGAAATGTTTAAAAGTAAAAAAATGTAAGAAATGAAATAAAGAAATGTTTAAAAATGACATTTGAGAGGCACCCAGCATAAGTCTAATATTGCTTTTGTCACCTGTTTTACTCGATATATTTTTTGTTCCTCAATGTTTTGGTATTTTCAACTTTCACGGAAACTTTATAGTCGTGACCAACAATAAACTGGACATTTGCTTTATTCGACGACTCAATTATCCAATACATTTGTATAAATCGTCAGGCTATTTTCTAAATTACAAGCCATTTTACGTTCAAATTTTACATATACAACTATTCTATTACCACCCAGTTTACATAAACGCTTTAAAATTGATTAAATTTCTCGCAATATAAACATTAAATCATCGAAATTTCGGAAATAATATCCAAGCCAACAACAACAATTTTACTAAAAAAAAAATCTCAAAATAACTCTAATAACTATAATTACCTGTTGAAAATTAATCAAAAGTATACACGATGCCCTATCATTTATGGTAATATATCTTCTTATCTAACCCCCTTTAACAAAAGAATAAAAAACTAATAAACTAATAATTTGAATCACCGTAATTATTACCTTTCATCATGATGATCAATAAAAAATGAAATAACAAAGTAAAAAACTACAAAAGAAAACGATCAATCGAAAAGATCATCCGGAAATAAGGTTTTTATAAGAGATATTTTTAAAGTAACAACCAATAAACTACTAACCATAGTGCTACCACCGCCGCGCTACGCTACCGCCAACAACAACATAAGTTAATATGCGATGTTAATTTAAAAGATGACATAAAAAAAAAATAAGATCGGATTACCGAGATTACAACAAGAGACAAAAACACAATCGACTTAATGTGTATTATTTGTTTTCTGTCTTGGGCACGTGACACAGTTTGACAAATGTCGTGTTCTTCACGATCAAATTTTATTGATAAAGAACAATTGGATAAAAATAATAATCGTGTGCCGCCATTGTCGTATCCATATACATATACATATATTAAGATTTATGTGAATAAACCTTTTATTTAAAATGTCATCACTCCTCGCCTCTGTAACCGCGATCTTTTCAGTGACCTTCGCCTATATCATTATAATCACGATCGCGTTATCCATATTATCGTTATCGTTACTGCGAGGGTATATAAATAGGACATCGATTGTTTCAATATAATTAATTAAAGTCGATCGCACCATCGATAATAATAAAGCGCGCACACAAGATACGAAAAAAAAGGTATCCGTTCAAATTAATAAATTGAAAGTGGCTCATTCTCACGTTTTACTTTATTTTATACGCGATCTTGATGCCAAATCACCAAAGAAATTAATTTCTTGTTTGCAAAAAATAATAAGAAAAAAAAAAAATTAAATGTTGTAATAATAACGTATAGTAATAAAATAATATTAGAAATACATGATCGCGTTTTAATTTAAAAACCATTTTATGTCTTGGGTATACAGAGATGAAAAATTCCTTTATACATATCTTATATTAAATACGTGTATACTAAGCATATAAGTTAAAAACGTGATCTTGAATGAAAAACATAAAAATATTTTATACGCATGATTACAATTTTATCGGATAATAAATCAATAACGTCTATATAAAATAATTATTATAAATCTAACTAAGGATTTTACTTAACGAACGCGTATCTTTTAGTCAAAATATTAATAAATCTTCACTTTATGGATCGCGATCGTGAATTTATAATTACATATACAGCTATACGAGTACATGATGCATGCATAATATGTAATTAAAATTTTGATAGGATAATAATAAATTGAGATCATCTCTTCCCTATACTCACACATTTATGTACATATATTTCGTATACAGTACCGACATCTGTTTTTGAACATTTCAAATTTTATTATGATCATATTTATATTCGAATCGATCGCATTTTTTGTTCACGTATGTATTTATAAATACAAGAGAGGAATAAAAAGTAAGGTGTTTAGATTAACCAATAAATTGATCTTTAATGAATTTATTTAGATTAGAATCTTTATTTAATTTTTTTTTTTTTTTTTTTTAAGAAATTAAAGAAACACATGCTGTGATATTAGAATTTTATAATAATGATTTTATTTTATTTTTTTGTTGAAATCCGTAATAAAATTAATGATGATGATAAAGTAGAAATACCCTTAAAATCAACAAAATTACTTACAGGTGCAATTCCATGTAATATACACGGTTTTCATATTATATACATATATGTTTGTACATGGTACACGTATACTTAGGAAATTTGTAATGATTCACATCGTATGTACGGAGAAATGTTTACGTTTTTTTTTTTTCATTTCATATGGGCGAAATAGGGAGATATTAAGTATTTATATTTGTAGGTAAAGAAAATTCATCTAAACATGCAAGGTACATATTTTATTGGTATGAATCATACACAAATATATTATTATGTTTATAGTGCGAGTAATCAGAAATGAAATTCGGTAAATTGTGCATAGTCATCGCTGTGCAAAAAGAAAAAAACATGACAAGGTCGCCTAGCTTTTTAAAATCAGTCACGATCTATATTAAAAAATTACTGACAATGACGGTAAATTATAAAGGCAAAACTTAACCTTTCGACCCACAGAGTTTATCATAAAGTGATTTGTATTGTAAGTATAGCTAAACTATTTGAGTGTAGATCCCAATTTCAGCGATTGTCGGGATTAATCAATTATTTGGAATTTTTAAATGCAAATAAATATGGCGGAATTGGTTGGATGGCGTTCATGACGAACGGCGTTGAGGGCAACTATTATTTGCGGTTTGTTTGCATACAGCTGCAATTTAAGATAGCCCCAAAGTAAGAAGACTTAAGCATGCGCTGTGTTGCACGTATAGCGCCGTTCTATTGGAATCACATGCTGTTTCTATCTGTAGAGCTCGCCCTTGACAGTTGTACCAGTCTCGTTTTGGAAGAAGTATAGGGGCCGATGATTCCGCCAGGCCGTACTCCGAACCAATCAGTAAACTTTCTTGGGATGCATTTAGTGGTAGTGTACCTTGTGTGGACTAATATTTCCCCAAATCCGACAATTTGGCTTGTTCACAAACCCAATCATCCAAAAATGGGCCTCATCGCTAAAGCTGATTTTTTAAATTTGGGTCAACTTCCAACTGCTCCAGGCCCAATCAGCAAAAAGCACACGGCGTTGCCTATGTCGATTAACCTTAGTTCCTGGGTCAGTTACATTTTATACGGGTGCAGAGCCAAGTCCTGACGCAAAATTCACCAAGTTGAAGTTGTAGAAAGGCCAAGTTCTTGCAGCGTGTTGCTTAATTTTGAAGGAAAGTACACAATTGCATTTTACTTGTGTATGCGTAAAATCATTTTTATTTCGTTATGGTGTTTTGAGAAGAAAGGTGCTTAAACAATAAAATATTATGCAAATATATTTTATTTGTAAATTTGGTGGTTTCATTAATACATAATTTAGATTTTAATTCTGGTTTTAACTCAAAAAAAAAATCCGTTCAAAAATAAAATTGTGTTACTCGTATATAATTAGGGACCAAAAGCATAAGCGCAAACATATTTTTTTAATTTTTTCCTATATTCCTCAAAAGACAAAATAGTAAAAAGTGAATACCAAATCCGATCAAAATAAAATTTTTCTCTTTCATTCCGGGCCTATAAGGAACATTATATATAAAACACAAATATTGTTAGTATAACAAACTAAAACACTAATATAAGAATTTACAAAATTTAAATCATACTCACATTTTGATAAAAAAAATATAATTTATTATTAAATTTAATATTTATTGTTGGAAATTATCAAAAATATTAAATTTAAATTAATTATTTTTTATTAAATTTAAATTAAGTAATTTTTATTAATTAAAATTTTATAAGTTTAAATTATTAATTTATTTTTACTAACAAACTTTTTTTATCACCCTTATTCTCATAGTCGTGTCACTTCATGTGAAGTGACAATAGTCGTGTCACGTGACATGAACATTAATATTCTTGAAGTCGATTCAAGTGATGCGGATTAAATGGTTTAAAAACACAAAATAAAACTATATTTAAACACAATGCAATTCAATAATAAAAATGCTATTTAATTTTGATGAGTTCGACAAAAAATATTCTTGTCACTTGAAAAAATTAGGTGACAGAACGTCACTTGAAGTGGCTATATTCGTAAGTTGCGACTATGAGGATAAAAAAATGTAGACGACGTGGCTTTAGTCACTTGAAGTGACGTGATACGACTTTGGGAATAGGAGTGTATTTCTGAACACTTAACGCTTTTCTTTTATGTACTCGACACCTCAAGAGCTGTCGACGTTATCTAAAAAAAACGCGTCGAGTATTTCATAATACAAAAATTCGACAACGTCGAAAAAAAAACGCGGTCGAAAATTTCATAATAGACCCCCAGTATTTTTCAAGTGTCGAACGTGGCTCGTTGTTGAATGTTAAAATATCGAAGGATATTTGTCGGTTGCGACATCTAATCTTTCGGTATTGGTTAGCCAGTCGACTGAAAATGACAGCAAGATTGTGCGTGTCAAGAAACTTTAATGTGTGCTAAAAATGGAGAATTGTGGTCACTGTGGAGGTGGGTGGTGTTGATGCTAACTCATGGATCATGGTTGTTGCATGATCCACGCAAGAGGAGAGCGACAATTGTCATGGTTGTGGTGTTCACAGCACCATGCGCGTCGCTGGATATGGATCATGGGAATTGCATGATCCACGCAAAAAAACGAAAGTGGTGACATGGTGGTGGTGTTCATTGCACCAAGTGCGCCGCTGGATCATGATAATTGCATGATCAATGTCGACGCTCCACAAAAACGAATGTGAACAAGTTGGTTCTTGTTCATAGTATGCGTGCCGCTGGATAATGGGCCTTGGAAGTTGCATGGCCCATGTAATAAAACACAAACGAAATTTGATTTTATTTACACATGAAAAGATATAAAAGTTATGCTTTTATTATTAATTTTTATTTAATTTATTATTATTAATATAAAGTATTATTTTATTTTATTATTATTCATTAAACTATTATTTAAATAAAATATTCATAATTTATTTATATATTTATTTTATTAAATTCATTAAATTAAATTCTAAATTTTATTTTCAATGAATTTACCGTATGCAATGGAGGTGTGGTGTGTTTGCGGCATGATTTGCGGTAAGCGCAAGTGGTATGCGCGACTTGCTTCAGCGGCTGGTTGGAGACGATCTGAATTCTGATTGAAGAAGAAAATTTAATTTATTTCAATTAAATAAATTTCTTCGTTTTGCTTTCGTTTCATATTCGTCGTGTTGCTTTTGCTTTCGTTTGGAATGCTCGTCGTGTGGTTTCCGTCTTGCATCTGTTGATGCGTTTACTCTGTTTAGACACACAGAGTGATGATGAGTTAGCTATGAGTTTGCGAGATGTTAAGTTTGTAACATGTACGATTAGAATATCGGTTTGCAATATTCTAACCGCTACACCATCATTTCTTCTTAAATTTTGGAAAACTGATCTGGACCGGTATTGTTGTAATATGAATTTAAGATCCTTTAAAACTTATTCGTTTTCCTCGTAAATGCTATAAAGATCACTGGGATCTCAATTTATGGCAAAAGCCTAAGTGTGAATTTAACCCCGTTCAGTCAATTGGCTTGCACGACCCCACACACATACACCCGTGCGGAATTTCTTCTTCTCCCAAATCTCCCAAGTTTACGGTGCAGAGGTGCGGATCGGAAATAATGATATATAGATTTGCAAGTAAGGCGTTAGGCAACAATGCAGAATCGCGTGATGTTTGGTTAATTTACATGTTGGAGGAGAAATTTGACGCTGAAACTCATGGACTGAAACATTATGGACACAAACATCTTATGCAGATGATTTGCCAATATTAGAAAGCCTTTTCAAATTTCTTCTAATTAGCTTTAGGTCAGGTAATCAAACAACCAAGCGAAAGGTATCGGTTCAGTCTCAAATTAAAGTTGAAGCTGATATAATCCTGAGGCGTACAACAAATATTCAATGTTCTACTGGAAGAAAGAATTAAGCAACACAATCAAGTTATGGAACAATATTTGGTTGATTGATAGGGGCAGAAGTGGAACGGGGTGCGTTGGCTACAATATCGACCAATTTGGGCCAAACTAAGTGGATGAGATGCTCAACCAAGTGGATGAGAAATTGAAAATATCCCAAATATAAAACGACTGATAACGAAAATGGAACAATGAAAAATTATTTGCCGAGACCACACACCGAGATCAACAAGGAAATTTCATTGTCAATTTACCTATGAAAGACGAGAATGAGCCACTCGGAAAGTCTTTATATTTGGCATTATCCCGGCAACGAGCAATGGAGAGAACATTTCTGAAAAATTCGGAATTTAAAAGTTTTTACATCAAGTTGTCTGAGGAATATAATGAATTAGGACATATAAAAGAGGTTACAGGTGATACAGATGGAATAACCAAATTTAGAGTAGTATTTGATGCGTCTGTGAAAACGTCCAACGGTGAAATACCCACATTAACGATGTTCTGATGGTTGGACCTACAGTGCAGCTCCATGCACTAATATTACGTTTCCGCTTACATAAAATTGCAATTAGTGTTGACATAGAAAAAATTTACCGGCAGGTTATTATCAGAAACAAATTTATGAAATACCATGCAATTATTTGGAGAAAAAACGGCCCAATGTTTTATTATCTTGCAATGAGAGTGCTAAATTATATTGAGAATATTCATTATAACAAGTATTCTATACGGTTGCGGCCACACTGAAAAAATATATGTACATACGTTGAAGATATTGTGGCCGGTGAAGATAACGTAGATCAAGCCACAATTGGATGTTTTTCTTATCATGTTAGAATGTGCACCCCGGTATTGTGGTGGGGTCCCGGTGTACAAAGAGAAAATTTTTATATGAATGCACCCAAATATTTGATTTATTAGGATGGCTGTCATCGGTATGATGATTTCAGTTGACAGGGATGAAAAATTACCACAAGATGCTAGCGCACGAGCGTATGTAGCTGAGTCGTTTATGTGAGGCATCAGACCGATCCAGATAACTATCAATGTAGCTTAATAGCGGCTAAATCAAAAATAGCACCAGTGAAAAAGATATCGATGGCTCTATTAGAATTATGCGCACCACTGCTAACTAAATTAATTAAATCAATCATCAGCTAGCTTCAACAGCTTAACCACCCGGTGGGAATATTTGGATTCTGTGATCTTGATCGAATTTATTATTTCAAAAAATATAGTTAATGCCATTTTATTCAGTTTGAGGCCAAGGAACGCTCTCATAATATAGTTTGCGTTTCTAGCTTAAACATATTTTGCCCATGTTATATAATGGTTGACTAGCTAGAAGAGAGGCAGATCAAAATTATCTAGGTGGGTAATACAATATTTTTATGTCCTGTTAGACGGAATTGGCTTCAGAAAATGTAAGCTTCGAATTGTAATGTGTAAAGGTCGGTTTTACCACATTTAATAATTTATTGCAACAAACCTCTACCAGATATTGCGTCAAACATTGTGCCTTGTGGAGGGTAAATCAACCTTACCCTAGTGGGTAATCAATTATTTTTATGTCAGGACTGAAATGGCTTCAAACGGTAAAGGCTTCATATATGTAATTTAATGTTGATTTTACCACCTTCAATAATTTATTACAACCGACTGTCACCATATTGTGTGAAATGTTACTCCCAGAACCTTGTGAATTGCAAATCAGCCTTACCCAGGGTGGGTAATAAATTAGTTTTGTATCAGGTACCGGTTAGATTGAATTAGCTTCAAACCGTAATTGGCGTTAAATATGTAAATTGAAGGTCGATTTGACTCCGTCAAGTCTAATTTTATTCTGTCTAATCTGACTGAAAAATTACGTATTTATTACATACCTTGTAAAGATTAACCTGGCAATCAGGTGTAATAAATTATTAAATGTGGTAAATCCTACCTTTAATTTTCCATTTGAACGCTTCATCGTCTGAAAAAAATTCCGTCTAAAATGACAAAAATTAATTTATTAAACACCGGATAATTTTGACCTGCCCTCCAATACTCCTAGAGAAATGATCCAAACTCTATATTACAAATCTTAAGCTTATATCGCCTGCAGACAATCCCGCCTTACCTTACACAAAAATATTTTGTTATACATCTAGATAAGGTTGACCTGCCCTTCAAAAGGCCCAAGGAGTGACATTTGATCTGGTGGTGATCTGGTGTACTAAACTATTAAAGTGATTAAATTGACGTTTTTGTTTTAATCATGTTCAAGTCTATCTTTCCAGTTTTTCCTTCAAAAAAAATTTAAATCCCCTGTATTGGGACTAATTTTAAAAAATTAAATTTTATAGAATGTTTTTTAGGACATATTTTATATTTTAGTAGTTTTCTTTATTGATTTCAATAATTCTTTAATGATAATAATCCTTTTGGGGTGAAATTTACCCTTAGGCAAATTATAATTTTTAATATATTCTGGTCCAGGAACCGATATCATATATAGCTACGAGTACATCAAAATTTACGATTTTGGCGGTACAGGTTTAATTTTAAGCTAACCGACCACTCGTTCCTCGAAAACGGTAACTGTAATAAAATCGAGATTTGTTGTAGTAAATGTGTAACAAATTATGGTATAGGTTGAGCGATGCTAATTTGGTCGGTTTAAAGCACTAAATTTTTTCACCATACATACTTTGAAAAAATCTTATTTTTTGGGTTTGATCATAACAAAATTATAAAATTTCGGCAAATAATTTTTTTTTTCCTTTATTAATTACAACTGAGACTGATCTCATCTAGCAATTTATCTTTCAAATTTTACATTTCTAACAACAAACAATTCTAATTTGTTGAGGTTAAACCCTATATGGGTTAGTTACATAATTAATTAAACCTATTTAAAATATGCTGGTATAAAATAGCGAAATTTTGACAGCAGAAAATAAGAGATTACGCTACTCGCTGCAAGTGGCAGCACTATCACTAAAGAGAATTATTTTTGATATATAATTTTCAGCGGAAATTTTTTAATCATTATGTATATATTTTTTCACTAAATAAAACATTTCAGCGGAATAAAAAATTAAAAGTGATCCGTAAAATGGTAAATTGATTGATCTCCGAAGTAAAGGAACACGGTATATGAAATCTTTAAATTTAGCAATATTCCGTCTTTCCAGCATTTCTTCCACTACTAACCAATATTTTCTGTTGTTTTTCGAATAGATTAGGTTATACTGAGACTACTTATATGGAAAATTTGGGGAAAATTCATGGACTAGAATTTTCACTAGAATTTTTTTATTTTCTGCGGCCATATTAGTTATTTTCAGTTTTTGGCCAATATCTCAAAAACTTCCACTAGTAACCAACACTTTTGGTTGTTTTTCTAATAGCTTAGGTCATACTGAGAGTATATGGAAAATTTGGGGAGAATTCATGGACTAGAATTTTTCAATCTTCTAGTCCATGAATTTTCCCAAATTTTCCATATAAGTAGTCTCAGTAGGACCTAAGCTATTAGAAAAACTACCGTAAGTATTGGTTACTAGTGAAAGTTTTTGAGATACTGTCCAGAAACTAAAAATACCTTATAAGGCCGCAGAAAATAACAAAGTTCTAGTGAAAATTCTAGCCCATGAATTTTCCCCAAATTTTCCATATACTCTCAGTATGACATAAGCTATCGAAAAACAACCGAAAATCTTGGTTACTAGTGGAAGAAATGCCGGCAAGACGGAATATTGTTAAATTTCAAGATTTCATATACCGATTTCATATACCGACTTCGGAGATCAATCAATTTACCATTTTACGGATCACTTTTAATATTTTATTTCGCTGAGATGTTTTATTTAGTGAAAAAATATATACATAATGATTAAAAAGTTTTCGCTGGTAATTACATAACAAAATTATTTCTCTTTAGTGATAGTGCTGCCACTTGCGGCGAGTAGCGTAATCTCTTATTTTCCACTGTCAAAACTCCGCTATCTTATACAGCAAATTTAAAATACTAATTTTAATTTGGTATGTTTACTAGGTCAAGTGGCCTCGTTCTTTGGAGTCTTCTTTCAACGATCTTATCTATCATATGGCGAATATAGGGATTTCCGTGTTCCTGGAGCCTTATTTCGTGTTTAGCGGCATGCTTTTTTATTTCATCTTTGATGTATTCCATCTGCAAGTCCCTGTGAAGGTCTTCATTTCTTGTGTTCCACGATGCATTTACGATGCTACGAAGAACTTTGTTTTGAAACGTCTGTATCATTTGATATGTAAAGTTTGGTCCAGTTACAAACCGCATTGGTAATCTTCTGGAGTTTGCTCGTTGCATCAGCGACATTACTTCCAATCGCCATGCTTGCTGTGTCATCTGCAAAGGTGGCTATGGTTCCTTCATTTGTTTTTGGAATATCCCTTGTATATAATAAATACATTATTGGTCCTAAGACACTCCCCTGCGGGGCACCAGCAGAGATTTATTTTAGTTCGGAGTATTCATCCTCATATTTTACGCGAAAATGTCTATTGGATAAATAAGATTTTAGAATGGCATACAAATGCTTCGGCAAATCTCGATGCACCTTGAATTCCAGTCCACTATGCCAGACTTTATCGAATGCTTGGGTGACGTCTATAAATATGATGGAGCATACTTTTTTACGTTCTAACGTACTTTAAATAATGTTGGTGATTCTATGCTTCTCTGAATTTAAATTGATGTGGAGCAATTAGTTGTCGCCCCTCAATTATTGGTTTAAGTTTTTTTAGTAACAATTTTTCAAAGAGTTTCGGCATAATTAGCAGCAATGAAATTGTCCTGTATGATTTTTTATCGTTAGATGGCTTATCAGGTTTTGCTATCATGATTACTTCTGCTACTTTTCATTGCCTTACATATTTTAACCGAAAGCTTGTATTGATTATGTGTAATAGCATACGAAATTCCTTATCTGGTAGAGCCTTGATTATTGGACCTTCGGGCTTTTTTAACATTCATGTTGCTTTTTACTTCTTCTTTTAATTCTTTGAGAGTTACTGGGCTTATATCAAAATTATCTATGCTTGTGGATTGGCATTATATTTTCATTAGCCGTTTGTTTTGGTGTTGGTTGGAAGATATCCTCGAGATACTCCGCAAACAGATCATCCTTCTCTTAAGGACCTCTTGCCCCACGTTCCGTTCTCCTTTTTAATTGAAGGCACTTGCATTTTGGGTATTTTGAGACCCTTCGTCGCTTTCCATAGTGAATAATCAGATTTTTTTTCCATCGGCTAGGCTAACTAGATATCTGTTGATCTGTTAAGAATTGTTTTGTTCTCCGGTGTTCTAGTTATTTGTCAGTTTTCACGTGCCCGTCGTTTTTCTCTTACCAACTCTCTAACTTCCATTGGGAGAATATGTTAAGCTTCTTCTTATTTTGTATAATGAGGGTACTTGCCAAAGCAGCATAGTGAATGTTTCATTGAGTTGTTCTAATTCAACTTCCAACTGGTGAGAATTTCTTATTGGTACCTAAAGATTGATTTTTTCCTCCATTACTTAATCTGGGTGCACTCTCCCTTTGAAGTACCATTTCACAGACCGTCATGATAACCGAGGAATGATCCGATACTAGAGAATCTTTAATATGAATATAGTTCTGGAATATAACTCTTGCTACATAAAAGTCTATTAGGTCAGGTATTTTCGTTCCGTTACTGGGTCAGTATTTTGGGGAACAACCAGAGTAAAATTCACATTTTGATGTTTGCTCTGCTTGAAGCAATTCTGTACCTTTTGACGTCGTAAGTCTAGATCACCAATAAGTGGTTTTCGCATTAAAGTCACCTCCAATAAAAAATCACGTCCAAGCGATTTAAATAGTTTAAGGTAGTTCTCCCTTTTCAAGTTATGCCGGGGAGGACAATATATGGCGGAAATAGTAAGCTGTCTGTGTTTAATTTGGATCTTTACAGTAGCGACTAATATTTTCTTTTATTAGCAATACCGAGCCACCTCTTGCTCTTTCTGCTGGATGAATGGAGTGATATTAGTTATAACCCCGTATTTTAACAAACGAAGATTTAACTAAATGGCTTTCAGATATTAAGAAAAATATTGATTTTTTCTAAATTAAAAAATATTTCTATTTCTGGAATATGTTGCATAATCCCATTCGCATTCCAGCCTATTTTGGAAGTTGTGTTCTTACTTAACATATTGTGTTGGATTGATCAAGTATTATGTTGTTCAGATTACTTTGGTCATCTAGCCGCTTTGTAATAGCGGCAATGCTGTATGATTTCCATAATTTGGTTATTTTCGGAGCCCATATGTTTGGTTGAACCCAAACCTTTCACTACTTGGGCGAATGATCGTCTTTGCCCTGTGTTGCTTGGTTGTGGGTTTTGATCCATCATGATTTGATAATTGAACCTGTCGATTTTCGTAATTTAGCGGCTGATTTCTTGTTTTGTTTCTTAATTTTTGTAGTTGCTTAGAAACCTCACAGCCTCGATAATTAGCGGGATGTTGGCCCTTACAATTTGTACGTGTGTATGTATTACATTTTAATTCGTTGAAATAATTAAAATATTCTAAAACTAATAATTAAAAATATTAAATACGATTAACTAATAATGATCAGTATATCGATTTATTTATTTTTACTATTAAATCAAAAAAAAATCACACTACATCACATAAAAATTGTAGGTGATCATTTTTGACATCACTTTGGCTCACGGCGAGAATCAAAATACCAAAATTTGAATGAGGCGACTTCACTAGGGGCATAAATGCCTGTCATTTCTTGCATTGGGGTATGTGTGTTGTGTTTCTCGTCATTGGTTTGATTTTCACCTTCATGTGAAGGATTCCTTTTATTCCATAAATGTTATGAATCCCCTTTTACTGATAGTTTGGTTCCCTTCCTGGATTTCTGTTTTCTCTTTTTGTAACAATATACACAGCACCTAGTATTTTAAGACCTTTATTTTGTAAGTCTTCCATTATTTCTGCTCCATTATGCATGCAGACCTCTTGCGATGTCTTTTATAGGTCGTGCCTAATAGGTAAACCACTGATACTTTTCAATATTCAATTTCATAGATAAGATTCTATAAGTATCTAAGTCCAGAGTAATAATTTTCAAAACGTCATTGTTTTGCGCTGCTACCTTATAATCTTTGTCAGTAACTGAATTCATCAGTGACTGAATTTCCAGGTAACAGTTACACCCACAATATTTATTGGTGGGGGTTGCTTTTATTAATGTTGCACCAAATTTGGTGTAATGTTCTCGGTAGATTTACTACTTTTTGGTTGATTAGCTCTGGGTAGAACAACTTTTGAATCTGGACTAGATTCTCCCCTACCATTTAATTGCTCACCCTCCTCAGGTGATTGTTTGGCTACCATGTCAAAATAATCCAAACTGGATACAGCAAAGGCGTCACCATTATTTGTGTTGATTGCTGAAATACAAACAAAGCTAATTTTAGGTTAGGTTTTGGAATGAACATTTTGTTAGAATACTTATCTTTTAAATTCAAATATTGCCTACTTGTTAAAATTAATTATCTTTATTGTTGTTGTTGAATTTATTACCTAAAAGTAAGAAAAATCTATATAAAATCATAATTATGTAAAATAAATTAAATTTATACTTACCTTGTAATGTTTACATAAAAATAATGACAGATCAAGAGTTGAATTCTCGTATCGCAACAAATTAAATTCGATACCCAATAAACAATGTTGAATTAAATGTATGCAACCAATCCGTCGAGTTAATGAATTGCGAGAGTAATAGAGATTTTTGTCAATACAGATTTATGTGTGCAAAAAATAAAATCGAAGCCATTGTTACTCGAGCTAAAGTGAAAATCACTTCTAAAAATTAAATTATAATAAATTTAACAAAAAATCAAAATTATTTTAATTAAAATAACAACGGTTCATTTTACTGTGGAAGGCATTGGGCTAAATTGCCGTTAATTGTATCGAAGATTAAAGTTGGTCGTAACCGGAATACCAACGTTGGGATTTTACGTGCGTTTACCCATCTCATGAAAGACAGCGTGGGTTTTAAGTTTTATCTTCGAGCGTACTCCAACAGTTATGATTCAGATTTTCTTTTCTTATACTCTTTCTGGAGTGTTTTTTCTTCTTTAGGATCCAGCCCGTCTCTCTTTGTAATTCATCTTCGTCAATGAAATAAATGAATTTGTCTGGTTCAATGCTTCCTATATCGTAATCTTCTTTTTTGAATCCCAATTCATTTTTAAGTTTTCATTTTCTCGCTTTAGATACTCAATTTCGTCACTTAGCTTATGGCAAATAATTGCTGAATATGCTCTAGTCTCGCCAAGAGGTCCATATTCTCTTTTTCTTGTAAAGTAAAATTTCCAGCGACATCACTTATTTTGTGTAATGTTGGTCGAGGACATCTAGTTATAACGTTAGAAAAATCATCGGCTTGTTCAGCTACCGAGTTGCTTCTATTTTTCTTTATCGGTGATCTTCTATGGAACGGAGTTGATGTTCCTTGATAATACAATAGATCCATAGGGTCAGTCTCCAGAATCCATAGGGTCAGTCTCCACAGCAGTGGATTTGATATTGGTGTACCACCTGGGGTAATATTTCATTTTGTTGATACCATTGCAGAGTTTTGATTGACTAATTAGCTATTCTGCTTCGTTCTACAGAACATTGCCCATAATACGCCGTATCCATTTATGAATACTTCATGAAGGCTGTCAATCTCGTACTCATCGGCGAATATACAATCGTATACACATCGTTAATTTTTAGAGCCAAAATTGAGTAAAATGACTATGTCAAAACTCCAAACCATCTTCAAAATTCCATCTTGCATTTCAGTTTTATCATCAAGAAATCGCCGAGTAATATTTAACACGGTCAGGAAATGTACTTGCCAGTGTGGTTAATAGTCCTTTCAATGACCTGCTTCAATTCGAATTCATTAAAGTCAAATTTAAAAAAAAAAAATGTAAAACTACTTAATTAAATTCATTTTTATGTAATCACAATTTTTTTTGACTGCAAATCCAAATTGAGTGTTTTTTTCTTCAATTTCTTACTAAATACAAAATACTTTTACTTTATATTGACAAGGTGACCAGATTCCCACCATATACACACTGTACATATTTTGGCACATGTCAACACTACTATTTGGTCTACCTGTTATCGCAATATTGCAAATTTCTTATTATGTCCATTCATTATTGACGACATTTAGTCAATTTAAAAAAAAATGTTTTCCTTACTTTGTATTTTTTCAACATGTTCTTCTTATACCTTTTAAATTAATCCTTTGATTTGTTGTTATTGTTGAAAAAAGAAAAATGTTGGCAAAATTACCGATATCTTTGTTAAAATATATACTTAATAATGACATTTTCTTTTAGGAATGGGATAATATACAATTTATACTGGCACACACCAGTGAGATAAAAAGAGAGAGAGCGAGAAAGAAATGGAAGGTACGAGTTAATAAATTGTGTGAAAATATTATTGGAATTCAATTTATTGTGGTTTTTATATATTTTTAATAAGAATAATAAGAAGAAGTCTATTTACGAAATTCACATACAATAAGCGCAAGGAGGTTGATTATTTGTTGTTATTCAATGGAATCCGGTTTTGTTGAGAATTATTTTTTGTCTTTTTAACCCATATAACCCGTGCGGTATATACCAATTGCGAATATTGTAGTATGCATCTAACTCGAAAGGGTTACCAGATTTTGTAGTTCTTCGTAAGAATAATTACAAAAATTCAATTTGTCATACACAACAAAATTTAAACGATTTGTCGGTGTAGATACACAGAATAAACAAACGACATGCGAAAATTTGGCCAACGCGAAGAAATATCCGCATACTACATACATAAAAACCACTTTAATGATACAATTCGATAAGGTGTTGTATGATTTATAGGTTAATATACGTGTGAACATGATCTTTACGAATTTTAATTGTTATACATATTGAGAATATATAAAATACATATAAAAAGGGTTTCATATAACTATTATTAATTCATTATCAAACGATTTACTAATTGTGACAAATTTGATGAATTGAATATTTCAACCAGACAAAACTATAAACCGTTATAAACCCATACAATAATCTCTACACACTCCATCAAAATCAAATTTGGTTCCTTCACATACGATACAATCTCTTAACGTGTTGATTGATGTTTTCAAGATGATATCCAGATGTCAATGTCTTTATGGTTCATATAGACATAGACACGTCACAAGAACAATTAATTTGTCATACGATCAAAAGAAAATATGTAATGTAACATGGCAATAATCTGTTAGATTATTGACTTCATATAAATATATTTATCTTATATGTGGTTTCACCATCATTGCAAAGATAATTTTGTTGTCGGCATATTACCGTGTTCTTCATATACATACATGTATATCGTATATCGTACGTTACCAATACATTACACATGAACAATTGTATAACAAATGGCAACACACATATAAACGTCTATAAAAATATTTCTCTCCCTAAAACAAAATTTTTGTTTTGTTTTATTAAATTTCCTGGATGAAAAGGGATATTATATTGTGTGTATTTGCAAAACGAACAATGAAAAACCCGAAAACGAATAAAAATACAAGGATTTATTGCTTTCGCCGAACATCAAAAATTTGTTTTTTCGGTGTTTTATTTTATATTGCATTTGACTTAAGTATCGAAAATGAAATAAATTTTTCCTTTATTTTTTTTTATTTTTATTTTGAGGTTATAAACCTCATAATTTCGATGACATTATGATTGATGAATGTGCGCTCTAACGGCCATTTTCACAATTTTATAGCGAGTCAGTTAAATTAAAATTCGATTTGGCGCCATTTTGTATCGAGTCTATAAAAAAAGCATAATACATAATAATAATTTCCTTACATTTAATATTTAATAAGGATTTAATTTTATTTATTTATTTTTTTTTAAAGGACTTAACACACACACAAAATCATAATACATGGTAAATGTCAAAATATGTATTTTTATGGGACTCGAAAATGTTTAGTGATGTAGAAAAAAATGTAATTTGTTAAGTCTCTGTGAACGGGAAGATTGGTTTACGTCTGTAAAGAGAAGGTGAAATTCCCTTGGTTGTGGAGCAGCTGAGCTTTATTATTATTTTTTTTTCTAATATAAGACAAACATTTTTTATAGATTTTTCTATAAATTTTATTTTATTTGGTTGGTTTGGTGATAATATTTACAGTTATTACTATGACTTGCTGCGATATCGGTAGTTATCCGAAAAGACAAAATATAAAAGAATTGGAAAATAAAAATGAAAATGAAATGAAATATAGGGGAAAATTATTGCTTTAGAAAAATGTGCATCGGGGTTATGTATATACTTGGTATTACATGTATGCGGTGTGTTGTTGTTTTGATCTGTTTATTTATATGACAGATTTAGGTTGGTTTCAGGGCATTTCAATCTTTTATTTTCTAAGGAATTTAACCGGTGTGAAGTTTCTAACGTTAAAAAGTGTAGGACACAAAAAAGTGGCAATATAAAAGTGTAAGTGGTTTTACGATTCTGACGTTAAACAACAATTTATGATAAATTAAACAACAATACTTGAACAAAATTAAAAATGTATGCCAAATTTAAATTTAATCATTGTACATAGCATAACTTATGTCAAAATATAGTACGAATAATAACCAAATGGTAATCAAAGGGGATGAAGTGGGCTATCTAAATATATTGACATAATTTTTCAAGCATATAAAGTTCTCCACCCAAATAGGCAGAAGTAATGCTACAGTATGACAGTTATCGCAAAATATGGCGATGTGCTCTGGAGATATATTAAATATGGTAATCGAAGAGGAGGAAACGGTCTATCAAAATACAACGGTTTGTGCCGTTCCAAAAAATAGGGAAATGTGCTTGCACGGTAACATACGTTAATTGATGGGGAAGAAGTGAGCTATCTTGGGCTCGATTTATTCTATTTTAATAACCCACTTCATCCCTTTCGATTACCATGACATCGTGCTGGCACAGCACCAAATTTTGCAATAATTACTTCCGTAGAACGATTAAATTTAAATCTGGAATATCTTTTGACTTTTTTCAAGTATTGTTGTATAATTAATCGTAAAATGTTGTTTGTTGGCAATTTTTTCAAAGTTACGCAACGGCATGCTCTACACTTTTTTGAACGTTAGAATTTTCACACCGACTTAGTTACCTCAAACGTCTTAATCGCCGTGTTGCAAAATCGGTTAAATCGTCCGGCTTCATGCCTCAATGACTGGGTTGTTTTGTTACCAAGCAATTGAGACACGAAGCCTATCTGAGAGGTGTCATCATCGCTAAGTATAGTAATGATGAGACGTGTACTTGGTTTTGTACGAAGGTTGGCAAAATCAAAGATATCAGCATGGAGCTATTATGAAATAATCCGATATCGGATTTTTTCCGAAAAATCCGATCCGCCGCAAATTTTCCTATTATGAAATTGTTTGGTCGAATTTGTCAAATATAAGGATGAAGTTAGTAATAATGCATTTTGTATAATTGACTTGAAGTTGTTAGTTTTTATTTTGTTGTTGTTTTATAATTGACTAATGACTTGTCAGATGTAATCTATTTCTTTTTTATAATATTCTGTGCACTCAGAAAAAAGATTACTACCAAATACTTAGTTAAATTAATTTGGTTGTTTTAACACAAAATTCTGATCTAAATAAACCAAACCTCTTGTTTAATTTAGAAACTTGGTATTTTCTTACTTGGTTACTACAAAACTGAGTGAAATTTGAGTTACCAGGATGTTGGTACGTAGTTTTGTTTAATTTACCCAAAAACAATTTTGTTAGGTGAACAGTATTCTAGTTATAACTAACCAAGTACTTTGGTTTATCTTAATTAGTTATTTTGACCAAATAAGTTTTGTCATATAAGACTTAAATTCTAGCGAATCAATAAAATTCGCTAAAGCATTGTGATTATACTTTGAATGTAAGTTCAAAGTATTTTCATTATTTTTGTAGTTTGATCACTGCAATCTGATAAGACGACCAACTTTTTTAATTCAACGTGTTGGTTTGGTAACCCCACCGTGATGTAATATGTTCAACCTAAAACGTTTGCAACATTTACCGCCATTTTTGTTACATTTACTAAGAAAATTTAATAGAATTAAACTAGTAAAATAATTTATTAGTAAAATAATTTTTTCCCTTGGTTAATTTAACAAAATATTAAGTCACTGTTACCAATTATTTTCCATTTCTATCCAATAAATTAACCATATGTTTTTGGTAATATTAACTAAGTTAAAAATTAAATAACCAGGATTTGGTTATTTTACATTGAAATTTTATCCAACTAAGATCTTGTTCGTTTTTTAACTAAGAGATTTGGTTGATCGAAAATCACCAAGTTTTTGGCAAAGTAGACTTTGTGTTTCTATTGACCCAAGTTTTTCTCTGAGTGTGTGTGAAATATAAATATATGTATATATAAATAGGTTTTAAAACGTGGTGGACCTTTATCCCACAAATTATTAATTTGCTCCTTAACTGTTGAAAATTTAAATAAATTTTTGCGATTTCCTCATTTCGTTTCATAAAACCTATAAATAACTCGACTTGTTATCCAGTTGTCATCAAGTTGTTGTAGTCCTAATAAATTCAAAACAAATAATTTAATGATAATTATGGATCCGAAGGCGGATTTTGCTATTATGAAAATACGATATCGAAAAATCCGCTATTATGAAACTAAAAAGAGAAAACGAAATCGTATTTTCTGAAAATCGAACGTTAAAATCCGACTGCTATTTCCGACTGCTGACGACTCTCATTTTAAATCAATATATATTTTTTTACGAAATATAAAAACTAAAAAAAATTAAATTAAACAATATTTAAAATGTAAGTGTAATATATTTAAATAAAAAATATTCATATTTGACCCTTTGCACTCGATTTATTTTCAAGGTTGTTGGTATTATTTTTAGCTAAACGAATTAAAATAGTTTACAGTGGTAAAATTGAACGTATTATATTTATTTCATTTATTACTATTATTAAATGTTTTAATTTTTGTGATATTTTACAGTGTGGTACTGGTATACGAGTTTTAAAGTAAATTAGTATTGTCACTTTCAGTGTGACATTCGAATGCAAAGGGTTAAATGATAATTATTTTTAAATTATTTATTTTGAAATTATTAAGACTACAACAACTGGAGCATTATGGCTAACTACAAGCTTATGCTTGACAAATTCGACCAAACAATTTCATAATAGGAAAATTCGCGGCGGATCGGATTTTTCGATATCAGAAAAAATCCGTTATCGATTATGTCAAAATAGCCTCCCAGATTTTTCGATATCGGATTTTCATAATAGCAAAATCCGCTTTCGGATCCGATATCAAAATTTTCATAATAGCCTCCCTGGATAGTAGCCAACTATAAGTTGAGCAACCTCCGAAACATATTATGATCCCAGCGCCGATATTCGAATGCCTCGCTAATCGTTTGTTTACAGGGTTAATTGGCGGTTCTTCGAGTATATTACTGGGTTCGTATCCCCTTTGTAGTACGTACTTGAGTAGTTCCACTTTAGGATCATTTCAGACAGTAGTTATTTTTATTATTTTAATTTTTTAAACTGGGGGGCTATTTTGAACTAATCCGATATCCGATTTTTCCGATATCGAAAAATCCGATCCGCCGCGAATCTTGATATTATGAAATTGTTTGGTCGAATTTGTCAAATATTTATAAGCATGAAGTTAGCAATAATGATTCTGTTGTTGTTGTTGTAGTCCTAATAAATTCAAAATAAATAATTTAATTATAATTATTATTTAACCCTTTGCACTGGAAGTGACCATACTAATTTACTCTAAAACTCGTACAGCAATCTGTAGACCAAAAAAAAGTACCACACTGTAAGAGATTAAATAAATACTTATACATTTTATACATTGTTTACTTTAAGTTTTTTTAGTTTTTATATTTCGTAAATATAATATATTGATTCAAATAGTTGAAGAAACACACTTTCGATAACAAAAAATGAAATTCGTCGATTTCGTTTTGTTTTTTTAGTTTCATAATAGCGGATTTTTCGATATCGGATTTTCATAATCACCAAATCCGCTTTCGGATCCGATATCGAATTTTTCATAATAGCCCCCCCCCTGATTTGATTAATGATTGCCATGCTCACTTTAGGACAGGTAATCTTGTATCATACCAAAGCAGTCATGTTTGAGCTTAGGTCGCTGTTTGCTGTAGCACATAAAAATCTCTGACGGAACAGATATGCTTGTCAACCTAAAATCTTCAACTTCATGCAAAACGCTTGTAGTAGCATCAGGTTATCTTTTTCACGACGCTGTTTCATCCCCACCTTCGGAAAGGTTCGCCTTGTTAAGTGGGGCAAGAATAAGACTTACTTGTGGTAGGCTGCGATTGTAATGCTCATCACTCATTATGGGGTGGCCCCAATAATAACAATACGGGTTCTTTTCTGTCTAACTATCTAATGATTCTGAACTTGAAATCGTTAATAAAGGATGTGCGCCGACTTTTATGTATGGAGGGAAGTGATTGATATTAGTTTCTGCTCTATCTCAATTATTGATTTGCTATTCAACTGGACAGTGACTAATAATATTTTTTTTCTCGCTCCATCAGACTACAGACGTATCGCTGCAACCGCTGATAATTTCAATGAGATACGTAAGGCTGACGGGATTAAATTGCTTTCAAAAAATCTTGTCCTCTCTATAAACGAAAGAGACAGAAACAGAATAAGCCATTTTGGTGTTACAATCAAAAAGCTAAGAAAACCTACCCGGAAACTTAAGAATAGAGCCAAAAGATCCAACATTTAGAATTTTTGGGATTTATTCTTAGCAGCATAAAGAGAATATAAAAGGAGTTGATACGCTCAGGGCTTCTTGGATTAGTTTTTATGAAGAAATTAACAGTCTTCTCGACATCACTCGACTTAAAACTTAACTTAATCGGTCTCTGATCTAATATTGATTCTTGCAGACGCATGTACGGGGTATTTCTGTATGTATGCTGACCTCCCCTGAAAGAGAAATTGCAGAATTACTACTGACTGTTTATTTCTCCGATTGTGATTTTATTAACTTTGAGTCTGTTGATTTTGGGGTACTCAACGCTACTGGCAATCCACCTGACTGCCGCACACAGGCTAGTTACTCTCGAAGTCTTGTGCTATAGTTGTTCATCCTTTACACCGTAATAGACAGGTTGGCCTGATGGTATCTTTCCTGCTGAATTACAAGTACAACCCGGGTTTAACTTCTCCTTCGAGATCACTTCATATTTTTCAAGCTTGCATTGCTTTTGCGATTTTCCCGTAATCTTGCAGCAGATGCAAAATTAGTTACATCCCTAAAACTGGCATGCCGGATTACACTAATCCTAAAGCATATAGGCCTATTAGTCTCTTTTCAACCCTTTTCAAATCGGGTGAAACTGCTCAACATGAACTTGTTACAAGAAACGAAAGATAGCTTAATATTAAAGGGAATCTCGTGAGTTCGTTTTTGGATATTGCAGATGCCTGTCGATATCACATAGTTTTCTACCATTATCGACACCTGCAATTATTTTGGTATTGATCGAACCATCGTTGCATAGATTGAACTCATCCTCAGGTCTCCCATTGCTGAGGTCGAGCTCGATTATTCTTCAGCCTCCGCTAAATTCTCCAGGGAGGTGTTTCTCACTTTTTTTATGTATCTTGGTGATTGATGACTTATTAATTAAACTACACCAATCTGGCTTTATTGCTTAGAGATATGCTAATGATTAGAATATCACTGTTTCAGGTAAACACTTAACAATCAAGTAGTTGTAGAGATGTGGTGCCTTGAGAAGGGTTTACGCGTTAAACTATCTAAGACCAAATTACTGGTCTTTACTAGACGAAAAAAAGGTGGTGAACTGTCTATACCTACTCTTTCTAGAGAAAGGATCAGTAGATCAGATGCCGTCAAACATCTTGGCATTACCTTAGACAGTAAACTTTCCTGAAATCTTCACCTTGAAAGCAAACGAGAGTATTTGGAAAGGCTGATTCTCAAAATGCTGATGTTTACTTCCCAATCGGTGTTCGTACCTATGTTATTTTATGCTTTTGTTTGGTGACCCGTGGTAAAGTTGAATCTCGCAGTTACCAGTCTTCAGGTTATGGCGTACAGGCCTATTGCCGGAGCCATGTCTTCGACTACGATCCTCGCTTTGCAGATCATTTTGTTCCTAGCCCGCTTCAGTCTTTCATTCTAGGTATGGTTTGTTCCGTCGCGTTCAGACTAAAGTGCATTGAAGGCATTTACAAACAATCTCTTCAGTTCATCTATATCAGAAAACATTATGTTTAATGACAAACTGTTACCAGGATTCTATACTTCGTTGATTCCTTCCCAGTGGTTTACCCACCGAGAGACCTTTGGTTGTTCCAAGACTTCAATAACCATGCTAGTGGAGTTTATCCAAACTAATCTAAAAAATGCAACAACAACAAACTTATTGTAATAGCATTTGTGTAAGTAAACATTCAGGCGAATTCATATTGTGTCATTTAGGCGAGATGTGATTTTTAAATGGGCCGCAACAGGTACATTCCAAAGTCATTCTAAATAGTCATTCTAAATATTTTCTATGTGTCACTAATAAATTATATGATATTCTAATAGGTCTGACAGGGCAACGCATGAGATTTAAAAATATCATTTTTTTAATGGGCCTTAGTACATGCCAAAGTCATTCTAAGTATTTTCTAAGCATTTAGCATGAACTTCAGTTATATAATTTACTAGAGACCCTAGGTTGGATTTAAGCAGTCTACCAATGTCACTGAAGTTTATGCTAAATGCTTTGAAAATACTTAGAATGACTTTGGAATGTACTAAGGCCCATTAAAAATCACATTTCGTCTAAATTACAGAATATAAATTAGCCTGAATGTTTACTTACAGCAATGCTATTACAATAAGTTTGTTGTTGTTGCATTTTTTGGATTAGTTTGGATAAACTTCACTATAGCATCAATAACCCGGGTGCATAGAGAAAAGTAATATAAACAGAGGTCTGCATACAAAATTTTGAAACAACTTTTTTAGATTGTAACCCCAAAATACAAACTCATTTTACGACTAAAATAATAAACTTAGAATATCCAACTCTTCGAATATTCATTTAGCGTTTCTTTGACTTTTCATATTGCTTTTGTTTCAATTTTTTTTCGTTCAGATTATAACCGTAATTTTAAATTTAGTAAACATAAAACCGGATCGTGACCCCATATTTTACTATGAAAATATGCGTAAAAATTTTGTATGCAGCTTTACTTCTGTTTATATTTATTTTTTTCTGTGCCGGGTGTCTGAGTCGGTCATGTGCTGGTCTTAGAACCTAATGCTCTTCACTTGATCTACGATCTTACGTCAGTCTTGGTTGAACCTGCATGTAGTTATCAAGTTCATGTAGGTGCCGGCTCATTGTGATATTGAGGGAAATTGTAGCTGATTCTTTGACAAGGATACTTTATTTGAGAACATTATTTGAAAGTTCGCTATTCTTACGGATCATGGCTGTTTTAAACTCCATTTACAAAAAATGGGGCTTGCGCGAGGTTCATTGTGTGACGATTGTTTTAAAGAGGTCGACGACATCATTCACTTTGTTGTATTGTCCAGCCTTCGACTTAGTTAGGTCCCGATTTCTTGGTCACAGAACTTTGAATATATTTAGATCAGTTGTCCTGACTGCCTTGGTTCAAGCTCTTGCAGTTAGTGAAAGCAGCGGAACGCATTTGCGATAGAACTTCTTGGGTTCCAGCCCCTTTAACAAGAATAAAAATATCTCGGACGTCCATTCCAGAAATTTATTTGGTTTCTTACAATGCGCATGACCCTAATTCTGCACCAGTCTTTTTAGTACAATCCAATGAAAATGGTACTAGAATTTTTTAGAAATCTGAAAATTGTTTACAGGTTCCGCTAGGCTGCAGTTCGTATGTGTTTCTGTTAACATTTGTTGAAACGTACTGGGAGTGGTACTGGAGTTTTTTTTTACAAATTAATTACAACATGTTGACATAGTTCAACCCCCAAAAATCTACCCCTAAGGGGTGTAACCCTTTAAACAACATATTTTTCATTGCACCACGCTTTTTGCATTTCTGTTAATATATTTTATACTATGGTCAGGAAGGTAATTCGAAGCATTTTGTGATCTATATTTAAAGGTGTGGGGTGCTCAAACAAAATCGGGGGTACCAATTTCTTGTACAAGAAAATAGTTCAATGCATTTTGAACGGTTTTTGTGAGTGTGAGCTGTGGTAATAAATTCGAGGGTACCTATTCCTAGTACAGCCAAAGAAATTGGATGCATTTTTGTTGTATTCAGAGGGTATGCATACCTTGTATACATAATGTGCTATTTCATTAAATTTAAGTGTGGGCTGTTTCAGTTGAAGTAAGTTTATTACCAAACCAGACGATTATGGTTTGTAAAGATAATTTTCCCAATACATTGTTATTATTTTGTAAACATTTCTAGTATCGCCCCGATACAATTTACTTTGACAACGAGAAGCGTAGTATAACGTAACAAACTTGTAATTAATTTGTAAACATTTCTAGTACCATCTTCATTGGATTCATTAGTGACCTGCAATGAAAACTGTTATCCTGTTTACAAGAAATATGAAAAAATGTCTGCATTATTTTTAATTTTATGTAATCTCGGATATAGGAAGATATAGCAGGGTTCGCAAGTACTTCTACTTTAGTATGCCAGAAAAGGATTTTTTTAAATCCTCTATTTCGCGTGCCAACCAATTTCAAAATAACATAAAATAAAATAATTTATTTAAATAGATAAACAATAGTTTTAATTTTAATTTAGTTCATAAATGTGTTATTCCATAACAGTCTTAATTATAAAATTAAGGACCAAGAACAACTTAAAATAAAATTCATAGTAACCAAAATTTGAATCTATAAAATTATAAAAGAATCTGTAATTAATGCCTCTATTATGGTGCTCACCTCACCTCACCGAGCGACTCACCTCATCAATCGTTGTGAGTCAATTGAGTTAGATTTTTGTACTATGGTTCTCGCTTTTATTTTGGTGAGATGTGTTTGTTTATTATGACAATTTCCATTAATTTTAAGTTTTGGACATATATTTTTCACAATATTGGCGTTTCGTGCATTTTTCATTAAAAGTTCAAAATTTGGGCCTAGAAATATTTTTATATTAAAATCATATTATGCAATAATTTTATAAAATTTTATGAAAAAAAAAATCTTACGTTTTTCTACCATCCATCAAAATCAAATGTCAAAAAATTATTATGAATTCACCAGTATATTGTTGGTGGATTTGACAACTAGTCACCTCACCACAGCCAAGTATAATATTAAATATTTCAAAATGGTGAGTTCAAGTCACTTTATAAAGCACTCATAAGACCTGTGCTACCTCTAACGATTGTGATCTACCTTCGAAAGGAAGGTCATCCATTCAATTTTGGTCCTATTAAAATTGCGAACAATGAATATCGGATTCGTATGAACCACTAAATAAAACAACTTCACGTGGAGAGCGACAGACCGAGACGAATGGAGAACCATAGGCCGGGTGGAAAAATCCCTTCATGGGATGTGAAAGCTAGAGCTCTAGAATACCATAATGAGGGCATAAATTCGAAATTATGGAAAATTTATCGTTGCGTTTTACTGATGATTTAACGATTTATTATGGTTCCTTAAACCATTTTCAATAATGGTTCTTAAATTTTCAAATTTTTCGCCACCAAATTAGGCTACACTAAAATTGATGCAATTCAGTATCAAACTCATCAAAATTCATCCAGACAAAATCGTGAAAATTACCATCAGAATGAACTTGTCAGGGTAACGAACAGATTTAATAAAGTTTTTAATTATTTTGACGTAGTGGCGAAATGTTCATGTGTTTGTATTAAGCACCTCGCTAAATTGTGCAAATGCCTCTCCTTTTTCAAACATGTCAATATCTGCTATACACTTTTTATAATTGGGAAAATATTTGAGAAGTGGGTAATTTGCAAACGAACATGCAATGTATTCCTTAAGTAACTGCAGCTTCACATCAAAAGCGGTAACATGACCGAATAATATATCTATACTGTTTCGCTGCATTTATTATTTAATTCATTTAAATGAATGCTGAGCTTAGTTAAAAACATTAACTGCATTAACCAATTGGTATTGGTTAACTCCGGCGATAACTTTTTCTTGTCTAGCAGAAATAAACGAATGTCGTCCGAACAGTGAACAAACCTTTTCAATGTTAAAGCTCGACTAAGTCAACGAACGGAATTATACATCAGGGTTTCTTATGGTGTATTCATATCGTTCATTAACTTTTTAACTTGTCTTTTCGATAAATCACTATAGCAACGATATTTTTTATAAATTTAGCAACCCTATCCATTACATGATTTTATTGAAATAATCCATATTTTGCACATAAAACATCCAAATGGATCAATGTAATCCCATTACTGGGTGACCTATTTCTTTTTCCAATAAAGTTTTAAATCCAGACTCTTTGCCGATCATGCTTGGGCATCCAGCAGTAGAAATTAAACAAATTTTTTTAAACTGACATTCGAACCAATTAAAGCTTTTTGACAACTTGTAACGAGATGTTTTTGAAGCCTGGCATGGTTGTGTGTGTAGCTCTACGTCGTTGCAGGGTAGTATGGCTTCATATCTCGTACTGTATTTGAACATGCCAATATCCTAATGGTTAATTGCGACCGTTGATTACCGTTTCTATTCGACGCCCTTCACATCATCCTCTGATTTTTAATTTAATACAACCTCATTTCGAAAATTTCAAATTGTTTAAATTTATTATATTCATATTATATTGTTTTATAACGTTCTAAAATATAAATGGTGAACTAGGATATAATTAAGACTAATATGCCCGATACGTGGTTTAGAGTCAAATTTTGTATAATAATAATAGTATTAATATCGACCTTGATACTACTATGTTCATACGATACAACATACATTTAACAGTTTTAAGAAAACAAAATCTTTAGTAATTACTGGTTCAAAAACTCACCCGTTCTAATCAGATATTTTCCGGTCCTTCCAGGAGCGCTCGTGGTTGAACTGCCGTGTGTACACGCTATATCCAATTAAATATAAAATAAATATTTGTTTTTCTTAACTCTGTATATCACGACAATTACTGCCTTGTGGCTCGGACGACTTAATACCGTACCACCGATTTAAATTATTCGCACGATCGAAATAGGCAACTTAATTATTATTATTTTAAAGTACCACAAACTTAAACTTTTTTTTTGAGCGTATATCGGCAACTAATTTATGTATACTAATTATAATTTATGTATAAATTGATGTACTACTTTAATGTTCTGTAACTCTTCCACCACTACACTTTTTATTTTATTTTTAAATTTTTTTTTTCTTCACTGGCGATTAATATCGGAATATTTTCTACGGGGGCTATCCGCTACAATGATGGGAAGGATGGTTTGTTTCTCCATCTACCAAACACGGGAAGGGTGATAGATCTGCTGGGCCGCTTTCGCTTTTATGTACAAAGAGGATTTCAATGCGTGTGTTTGCAGCCTTCTATGGCTTTCCGCCATTCACCACGGTCTGTTAAATACCCCGTTGACTGTTATGCAATGCCCTTTGACGACTCGATTGAAGTGTATGACAATGTTACACCAAAAACCTAGCGAAATAGAAACGTTCATTCGCGTGTACAATTACCCAAACCGCAGCTTACCTTAATTTGTTGGGTTTGTCAGATTTTACGTAAAGATGAGCCTGCTTGCGGTAGTGATTACTTTTTTTTTTTTTTTCGTTATCCTCTAATTCTATTTATTTTGGTACTTGGTGTACTCAATGCTTCCAAGTCAATAACAGAATGCGAATGACAAAATAAAATTTGTATGATCAAAATTTGTACTTTGTGACCGCAATAAAAAAAAACCGTAAATTTGTTTGGCGGCTATATAGCGACCCCTCCACGATAGTAATAAACCTAATTATGGTGATTCCGGACTCAAACCTATATGATAACGTAGATTAGTCGGTATGAGCATATTTTTATGGCCACCCAAAACTCAAACCAACTTCGATAAGTATGGGCCCAATATCATGGTTTGCGGCTAGCATATTATAGCACCAATGTCGCAACTTATGGAAACGAAAATTTATATAAAAAAAATCGTTACAAACTTCCAGAATATTAACAGCTCTTGTTCGTTCTAGCAATGTTCCCAATTCCAACAATTCCTCCCGCATTAATCCACATGCAGCATAACGTAGCGTAATTGCTAGCCTGGCAACGGAGTTTATGTCAGTACTTTCATCATACACTGCCAATGCTAACACTTCAGCGTTCATTTAAAATCCGGTCCTTTACCGTATTTGAACTTAATTGTATGCCGTGTGTGCCTGTAAGTATTTTCTCCTTGTTATCAAAATCCTCGAAAAGCGATTCTTAAGCGCAGATTATAAGAGCGGTTTTGATAAATTTCCCATCACCAAATGCAAAAATATGGAAATATTTAACTGTTTCACTGGTTATGCAAGCATCATAATTACAATAATAACACAATCCAGAGGTGGAGTAAAGTTTTAAAAATCGATCTTTTTTTATTTTTTATGTTATTTGGCTATTTTCTTTTTTTATGAACAATTTTGTGGCGTGCCAGCGGAATTTTTAAACGTGCCAAATTTAGCACGGGTGCTACGCATTTGCGATCAGTGATATAGCATCTTCAAAATTAGTCGTAGCAGTTCACAAATTTGGTCCCTCCTCAATTTACCGGAAAACATTTTGAAATTCTGACCAGGGATACACGTACTGCGATACACGATACTAGTTTTATAATTTTGTGAAATTTCACAAAAGTTCATTGCGCTGATTAATTCGAGTATACAGTCAAGCACAAAAGTCTACATACCCCACTAAAATCGCGATAAATGAAACGAACCAAATATTGTAATACAGTATATTTAAACAAAGAAACTTATTATTGGACAAAAAAAATTTAAAAAAAAAAATAATTTTCAAAAAATTCATAAAATTTATATCACAAAAATCAACATACGCTTGTTTCTATTTATTCTCGAATTATTGCAAAGTACCGTTTTTTTATATAAAAACCTAGGCACGTCTATCGGCACTGTCATTATTAACTTTGCATTCGTCTTGAGTGAGAAATATTTTTCGAATTTGGCATTAAAAAATGGTGCGTCGAACGGCAGTGTCAATCGAAATACGAGATTTAATAATAAAGCTACGGGAACAGATTAAGAGTTATAATGAAATAGCTAAAATTATCGGTAAACTCGAGCAACCAAATAAACAATAGTGCAAAATTTTGATAACACAGGAAGTATTCAAAATAAACAATCATCTGGGCATCCTAAAGAACTTAGCGCACGGGATGTTCGAAGCATAATTAAAAAATGGCATCCAATCCGAGGATTAGTGCTCCAAAAATAGCGGTTGAGATTCGTAATAGCACTGGTAAGAATGTTCATCCCGAAGAGTGCTAAGTGTAAAATCATTTATAAGCTTAGTAAATAAGCAGAAAATGCTTGAATTTGCAAAAAAATGAAGGCACTGAATTTCCTCTAACGAAAGTATTTTCTTTATATTCGGATCCGATGGAGGGGAAAAATTTGGCGAAAAATTAACCACAATAAAGCTTCAAAGATTTGTTTCCCAACGTTAACCACGCCAGTGGCAATGTAGTGGTTTGGGGATCTATGGCTGCAGCTGGTGTCGGAAAATTGGTGTTTATAGAAGGTAATATGGATCACCGAATGTATTTGAACGTATTGCGTAGCAATTTACAACCGTCCTTCGAATGCTTAGGACTAGGCAACCAGTGAATCTTATATCAAGATAATGATACAAAACATACGGCGGTGGGACATTCTATATAATGTGCCGAAACAACTTCATTCGCCTCCCCAGCCACCGGATTTGAATGCAATAGAGCATATCTGGTATGAACTGGAACAAAGGGCCCGAAAATATAGGATTCATTAAAAAGTGTCCTTTCAAGTGCATTTGCTAAAATTTCGGCAGCGGTTACTGAGTAACATGGTTTTATCAATGCCCAGGCGACTAAGCGCTGTTATTGAGTCTAATAGTGGCCCAACTAAATATTAATTTTAGTTCTTAAGTGTGTAGTTGAAATTTGTAGTTGAGCTTTCCTTCGATGAAGTACAATATTGGGTGAATGAAATTATTCTCCAACAATGACTGTAAGCTACATGGTCAATGTCTTATGTTATTTAGTGCATGTTATGCATTGTATTTTGTTGCGCGTTCTCCAGCAGATATTTTGTCAGTTTCAACCACAATTTTCTATCGATTCTCTGGTGGCTTTCGATCAAGTGCTGTTTGAAACAACCAGCCAATTGTAAAACGTTGATTCATTTCATTATTTGAGTTATCAATGAAGTATATTTGCAGAAACCGAGAGTGTGTATGGCCAATTATCACGGATATGCAAACTATAATCTAGATTTTCAGGAGCACGCGTTTGTCTGCGTGCTCTTTCATTCAAGTTTTGCTGTGAATGAATTTCATCTGATCGATTTCGAACAGCCCGATTGCGTCTTACTTTTAAACGATGGTTGCTGTTTCTTTTTCTTCTTCTGTATAGTCATGACGTAATTTTGAAGTGCGTTGTCATGATTTATAGTTAACTAAATTTCTTTATAATATTCTTTCACAGTATCACAAACTAAATATGGCCTCTTAAAGAATTCTACAATATTTATCTTAACTTCAACAACAAAACTTTCTTTTCAGAAGAATATTTAACTGATCTGACATTTCAAAATTAAATTTCACAATAAAAAATCATAGCATACTAAATTGAAAATGATTTTTTTTGTAAGTAGAAACAAAGTGCTGCGTATTTCCTCATTTCGTAAATTTCAAAGAGTGCTATCTACCATATCAAATCTAATGTGCCAAGAACCTTCCACACACCATAAGGAACCCACACAAAATTTCGTCAAGATTCGTAGAGCGGTTAGGGAGTCTATAAAGGAAAAACGAACAACGTTTCATTTTTTTATTATAGAATTGTTTTTCCTGTCTTCCTGGTTTGAAAATTTAGATACGGAAGAAGAAGTGTCTGTCTGCATGTCTATTGAATCTAAATAACTTGAGGAAGCACTGTACAAAATTTTATATTACGGAATTAGGATTCGGTAAAAACAACAATCTTGCACAAAGTTTTGAAGTTTGCTGTATTAGATTCGGGCGCTAGGGCAAACTCGAATCTGTAAAACGACGTGCTTGTTTTTAAAAGTAGTAAGGAGGATATTTAGTTTAGAGAATGGTCAGTTACTTAAAATATTTTGTTAGAAATCTGTAAAGGAAAATGGTATTGAGTAATGTTAAATTGTACCGACTTGTGGTATAATAGAGGTCTTTCTGCTGCTTTGTTATTCCTAAAATATATTTTATTTTTGTAGCTAAATCAGTGCGTATTATTCCGTACGTAGGAAAGTTAGTTATGGCACGAGGCAGAATAAATATTATTGGAATTAATTATTTGTTGAAAAGCTACTCCGCATACTTTTTTTAATATTACAGCTATTACATAAAGTTCACTTGCCTACCCTCCCATATGTAACAAATAATATTCCTTTACATTTAAAATTAATTAAAAGGCAATAAGATGCAGACATATACGAAAATAAAAAAAAATATTGCGCTCATTTATCATAATTTATGAAAGGTAAATCGTACCTATAAACTTACAGGCTGCATCGCTAAAAGTTGTATCCAATCCCCCTTTTAACTATCGGTTGACATAACTTATACAATATACAAAAACAAACTAAAATATAAACATCCCTTATTTATTAGGTTCATTGTAATAAGGGTTCGTTCTTGTTTACACTATACACATGTATTTTAATAAGTCAACAAGTGATAAAATGTCAGATGACGTGTCATATGACAAAAAATATTTTAATTAATACGTTCGACATTAGAAGTTGTGTACGTTACGTATGCACGAATTTTCGCTCGCCCATTTAATAAGAATAAAGTATCAAATAACCCTTTTTTGTATGTTTTGTAAATTTATATGTAATTACATTTAATTCAATAATTAAATTATAGCCTTAATATTAAGTAAGGAAATAGAATGTGTACTGAAATAATAAAGAGGAGACGGAATAACACGTGACTTATTGTTTGCGGATTCCCGAAAATAGAGAAGTAGGGTTCAAACTCATTACTATTCATATCTATCGTATTTTTTTTTCCTGTTAAGTGGTTTATTTTTCTAGTTATGTGGATAAGATAAGGGGTGTTAGATGTGTATGCATTTATTTTGGGTGTATATATTTTACAGTGTTCAGGGTAGATCAGGAAATGATTAATATTGTAACATGTATCTGTAACAGGATATTATATTATGTATTACGAGTTTTCTAGTTCAATGACTGGTGCGGTCATGCTGAAAAATTGTTTTCGTGCACTGCATTAGATGTGTAATCTCCCGCATCTTGAGCGCTTATGGGATGCTATTTGTATGCGCTGGTGTATTTAAAAGTGATTTGGGTTAAGTAGTTTCCTCAATCTGAAATTTCAGCTTGCATAATAAAATATCATCTAGTTATAATACGGAATAGCTTAAAATTTCAAAAATTTAGTAGAATGGACGGAGATTTATCTGTTCTACTTCAGCTTTCTGATGCAAATTCATAGCCCTGATAACATTTATAATGTTGTTTAAGACTTATAAACTCTTAAAGATGCTAGATTATGTCGTGAGGTTATGAAATTCTCCATTACATATTTTTTAGTCTGGAACTTGAAGGATTCCTATGTAAATTTTCCATCTGATCGTGCTTCCATCTGAATTTTCCATCTGATCGAGCTGATTCCGTATAACTTATCCCGTTTAATGTAAAAGTTTTTCCATGATTTGTAGCGGATTTTATCGAAAGCCCGAAACACAAAACCCCGAAACAATTAAATAAGAAATTTAAAATCCCTAACACGAAGATTCCAAAAAAAATATTTTGAAACGTACTGAAACACAAAGTACTGAAAACAAAAATCTCGAAATTTAAAACACTCAGCTTAGTTCGTTTCTTAATATAATCATAAATATTTCTTGAAATTGACAATAGCGCCAGTTCTATATTTTCCATCATTGATCGCACGTCCCCCGAGATTAAAATAAAAAGCTCTTCGAAGGGGGCGTCGAGCATTTTTAGTACTCCAAGGAAAATTTGGCAGTCTTAAACACGCTAAACCCCCAAGTTGGTTAATATAAACGCATTTTACTAGTCTGCTGGTATTTAGGAGATTGCGGAAAAATAGTAGTCCAAAGCAAATTTGACTGTCCTAAATACCCTAAACCCGCAATTTTGCCAAAATAACCGTGTTTTTCAATTTTATAGGACCTTAGAGCATCTCACGATATACATCAATTTTCAAGCATATAGGAGATTCCCTAAAAATGCAGAAAATCATACTTTCGATTTATACTACTCCAAGGACAATTTTTTGTTCCGGAATTCATTTTGGCCATTTAATTTATAAATCCGAGTTTGATCCAATCTTTTGATATTACAATTGGTTATTTCCCAAGGTCAGAAATCATATGACATTTAATTTCCATTAACCGGTTCGCTTTTTATTCAAATTAGTTAAGAAATGGCTAAGGCTAAAAATGAGTTCATCATTAATCGGTTGAAAAATAAATGGATTAGTTGATAAATCCCAATCTGGAATCCTATTTATTATACCGAGGCTTAGTTCCACTTAAATTGGTAATTTTCAACGAACACATCCAGAACTATACTGTATAAGATAGCGGAAAATAGAGATTACGCTACTCGCCGCAAGTGGCAGCACTATCACTAAAGAGAATTTATTTTGTTATTAAATTATCAGCAGAAATTTTTTATTCATTATGTATCACTTTTTTCACTAAACAAAATATCTCAGCGGAATAAAATATTAAAGATGATCCTTAACTACTACTATCCAAATTTCATCGTAATATCAATTTGACATTTTAAGGATCACTTTTAATATTTTATTCCGCTGAGATTTTTGATTTAATGAAAAAAGTGATACATAATGAGAAAAATTCTCTTTAGTGATAGTGCTGCCACTTGCGGCGAGTAGCGTAATCTCTTATTTTCCACTGTCAATTTTCCGCTATCTTATCCAGCATTCCAGAACCCATATACAATTCTATATTTTCTACTTATAAACCCCGCTTATTACAATCGGTCGACAAATTTCTTGGATCCATTAAATTTGCCTATTTTCAAGAATCGCATGCGTAACTTATATTGGAATCTTAATTTTACTTATTTTAACTGCAGTTCGAACCAATATGTTGAGAATTGCATTAGTTTGATTCTTATTAGTCGTTTTCCAAAACCATATCCGAAACTCAAATTAGAATTTGACGCATCATCGAGCCCGAGTGCTCGGAACTCTAAATTAGTTGATGGCTTAATTCAATTCAAATTCGTAATTTTTCACAACCTTATCCAAACTTTACCTATATATCGCCATTGGATGATAAATGGCCTTCTACCAGTCAATTACCAATTGTGTAGATCAAGTTCAATTCTCAACATACAAGCTAACTTTTATTACACAGGAAATTAAAAAAATTGGGCTCTAATCAAATTTTCTGGAAATCATGATGTGCATTGTACTAATATGAATTCTCAACCGGAACCATACCAGCCAGAATCATGTCAGCCGGAACCAAATAAACTGAACCAGCCAAATAAACAGAACCAGCGTTTTATCAGTGGGAACCAATAGAACCTTGCACCATGTGCTTAAACGATTGTGCGACATTTACGCGTTCATCCGAAACCATAATACGATCTGCCAAAACCCCTACGATGCGAGCCGAAACTATATGAAGCCAGTCAGAACCATTTAACTCTAGCCGGACAATTTAAAACCAGCTGAAACCATGCCAGCCGGAACCAAGCCAAGTTTGGCACAAGTGACAGAATCCATTGATTTGATTTATCAGCCGGAAGCAATATGAGGCCAGCCGAGACCACATAAAGCCGGTCGGAACCAAGCCAACCGGAACCAAAAAAAGTGTGGATCAAGTAACACAATGCATTGTGCATCATTGTGGAATATCTGATTGCAATACTCAGACAGCCTGAACAAATATTAAGTCTGCCGTAACCAGTTAAGCCAGATTCAGTGTTGCGTTCGTTCGTTCCTTCCTTCTGAAATTTTTTTAAAATCAATTAAGGTTGCTGAAAAAAATTCAAAAGAAAAAAACGTCATTTTTAACCAATGAAATTGGTTGAAAAAACTTCAGAACGAAGGAAGGAGCGAAAAAACGGTACAATGAACCCGCCTTTAAAGCCAGCTGTAATCAGATTTTTATCTTTAGAAATCATCAGGAGTTTGCACAATGAACAAAATGTGCTTAAATGGTTGTGCAACATTAAGCTTTCAACTACGGCAAAACAACTATAGTACAAAAAGCACAATGCGCACTGTGTGTTATTGTGCACTATCTGATTTATCAACCGGAACCAATATTAAGCCCGCCGGAATCAGCCAGGGTTCAGCCGGAACCGTTAGCAGTTTACGCGGTTGCGCAACATTTAACCTCTCCGCCCCCCTTATCTCGATCGCTTGGAGCTTATTAACTTAAAGCCATTAAGTAAGCGACGTTCTGTTGCAGACATCGTTTTCATTGATCAATTTTATCTCCTGCTTTGAGAACGATACCAGCGTTTAGAATTGCTCCTCATAGAACGACCTACGGCCAGAACGAGCCTATTACAAGAATGCTGCACGAGACTAATAAATATTTCGAATTTTTTGACTACCACATTAGCAAATTCTCTATTAGGCCGGAATTACACTATAAAAGATCTTTGTCAAAGGTGTTTATAAAATAATTGAATCAATTTTTTTTTAAACAATTTTGATCAAATAATTTTTGAGAATTACACTACATAAAATATTTTATCAAAATTTTCCTCAAACTTCAGTAAAAATGGAACAACACTGAACAGCGTGTGCACCAACATTAAGCGCTTTTATTACAGACACAGAAAAAAAATCTGGGTGAAACCTTGGGTATCGAGACGGGATTTAAAAGGTGTCCATCAAAATTTATTAAATTAGCTGCAACCCGAGGACATGAGCACATAAAATATTTAATAATGGATGATAATTTTTATCCATAAGATTTCGCCGTTAATTAAACGACGGGAAACACATTTACGAAATTCAATAAGTATGGAGGACACACTAATGGCCACACTTCGCTTTCTAGCAAAACTTATTCGCCTCGTATTCTTAAATTAATATTTTTGTGGTTTTTGCCGTTCCTAATTTAGTCGTTATTTTGAATAAGCAACATGTCAAAAGTTAGTGCCCATGTTTGAGATTTCTCTTTCGACGTGTTTTGGCTCTGAGTCCAAAATTTGTCAAAATATACTCATTTTCACGTTGGGTTAGGTTGGAGTGTGCTTCCGCACACTTAGACCAGTGGGAACGTGCCACACAGCAAGTGCAACAATTGAATTATTGCGAGAAAAGTTTGGAGATTCGATTATTTCAAGAAATTGTGACATTGAATTGCCTCAAGAAGTTGTGATTTAGCACCATTAGACTATTTCTTGTGGGGTTATTTGAAGTCATTGGTCTTTAGCAATAAACCAAACTCTCTTCAAGCTTTTCAAGTCAATATTAAACATGCTATTAATGACATACGACTTGACTTAGTGGAAAATTGCTCGAAAATTGAGTTCATCGAATTCGTTCCTGCAGAAGAAGTCGTGGAGGCCATTTGAGTGACGTTTTATTCAGAACTTAATAGTATCGATTGTACTTCACATTAAATAAAAAAACATTTCAATTTCCTTAACAATCAGTGAGTTTTTTTTTTAAGAAATCATATCACTCTTATTGGAAAACCCTATATATAAACAGCTTCAAAATAATTTATGTAATACTTAGTAGTAAAAAATAAACCGAAGAAGAGATTATTTTCGAAACCGCTATTTCAAAAAAGATAAAAAAATGGCACAATAAGTAAGAACGAAGATATACTAAGAATGTTCTCGGAATTAATAGATCCGATGATTGGCGCAAATATGTATGACACCGATGACATTGAAAAAAGATTTTCTGCGTTGTCACGTGGAAAAATTCGCCGAACAATCACCAGCAAAATCCGATGAGCACGGCTAGCGTTTTCACCAAGTGACGGCAAGGCTCAAACATTAGTACATCGGCAAAAAGCTACATGCACTCTTGGGTGACATTTGTAATTTGCAAGACGAAGAAGATCCCGAAGACGACACGAACGAATCAGAAAATTAAATTTAAAAAAGTTAAGAAGTCACCATAAAACCAACTGAATCGATTTAATTTTCTTTCCTATAGTTTCTATTGTATCTATGTATATGTGTCGATGAGATGTTTATTCGATCGATTTTAATCGATTTAAATTCAATAAATGGAGAAAAAATGATAAAGAAGTGTTTTTCGTCGAAATGAAAAGAAAAAAAATCAACACAAAACTATGAATGTAGATGTGGTTTTTCGGTCTTGATATGTTCGGCAAAGTTGTTTGCCTTGGCTTGCGAAACAGCTTTGCTGAAGAAAGCAAAACGAACATCTTGGAGGTTCAAGAGTTATCAATGTGAAAATGAGTATATTATGACAAATTTTTGACACAGAGTCAAAACATGTCGAAAGCGATATCTCAAAAATGGGGACTAACTTTGAAATCGAAGTAGCACCATTGAGTTGAGCATACTTGAATTAGGTTTAATAATTAGGTTTAAACCCTGGGTGCCCAACTTGTCACAAAAAAAAAGTTTGTTTGAGAATAAATTTGATAAAATATTTTATTAAAGTGATAGTTTTATAAAACAGCTTTGTCAAAGATCTTTTATAGGTAATTCCGGTCTTAAGAAATTATTATTTGCTCTACCAATCGATAAAGTAATTTTTGTTTTATTTCTAGATTATGTTGTTTAACTTTGTTTTTTTTATTTCTCTTTTTTTTTTTTTTAATTTGCTTGCTCTAAGCAGACCAGCGGTCGGTCTCTCCTTTTTGCCGCGGGGTATCATTCTCCTAAATGTAGTACATATAGATTCAGTCTTTTCATTTTCCTAATCATAGCTCTTTAAAATTTTAAATACATTTTTTATTTCGATTAATATTAATTTATTTTTTCTTTTTCTTTTTAATTTTTAATTTAGTAGAATCAGGGATACCCTTGTTTATAAATCCCCGGAACTATATTCAAAAAATAATAATACTGTTGATGGTGACTCCTCGCGTGCGGTCAGGGGGGTTATTGGTCGTTGGGAATCATTATTATTTTATTTTATTATTTCTCTCAGTCGGAAACATAACAACGTCAGCCTTCCGTCTATAGTATCACCCGATCAAAGTCAGCCGGAAAGCCGGAACCATGTATTATCCCCGGTATGGGTCCATGCCAGCTGGTACCAAACCAATTTTAGCACTATGTATTATACACTATCTGATCTCTGTTTTTATTCCGAGTTTTACCAACCAGAAATATTTGGCGCTTGCACAAGGAGTACAGCGTGAACAAGAATGAGCGTGATCCACTTTTAAAATATCGACTGAATACCAATAAAGACCGACTCAAATCACATGCGGTCAGTGGCAACTAATCGGACCATTGCGGCTGACTTTATATGGTTCCGACTGGCCCCATATAGATTTCGACTGAAAATTGAGGTTCTGCACAATGATGCACAATGCATTGTGCTACTGGTTGGTACCATAGCTGGTTTGGTTCGGGTTGACATTGTAGTAGTCCCGACTGACCGACTAAAAGCTTTTAAGTTTCACGCACCATTTAAGTTTCACGCACCATTGTGCTCATTGTACAAGCTGATAATGTTTCCGGGTGAGAAAACTCTGGTTCCGGTAGACTTTAATTGGTTCTGACTGGTTTTATATTGGTTCCAACGGATAAATAAGATATAGTGCACAATGATGCACAATACATAGTTATGCATTGTGCATCTTTGTGTACTATACTGGGTTCCAACTGGCTTTGAATGGTTCCGGTTGAAAAATCACATAGTACACAGTGATGCAGAATACATTGTGCTTCTTGTGCCATAGTTGGTTTGGTTCCGGCTGATATAGTTTGGCTGGCGTGATGGACATTAAGTGGCGCAATTAAGTATTTTACAAAATAAATAATCAAACCCTGGCTAATTATTCAAGTACTAGGGCAATTTGTTTTTTGGAAAACTGACTAAAAAGTCAATTGCTTTTCGGTGAATGTCACCGATGTGAAAATACCACTAAAAGTTAGTCCGAAATCATTAAATGCCCGAAAAATTAATGTTTTAAATTCGTTTACACGATTAAAAACCGGTTGTCCACATGTCCGATGATTACGAAATGTTTGTTGGCCTTCTCCCTTACATCTCCTCAGTTTCCTTTATTCCCCGTCAGAGGACTAAGCATCATGAGGGGAAGTGCGTGAAGTTATCCCAGTATTTCTTCATCCCAGAAAAATAATAAAAAATGTGCATCAGGCAATACTAGTTATATGCCATCCCAGGACTTTTAAGTACATCCCAGAAAATTTTAAAATGTCACAAAATATAATAGATGATTTAAAGTATGTATCTATATATGTACTTTAAAAATCTTTCATAAAATTATGAAACCCAGCCATGTGTTGAGATTGGCGCTAAAACCCATTTTAAAAAATAAACCGATCGCACCTGATATCGATTGGACATAATGTGAGCCCCGTAATGATGGGCGCTATGGGGTCATATGTGTAAATGGCCGAATCATTTTTAAGAACAAAATTCAGATTTAAATTAATGGTAGGAACCTAACATGTCGTCTTCGATCGCTTCTGATTTTAAAACAACATGATGACCCCTATACTTACAAAAAAAATTCCAAGACCAACTGTATGTTGAGATTGGCACAATAGGCTCATATGTGAATGGCCCATTAAGTTCATGTATCAACTATTGATTTAAGTTACCGGTTCCCCCACGAGTGTCGTGACCAATCTCTTCTAATTTCAAGGCATCATGTCCGCTATCCAAAATAAAATTCGCATGGTGATCCGTACGTTGAGATTGGCGCTAAACCATCCTGGGATGGTTAATTTCAAATAAAATATATATTTTAGATTTAATCGAATGGTTTCCCGAAAAAAATGATGAAAAACGATTCGGCCATTTACACATAATATGACCTCATAGCGCCAATCATAAAATACGGATGGTCTTGGACTTTTATTCGGAGGTAGCTCACCTTATGTCGAATCGATATTAGGTGCGATCGGTTACGGTTCTTTAGGTTCCGGGGAATCGTTTAAATTTAAAATGTATATTTTATTTCAAATGGGCTTCAGCGCCAATCTAAACATACGACTGGCTTTCATAATTTTATGAAAGATATTTTAAGTATAGGCACTTTAAATCATCTATTATTATATTTTGTGACATTATAAAATTTTCTGAGATGTATTTAAAAATCCTGGGATGGGATATAACTAGTATTGCGTGATGACCATTTTTTATTTTTCTCGGATGAAATACTGGGATATCTTCAAGCACTTCATGAAAGGCACAACGGTGAAGGGTGAACCATTTCGAGGATATAGGTCTCTCATTTAATGGATTTCAAAGCAATAAAACTATTTTTTCTAATCTTTTTAAAAGGTTAAAAATAGTAAAGCTGTGGATTCAGCACGAGCTAACAACCTGCCTGTCAACCATTTTCAGCCTTCAACCAGTCAACATCATTCAAATAATTCCAACTGGTTGCTGCAGCAATTTCCAGTCTCTCAACAGAATAATAGATTTAATGCTCTGAGTATAGAGGATTATTGATGAGGAAGAACTGGAAGAAGAAGTTTCCAGTGCTAAAAACAGAAATCCTAAGAAACGTAGGCGCACAAAAACGAAAACTCCCCCAAAAAATAATACACAAAGTATGAGCAGTAACACTGAACAGAAAACCCCAAAAATACCACTGCCTCCACCCATTAATGTGAGCAATATCAACAATTTCGAACTTTTCCGACAAAAAATAATAAAAACCACTAGTGAATCAACTAATTTTAAGGCTCTCTCAAATAGTGACATTAGAATTACCTTTCAAAATGAAAATGACTACAGAAATGTCAAAAAATTACTGGAAGAATTAAAAAATGAATCTAGTAATAACCAACTGGGAAATATCCAATATCACACCTACCAGCTGAAGAGTGAAAAGGCCTATAGAGTGGTTATCAGAGGCTTACCTTCTTCTATTAGCCACGATGAAATTAAAGCAGACTTAGAAAAAATGGGACATGAAGTCGAAGGTATTACCAACATATACAAAATGGTCACAATTGATGGTGTAAAAGTCAGGAAACACTTTCCATTATTTTACATCGACTTAAAACAAAAAGACAACAATAAAGAAGTATACAATATCAAGAAACTTGCGTACTGTATAGTTAAAATTGAGCCACCTAACAAGACAAGGGGAATTCCACAATGTACGAATTGTCAACAACTCGGACATACCAAGAGCTTTTGCTATCGTCAAACCAAATGCGTTAAATGCGCTGAAAATCACCACACGAAAAAATGCAAGAAAACACCAGATATCGAGCCTTCTTGTGCTCTTTGTCAAGAACAAGGGCATAGTGCAAGTTATAAAGGATGCAGTGTATATCAGAACAAAATTAAAAGTCAACAGACTAATAGAACAAGCGCAAAGTTGCTAAACCACAAACAACAATCACACCATCCACAGTTGGATTATCCTATGCGCAAATCACCAACGCGTCTAATAACATTGAAATTCTTAAAATGCTTAGCCAAATTCAACAGTCACTTGGACATTTAGCAGAGAGGGTGGCAAAACTGGAAATCAAAATCTATCCACCAAGCGAAAAAGTCAACATACTTACAAATGATTAACTCGTTCCTACGCATTGTAGCTTGGAACGCTAATGGGCTCAACCAACGAGCCCAAGAACTAGAAATATTTCTCCATACAAACAACATTGATATTGCGCTGATTTCCGAGACGCACTTCTCCAACAAAAGCTTTATCAGAATGAGGGGTTTTAATTCCTACTGGACAACCCATCCTAGTGAAAGAGCCAGAGGTGGTTCAGCTGTACTAATTAAAAATAATATCAAACATAATCAACAAGAGGATATTCGTGAAAACTATATGCAAGCAACTGTTATCTCAATCCAATTTAATGGCGCAGATCTAAATATTGCAGCATCGTACTGTCCTCCACGGCATACACCAACGAAGTTACAATTTAATAACGTCTTCAATAAACTCGGTTCAAGATTTATTATTGGAGGGGACTACAATATAAAACATACAGCTTGGGGTTCCAGGTTTATTTCTCCTGGGAAAGGAAACACCTTGTTCAATGCCATTCATGAAAACAAATGCGAATATCTGTCCCCAGGGAGCCAACGTACTGGCCAACGGATGCAGGAAAAATACAGATCTACTGGATTTCTTCATCATAAAAGGTATTCCATTAAGTCACACTAGAGTAGAAGGAATTAACGACCTAACATCTGACCACATTCCTGTACTGTTGTCAGTAAGCGCTATAGTGAACCCGGCTGAAATCTGAAGAACAAATCAAGGCAAGAAGAAGGGCGAGGAGAATATGGTATCTCACCAGAAATTCCGCTGACAAGACAACTTTTAATCGAATAAGTAACAAAGTCAATAGGCTAATCAAAAATTTCAAACAAAATAGCCTCGATAACTACTTAAGCGGGCTAGGTCCAGAAATGGATAAGGACTACTCGTTATGGAAAGCAACCAGAAGATTTAAACGACCTGTAGTTCGAGTACCACCTTTAAGGAATGCTCAAGGCAGTTGGGTTCGACAAGACAAAGAAAAAGCGGAACTCTTTGCTCAACACCTAGCAGCAGTGTTCCAAACCCATAACATTCAATCCAACATTGATTTAACACCTGGGGCAGTATGTTGTACCATCACTTCGAATCGAAATTCGAAAAAAGTCGAATGGCGGTATGTTGTATCATTTTCGAAAAGCAAAAAAGATACAACTTTCACTTTTTCGATTCGACTTTTTTCGAGTTCAACTTTTTTCGATTCGAAGTGATGGTACAACATACCGCCCCTGTTTATCAACCAAATCAGGACTTTAAAAGGATCACGCCAATGGAAATTGCTGAAGAAATCGACAAAAATCTTAATCATAAAAAAAAAAAACAGGAATTGATAATATATCACCGGGTCTATTCAAGGAACTTCCACGTAAAGCAATCATCTTGATCACATACTTATTTAATGCCTGTATGAGATTGAAGTATGTACCCAAATGCTTCAAAATGGCCCAAATCATTATGCTAAAGAAACCGGGTAAACCAGATGAAGAAGTAACATCATACAGACCAATCTCACTGCTTCCGACCTTATCAAAGCTGTTCGAGAAACTGCTACTAAAACGTCTAAAGGATTCAGGAATAACCACTCCACAATAGATCAAGTCCATCGAATAACTGCGGTAATAGAGCAAGCGTTAGAAGAAAAGAAATATTGCCCCGCCGTATTTCTGGATGTATCCCAGGCCTTTGATAGGGTTTGGCATGAGGGATTGACATTCAAGATGAGTAAAATGCTACCACAAAATTATTGCCAGCTGCTTGAATCATACCTCTCTGATCGCCAATTCAGAGTCATTCATGAAGAAACATGTTTTGACTTTTATCCAGCGATTGCGGGAGTTCCGCAGGGAAGCGTATTGGGTCCCCTCCTCTACCTTCTTTATACTGCGGACATACCTACAACGAATAAAACATTCATCGGCACGTTCGCAGACGACACTGTAATTATGTCAGTAGACGAATCTCAACCAAGAGCAGTGGAAAATCTCCAACGAGCAATGGACAACGTTACTAAATGGACAATTGACTGGAAAATCGCACTGAATGAGCTTAAATCAACCTATGTGACATTTACGCTCCGACATAAAAATAACACTCTTCATATATTCCTCAAAGGGGTGCAAGTGCCGCAGGCGGAATCGGCAAAATACCTTGGTCTGCATTTAGATTCAAGGCTCAACTGGAAACATCACGTGAGACTAAAAGCTGAACAGATACGATTGAAACAACGTCAAATGTACTGGTTAATTGGACATCATTCCAAATTGAACCTGTATTGCAAAAGACTGGTATATATACCAGACTATCTTCAAACCAATATGGATGTATGGTGCGCAGCTATGGGGTTGTACACTTAAATTCAATAGAGTAATTATACAACGAAGCCAAAATAAATTTCTTCGAATGGTCACCAACGCCTACCGATTTGTGACTAACAAGGAAATCCACAATGATTTAGAAATACAATTGATAGACGATGTTATCCGCGAATGTGCCATAAAACATGAAAAGAGACTTCTTACTCACACCAATCTTGAGGCCGTACAACTACTGGACCGTACAAACGAAGTAAGGCGGCTCAAACGAATCAAACCACATGAGCTAACCGTTTGAAAATTATAAACCAAGGGAACTGGACACTGGTCCAGCAAACCCACACAAGTTAATGCTTATCTCATAAGTACTAATTTCAACCTTACTAATGAATTAATAATGTTTAAGATTGTAGTAGCCATATCAATAAAGTTGTTAAAAAAAAATCTAATTTTTATTCGGACATTTACCGATTGTAGGCTTTAACCGTTATACATATAGACCTTTATCGCAGATTCGTTCGTTAAGAATAAAGGGGTTTACTCATTTTTCAGTAAATCAACTTTATTCGACGAACTATTGACAAATATTAACAGATGTTGTCAACATTTTCTCTAAAATTTTCTATTTGACGGTGGTTCGAACTTTAATTTGTTAATCTTATTTCATTGTGTACGCTAGACTGTTTATAATCGTCACTATAAAATAAGTTCTGTGCTTGATATATTAAATGTTGAGCTACCCGCGAACCATTAGTACAGCGTAAGTTTCTTTTACGGTGGCTATTTCATATTTTGTGTGTGAAGGAGGTTGGGTAACTGTCACAAGAAATCACTTAAAAAATTATCCCACACCACGATTCGTATACTCGTTCATTCTATCGCTTGAAATTTTTTGGATCAGAAAACAATACAACTTTAGTTCTAAAATCAACCGTTTTGGTGCTCTTAATAAATTATTCGTTTCTATAATTTATATATTGGGTGTGAGAATATAACTTCGCCCTTTACTAGTACTGCTTACGTGTACTATAAATGAGCTGGTATTCTACTCCTATTTTTCCCAAATAAACATCATTTGCGAGAAGCTTTATTACATTATTTAATTGCAAAGAAAAGTGCAGCGGAAACTTATCATTTGCTTGTGAAAATTTTGTGGACATTTATGGTGGGCATGCTCTATCGAATACAACATGCAAAGAATGTTTTCAACAATTTAAAAATGTTGGTTTTGACATTGATGATAAAGAGCATGGAAAACCACTCAAAAATTTTGAACATGCTCAAAGACAATCAGAATTGGCTGTTTAGGCACTGTAGTAACCACCGCTGGGGTGTGATGGCAGATGCATTTTTCCCTACATTTTAGTACTAAAAACTACCGTTGTGGCGCTGGAATCTAACTTTTTCTCTCTCGAATATAATCATGTGGCATATCGTAGGAAACGTTTCGGAAAAAGCTACAATTTTGTTATGAGTGCTTTAGTGCACAAATCTATCATTTTTGCGCTGATAGCTAATTATTGTTTTAAGTGTCGTATATTATTGAAAAGGTCTTAAAGAATATCAACATATATGCATTTTTTCATAATTCAGTTGCATTTTTTCATAACTAAATGATTTAAACTGAATGTGTTTCCATTTAATCATATGACAAAGTATGGTTTATACATGATTAAACTACATATATAATCTCTAGAAAACATATATACAACAATATACCGCCGTTGCACATACATATTTTTCCTTTCATTTTAAGCATTTCCTTAAAAATTATGACATCCTCGTGCCACCCCGTAACGTAAAAAAAACAACCTCAACCTACGCTTAAATCAACTTGTTTTTTTCTCCTATTATTCAATGATGTTGAAAATTATTGAAAATGTCTTGTAATTTATCCCACCCAATTTACGCACAACTTTTTTTTAATCATTCAATTTATTTTCTATACTTGAACGAGTTCAGTCTTCCCAAAACGCTGTTTGGAGGAGGTAGACATGGTGTGACACACAGTAAATATCCGTTGGTATTATTTAGGCACAGTAATTTCAATTGAAGTGTAAAAAAATAAAATCCGAGTTCAAATCTCTTTTGCCTGCGATTTGATTCGTCATTATTGACTGGTGATAATTGCCGTTCGGGTAATCAACAGGTGTTTTGTTTGTATTCGCTTAAACCTAAGTATCTACTATTATTGAATTCCACTACAGGATCGCAACTCAGGTATATCGGTAACAATAAAACGTGATTTAATTTAATAATACCACCAATTTATATACAAATTGTTACGCTTCAAAAAATACTAAGAATATCTACCAACCATTTATCCGTACAAGAGTAAATAGATTTCCATTCCAAAGTTGGTTTACATATATTTACTTCTCTATTGTTGTGCTGTTATTATTATTATCCTTGTTGTTTCGTAAATATCCAACTCCTAAAAAAAAAATACTTGTCTTTATTATTATTCTGTATTCTAAACAATACTGCAGGAAATTTTCTTTTTTTATTTCGAAAGCGAAACGGATTTCAACAAAACATATCAACAATTCGTTCAGCAACCGTAATCCTTATACACATACATACGCAATTCAATTTTAAATTCACGAATGTTTGTTAACTCTGATTTTGGACTTTTCAATTAGCTAATGGAGAAAATGGACTAGGTACTCGTATGTGTGTTTATGGAAATCAAATCACCATATGGATTCGTTTAAGAGGATATGAAATGCAAACGTATAATTTTAGGAAGAATATCAAAATGTAAATAATAGGAAAAATTGATTTTTGTTGTACCATTAAAGCTGAATTTTTTAAACGATGGTATAGGGAAAGGAAAAATATTACTTCGTCGTCACCCTATCACTGACGTATATCCATTACTCCCAGCCTTTACCCCTGCAAATTACTTCCCGATACACTATATCCCTAGCCATTATACGTTTGTATTTACATCCTGGTCATTACTCCCTCGCCATTTCCCCCGGTAATTTTCCCTCCGTCATTCCTCCCCCCCCCAATTATTACCATCCCTCCCGCTTCCTTCGCCATTATAAATATTCTCGATGAATTGGGGGCGGGGGGGGGGGGGGGTCTTGCCCGGCAAAAGTTAGTTATTGAGGCACATAACTAAAACCACTTAGTGCTAACAATGCACGACTTCGGATTTTTTGCTACGAAGTTTCATTTTCTAGTGGTTCTTATGTTATTTTAACTCAAGTTTGACTTTAAACATTTTCACTTATTAGCAAAGTTTTACTGTAGTCGTTTTAATGTTTTCATTTGTTGAACTACAAATCTCCTTATTTCTACACAACACAAATTAATCTTTTTAAATTTGTATTTTAGAAAATACGATAAATTTGTTATTTAAATTGAGGTTTGAGTCAGTCATTTTCTAAACAAAAAACTCAAACGTATAAGATTGTACTAAATCTTCCAATAAGAATTATTTTTTCCAACTTGAATTTGGTGTAACAGTGTAGCTATATTTGGTAGTAAGTATATTACACTTGTTATGATAAAACGTTTTAGTTTATTCGCAAAGTAGGGTCGTTTATGTTTTAGTTTATCGCCATCATGGTTCCCAAACCAGGTAAATGATTCCTAAACTGGGAAAGGTTGTTTGTCGGTATATTTGATTATAAAACACCCCAAACAAGACAACAACTGGTTTACAACAAAACATTGCACTCTACTCGTGCATGCATCAAGGGAACGTTCAAGATGTGAACACCAAGGTTTTCAGTTTTAGCCAAATGTATGTAAATGATCAAAATGTAATTACGGGTTTTGTTAATTAAAGTTTATTTTGTGGCATTGTAAATTAAGTTGGATAATATACTGGTCTTAACCGTTGCCACGGCAGTTCTTCAAAATATTGCAATCGATCTGAGCGATGAAAATTTTGATGATGCTAATGAGTACTTGTCGCTTGAGAACACTCCGACATCCAAAGGTTTGAATAAAAATTATGTTTGAAATCGTTTCGTCATCGTTTGATCACCTACCATTAAGACGGTAAATAAATAATGAAAATTTTACAAAAAAAAAAAAATGCCCGGGTAAGGGGGGGATCTTTCATTGCAAGAAAATCATACCGTTTTCATTAAATTTCGTTAAATAATCGTTAGGTCAGGATTGGTCAACACATTTTGGCGTTTGGTCACCAATCAACCATTTTTCGGTAATTTCATTAAAAAATATACATTTGCTGTTTGCGTTTGATCATCATGTAACGATTTATTGAGAAAATTCATTAATCCAGCACGATTCTTTCTGTCCCTATCTGGAAAGTTAATTAATACTAATAGTTTGACAAATTCAAACATCAAAATCTGTTGGTAAACTGTTATTTAAGATTACGTAAGAAAACTTAACGTTTTTTTTGCGAAAATTAGTACCAAATAATGCCCGAATACTTCGAATCATGCTGAAAGATGGGGTTTTGGCATGATTCAAAGTATTCGAGTCTGGAAAGATGACCAACATAAAGTATTTTATAAATTCAACGATCGGAATCGTTTGATAAAATAACATGGAGGATTGGTCACTAGTTGTTTTCGTTTGGCCAACTTTACGTAATCATTTATTGCGAGAAATAGATCTTTGGTCAAACGAATACAACAAGTGACCAATGTACAATGACAGTTGACCAAAAAATTCTGATCGTTATAAAATTAGTAGCATTGGTCAACCTTTCCAGGCGAGAATTTAACCAGTGGTACTATTCTGGAGCCTAACTATTGAATTCGACGTTCATTTTCGAAGGCTATCGTTTTCCTATAGTAGACAAAAGAAGGAAAAAGAAAAAATGTATGAAATTTTTACTATTATTTTCTCTTTTGTTTCTACGTTTGCTATAGGGAAACGACAGCCGGTGAGAATGAACGTCGAATTCAATAGTTAGGCCTCTGGCTTTCCCTGGGAATAAGGAATTACGGGAAAAATATTTTCGTAGCATTTTCTTCAAATTTATACTTTTCTGGCCTACTGAAAGAATAAAGTTTAGTGCAAAAATTTTCAAAACAAAGTTAATTGGGAGACTTTTGTTCCACAAAGTTTTTATAGAGAAAAATATTTTCCCATTTAAAATTTTGAAAATATTAAAACCAAACTTGTTCCCTCAGTATATAGGTCAGAAAAATACAATTTAGACAAAAATGCTAAGAAAATATTTCTCCTTATTCCCTATTCCCAGGGAAAGTGATAGGAGTGCCACAGGTTATAGTTTTAAACAAAAGTTCGCATCATAACGTAAGGTTGGCCAAACGAAATCAACTAGTGACCAATCCTCAATGACAGTTGTCCAAACGATTCCGATTCTTAGATTTATTGTCATATTAGGACTATCTACAGTAAATTATTTCCCCATATAGTGCGTTCCGGCATATTATTCTAAATAACGTTTTCATTTAGTTATTGCCAAGTTATGGACAGTGGAAAAATTTAATTGATTTTAACTTTTCACTTTAAATACTATTCTTTGAAAAATGATATTTTTATTAAAACGGTATTTCCCAATAAGCGACGAACCTTGTTTTATTAAAATTCGATTTCGTTTTTTCGCAATAAAAAATTACACATTAATGACCAAACGCCAAAATGTGTTGTTCAATGCTAAGCTATTTTTTCTTGTTAAATTTTCATTATTTATTTACCGTTTAATCGTATAAGTAACCAAACGATGAAAACTAGTGATCAATTCTTACTAAACGTCATATCACGTTTTGGATGGGGTGCTAAACAGGCGGAGCTCAGTTAACTTAATTCTGCGGAATGTAATTACAATTCAGATATTTACAGTATGTTCAACAAGAGCGTGTACGGCATAACTGTACTTAAAACTATTGGAACAAATATGGGCGGGGCTTACATTGGTTTTCTATTGATTCCTCTTGGACGCTCTAAAACAAACATTAGTTTAACTGTAACTGTTTAGCAGATAACATTTATGAAAGAAATGAGTGAAATTTATAAAAAACGATTTGAAGTGATGTTTTTAAGTGCACATCCGAAAGGACCAAAAATGTCGGTTGCAAGTTGCTGCGCTTAAAGTCGAAAACATTTGTACAGAACAGGATTACACATAATTCAATGTATAAAAATGTTGACGATTTGCCAGATAGAGGCAAAATCTGAACCACTACAAAAAAGGAGGATGAGGGCATCATACAGCTATATGATGAAAATTCTTCGCTTACGCTGGATGCAGCTGGGGCAAAATTGGCGAAAAAGAATATTATGGAAGAACATGGCTACGCATATGGAAATACTTTGGTCAAACCACTGGTAACACGAAAATGTATAGAAAAGCGACTACAGTGGGCGAATGAACATAAACGCAGAGATTTTACGACTACTGTGTTTACCGATGAGTTATCCTTTTGGGGTTTTAATGTTAAAAGGCGTGTTTGGCGAACTAAGCAAAAAAAAGGATTGTCCGAACTGTGGAGCACCCGCCCTAGCTCCATGTATGGGGATGCTTTACCAAACAAGGTTTTGGTAAATTAATCGTTTCCACACGGAACCTAAACGCACTTTTCATGAATAAAATTTATTCACAAGGTTTGTTACCATCTATCCTGAAATGGATTGGAGTGGGGAACTCTAATTGGATCTCGCAAGAAGACAATGATCCAAAACACCATAGCCTACTTTGTTCGAAATTTAAACTCAAAAAGAGCATCACAATATTGGATTCGTCATCTCAGGCACCTAATTCCAATCCGATCAAAATTTATGGGCGCCCAGTGGCACTATTCTGGTAATTCCCTGGGAATAAGGAATTGGGGAAAGATTTTATATGTAATTTCTGTTCAAATATATTTTTTCTGGCCTACTGACGAAAAAAGTTCCATGTAAATATTTATAAATTGGGAATAATTTTTCCATACCTAAATTGGTAGGAAAAATTATTACCAATTTAATTTTGTTTTGAAAAAAAGTAACACTAGCTTTTTACCTCAGTAACCCAGAAAAAAAATATTTAAACTGAAATTACATATAGAATCTTTCCCCGATTCCTTATTCCCGGGGAATTGCCAGAATAGTGCCACAGGAAGATTAAGCTGAAAATGTATCACATAAAAAATTTGAGCGCTCTAGCGCGAGTGGTTCGGAAAATATGAAAAAATGTATCACCATAAAAACAAAAAAAAGTCGTAGATTTATTTTTACTTAGGTTTTTGCCGTACACGCTCTTGTTGCACATACTGTATAAGAAAACAAATAGCAAAAACTTTTTAAAATTTTAATAATAAAATAATTTTAATCCGGCTTTTCGGACAAAAATATTATTTTTCAAAACCTCTTAGGAGTTAGTCTTAATCCATCACTTTCGCTACTATACGTCACTGGTGCAGCTTGCTGTCTAATTTTTGTCAATATTATTTTTCGATTGCTTGTAATTGCTTTTCTTTTATTTTCTCGGAAAAGTTGATTTTCAGATCTCATAATTTCCTAAATTATTTAAACAAATATGATTAATGTATTTAATATATTTAATAACATATATACATTTTATAATTTATCACTACCATTATCGTCAAAGCGGTTAAGACGGAGTGTGATTGTAGGAGTAATCAGGTCATACAGTATCCCATCCATTTCGTCTTGTGGAGCTGAAGACCACCACCTGACGTATAATGTTTCTAATTAACTACGATTTTCCTTCTCTTCATGTTTTTGAATGCAGCTTTCTCTCTCTCTCTCTCTCTCTCTCTCTCTCTCTCTCTCTCTCTCTCTTGCTGTCTTCCTAACTAGGATTGTTTTCTCTCCTGATACTTAGATATTGTGGCCCAACATTCATTTTTTCCTCGATTTGAGACCGAACCAGTTTATGGAACTTCATTTTCGAAACGGTTTTTGATCATCATTTTAGAAAAAATCGCGAAGTTAGAAGTCGTAGTCGTATTAATTTCAATAGAACGAAAAACTTTTCAGTCAGTTCGACAGAAAAAATAGTTTTTCGTAGACAAAATCATAATTTAAATCGATAATTTTCAAAAGATTAGACAGTTTGGAAATGTTCTAGAAATTTCGATTCAAGAGCTGCAGTATACGTTATTTATTTATTTATATTGAAATAGGTTTACAAATTTTGCACTGGATTGACAATTTCACTGGTTCATTGATTTCTTAGTTGATTACTAGGAGCTTTTATTTTAATTTAGCACATCTGGTAGGAGATTACCAATAACTATAATGTTTAGTAATATGTGCCTATTTTCTAGCGTTGCCAAGTTGTATGTCTTACATTCGGTTAAATATGGTGGTTCTCGCTCTATGTTTACGCGGTATGGTAGATCATGGTCATGGTCCCATCCGTGATTCCAGTATCGTACACACTTCTTTTAAATTTTCTCAATACTTTGGATATGTCCTTCGTAGAACGGACACCCCATATTTACAGCATATTCCAGGTGGGATCGAACGTAAGCACAGTACAGGATCTTAATTGTCTCCAAATGAAAAATGTCACCTGTCCCTACCACCCTAGGCCTTTAGTTTCAAGTACTACCTAAAGAAGAACACCATTTATCTTATAGTTTTGTGTAACAGGGATGGCGTTTTGGTGAAGTAATAGAGATTTGCGCTTCTCAATGTTGAGATTCAAAGAATTAAGCTCACGAGCCAACGTGAGAGCCTTGTATGATACACCAGAGATTGCTTGTATTGTAAACGTGTAAACGACCTATATATATTGGATGCGATTACTCAAATAAGATTTAAACCAGGCTACGAACTGGCTGGACAATCGGAACTTGAAAATGTGTCCCGAAAGCGAGTCGAAAGCTTTTGCAAAGTCGCTATATGTATATTACATCAACTTGATTTTGCTTTTCAATTTCTTTAATAAAATAGCTGGTAAATTCTATGTAATTTCTCGATACTGAACTTTCGGGCATAAAACCATTGTGGTGTTGCGACATATACCGCGGGAGTACTGTTTTGATTGAGTTGTATATTACCAGTTCAAATAACTTACGTAAAGCATGATATAGATGTAGTACCTCCGCAGTACCAAACATCATTTCTAGATCCTAGTTTGAAATTAGGCGCCACTCTAGTTATTTTCGGTTTTGTGAAAAATTTTCCACTTTTAATGACTGATTAAACAAAATGCTTAGAAGAATTACCAACTTTCCAGAATTTTTCAAAAATGAAGCAGGAATACCATCAGGACCAGACCCTTCTCCGAATCCAACTAATGCTCGCTGAATGTCTTCTTGCTCAACATTTGGAGTAAATATAAATGCAATATATTCATTAGCGGTTGAATCTGTGAAATTGTAAATCTGTATCTGCTGCTTTATAGGCAGATTGGAAAAACTCAGCAAACATATTGGTTATGATCCAGACTTTTGATCTTTAAATCTCAACCAGGCTGGGTAACCATCAGTTTCGCTTCGGTAATTTTGGGACCTGTTTGTTATTCACATTGGTTGGATGAATACCATTAATAATGAAAGGTGTTGGCGATTCTTCTGATTTTAATAAAACTGGTTCATTAATAAAAATTAGGTCCAAGGTTCGGTCTCGTCTATTTTTTATCTCGCAGATTTGGCTCTAGTTTGAGTAAAATATGATGTTGATGAATAGGTAGGTACTCGTTATTCGAATTCACGTTTACAGGCATAATCTCGATCTTTTGTTCATCATAGGTTAGGTTTCAGTGGGTGCTATCGCACACTTATGCTGTGTACCTCACTTCGATTTTTTGTCTAAATTTCCAACTAACTAAATTGATGGTTAGTTCATACCAATCGTTCAAAGATGGCACAAAACAAACCGCATCTGATGTTTAATTAAAATCTGCTCTATACACCTATTAACCATTTCGAACTAGTTGGTCGGATTGTTTCTAACTGTAAATTAGACTAAAGTATTTTCCTCTAATTCTCTCGCCTTTAAAATATTTTACCTCAGCTCGTATAATACTCAATAAATCTTTTTTAGACTTTTTTCCCCGAATGTGATTAAAATTCGTTAAAGGAACTTGTTCATTTTACTAAAATTTGATCTAATTTTTCTTTAACGGACAGCTCATTTAAACGATCGCCTTCATCAGAATCAACAAATGAATTATCATCTTTTTCGCTATCGGCTGCATCTGAATCGCCTCCTGTGCTGGAACATCAATCGATAAATAATAGCATTTGTTGTACTTAATAAACACATTTTATTAACCACTTGTTTTTTTATAAATAAAAAACAAGTGGTTAATAAAATGTGTTTATTAAGTATTAGTGTGTTTCGCCAAGTGCCTACGGCAAATATCGTAAAAAGTACCATTTGTTATATTAAATTTGTCTCAGAAATTTTGTTAAAATCGAGAGTAGTATTAGAAAGTGGCGAAAAATTTAGAAACCCGTAAGGGTCAGCATATTTGAATCTTCTTTCCGATATTCGTTCTATCAAAGCCTCTTTAAGGTGTGCGGAAAATGAATTATGTTGCTTCGATAGTTCATCAGACATAAATTGTAAGGCAATATCATCAGCACGACACAAATCCTGATTTTGGCCCCATAGGTGTAAGACCCTTTAATAGGGCTGAAGTGGTAGTAATTTCTTCTTTAGAGAATGAAACATCACTTTTGATCAATTATGCAACTTTTTAGTTGAAAAACCCGTTCCGACAATCCAGCAAAAGAGGCACCTGCTCCTTTCCCGAACTCCTCATTTTTTGTTGGCAATTTTTTAAAAATTTTTACGGCTAGTGCACCTACTTCCTCGTTTAAAAAATTCAATATATCAGCATTATTTGATTCTAGTTGGAAATTAAAATTTTAGCTGTCATCGTTAAACTCAAAATTCACTGGAATATCAAATTCGTCGTCATTTTCTGCAGCGGTTTGGGCTTTTTCATGGGTTTGTTTCTTATAAATTACTTGTACTACTGCTAGATGAATACCATGTGCCAAATACACTTGGTGATCAGCTGCAATAATATCACCTACCTTCTTCATGAAAAACACAAAAATTTGCAGGTACTGATAACCTTTGAATTAATATATGTAGCTTGAAAATAAATTGCGAAAAACCGGTTTTTAATATCAGATAACCGGTTAATTCGGTTTTCATTTTCCTCCCGGTTCTACCAAAAAACGGTTTCGGTAAAAACCGGCTTGGAAGCTGTACTCGCAGCAGATAGGTATATAATGATTTAGGCGAAACAGGTGGCATATACGGCACGTAAAATCGTATTGAGCTGCCTTTCCTTGATAATTTTTTTTTTATTTATTTTATTTCCGAAGCAGCAGAAATTTTTTTTAGATTTTTAGATTTTTTTTTTTACTTTATTATGTTTTTTTCAATATTTACAACATAGTATACAATATTATATTTGAGACCAATTTAGGTATTGAATAAAGAAAAAAATGAATGAATAGTTTGTATTGACTGCGCCGATTCAATTAGAATCGTTATGCAGAAAAAAGAGAGTAAGAAAAGAAATGTATTTTTTTTTTGTTTTTAATTTGAACTTAATGGCGCTATGTATTTTAAACAAATTTTAATAAACAAAAATAATATATTATGTTATATAACATTTAATTAATTTTTACTAAAACAAATATTCAAACTAAACTAAGCTATAAAAAATAGAAATTAATTATAAAAAAAATATTTGACCCGATAAGAATAAATACAAACGAAAAAGTAAAAGAACTCAGTTTGAGATTATTTAAAAAAATAAGTTTAAATCATGAAAGCTGCAATTTTAAATCTTAGATTTAACTTTGTTTATTGGGTTGGTGGCAGGAAGTTGTCAAAATAGATCCCGATGAAATATCACTTTACCAGTGGCACTATTCTGGTAATTCCCCGGTAATAGGGAACTGGGGAAAGAATTTATATGTAATTTCTATTTAAACATTTTTTTCTGGCATACTGATGAGGTAAGCAGTTAATGTTAACTTTTTTGAAAACAAAATTAAAAGGGGAATAAATTTCCCTGCCAATTTAGATATGGAAAAACTATTACCAATTTATAAATATTTACATCAAACTTTTTTTCTCAGTAGGCCGAAAAAAAAATATTTTAATAGAAATTACATATAAATTCTTCCCCCAGTTCCCTATACCCGGGCTATTACCAGAATAGTGCCACAGATGGCAACATTTTAGAATAAAATATAATAAATACCAACTACGTCGACATCATTCGGAAAGCACGAAAATTAAAAATTGGATTTAAATATTTCTAAAAAAATTTTTTTGGATTTAGCTGTATTTACTTGCATTGAACAATTCCGCAATTGAATTAGTTAAATCGATTTTTTTTAGAAATATTTAAATCCAATTCCAATTTTTAGTTTTCGTATTTGCCAAAAGATGTCGACGTAGTTGGTACTTTTTATATTTTATTCTATAATGTTGTCACCTGTGGCCCTATTCTGGTAATTCACGGGGAATGGAAATTTTAAATTTTGTAGCAGTTTTATTCCCTTTTCCCCAAAAGTGTATTCCGGCTTTTTGGGAAAAAATTATTCCCCATTATAGCAGTTTTGACGTTTATTATTCCATACCTATTTTAGGAAAGAATTAACTGGGAATAGAATTTAACGGAAATTTATTGTATTTAACGTAATTTGTGAATTATGGCTGTAAATTTGTAATAAAAATTAGTAATATCAATTGGAAATATCAATATGCAAGTTTTATTTTAATAGATAAAATTTATTTTTTAAGTAAAATTCGATTAAAATAATAATAAAAACCAAGTAAATGTAGTAAACTATTTTTAGACATTTGTTTTCTTGTTTTATTACGGTCGCGTGTCGACCTCGAGTAATTAAATTGTTTTTTCGTAAATTTATTCCCCAATCGCCAGAATTAACTTTTGTAAAACGGGGAATTGGGGAAAATGTCTGGGGAATAGCTGCTACAAAAATAAAATATTCCCTATTCCCGGGGAATTACCAGAATAGGGCCACTGGTAAAGTTACATTTCATATTTGCATCAACAAACAGTGTAAAGGCTGCTGCACGACTGTGAGATTTTACTCGCACTCATAGTCTGAAGTTATTAACTAATAGTTTTTGCTTAATAAAATTGGTCTATATTTGACATTTCCTTCATTCGATTGAAATTATTGTCATTGTCCATTGAAATACTATCGAAAGAGTCTTTGTGTATTGTGTCCTACGATTGAGATTCTGGTATTGCTCCAACTGTGATGCTACACGATAACAAAGCAGATCCGTATACCCCTTCCCTTCCCTCCCTCCTCCGCTACACCTGTAATTCTGAAATCTATTGCTATGCTAATTTTGAATGTTTCCATCAAGTCTCGGAGTTCCATTATGATAATGGCGGTCGAGTGAAAAATTAGCTCTAATGTTTCAAATACGGTTAATAAACGGTGCACAACAGGGTCTTCGTAAATCGTTGGTAGTAATATACACCATGAAATCTAGATAATTTTAATCGGATTTTATCGTCGTAGCAATCAAATTCAGTTCTTACCGTACGTAGAAATTAATCTGTGAGTGAAAAATCCTAAAATGCTGATATAGAAAACCTGCTTAAGTACATGTCGATTATGGAGGATCCGTTGAATTTTCTTATTAAAGCCGGAGGTAGTGGGGGCAGCCGATATGTCGTCTACACACTGAGCAAAATTTTGGTTTGTAAAATTAAAAAACGAAGTTTTTAAATTCTAAAAGTTATAAATTTTTTTGAATTTAAAAAGTTTTTTTTTTTTTTTTGAAATTAAATGAGATTTTTACAAACTAATAAATAGTTTTTTTATTTAAATAACATATTTTATAAAATGATTTATAAAATACTTTTTAAATTTAAAAAGTTTAAAACAATTTTTTTGAACTTATGGAATTGTTTATATTTATTGGTTTGCCAGAAATCCCGTTGTTTTATTTTTCAATAAATTCGTCTATATTTAATATAATTCGCCAAATCTATATGTTCTTGTGTTATATTAAACCAGTGCACCTAGATACTAATGGCCTCACTGCTTTAAAAATTTTGCTATATGACGTCATTTTATGTCGACGATTTCAATCTTTGGTATGGCATTAAAGTCAAATAAATGATCCGAGTTTTTTATATTTGGTAAAAAATAATTTACATATTATATTATTATCAAAATATGCATTAAACATTTCGTTAAACCCTTAAATGTTATGTATTTATTTAGACATAAATTTGATGACGTAACAAGCAGTATTGCCTTGTATTCTAGGTGCATTGATTAAACGTATGAAGATTTGAACTTTTGCACATGACGTCAATTTATGTCTAAACCGAGACTGCGCAATAATAATATTAAGATATTTACACTAACAAAACAAATTGAGAAAGCAATAAAAACGTCGACATCGCGTGCCATCATCATTTGGTGTAAGCGGCCTGTAGTTTAGGAGGCATTGCTTGAACAGTCTCAATTCACAAACATTGTGAATGTCATTGTATTTTTAAAGTGCATTACGGATTACTTTGATTTAATAAAACTGTGTGGCTGTGGCATTTGTTAAAAAATATTTATTTAAAAATTAAAATAAATCTTTTAACACTAGCCAATAGTTTTTTATTTTTAAAAAACAATCTCTTAAAATTTAAGAAAACTCTTTGAAAAAGTAAGGAAAGTATTTTTGAAAATAACAACAATTTTTTAATTTTTATAAACAAATTTTGTGGAAAAATTTATTTTAAAAATAAAAACATTACCCTTTTGATTTTAAAAACGAGACTTCGCTTAAAAACTATATGTATATTTTTTGATTTTATATGTATATTTTTTATTTTGACTTGTTTTTTTTCTCAGTGGCATGAAAGCGGGATTTGAACAATTCACATCGGCCTGTATTGAGACTAAATTCATGATTAATTTGGCACAAAAGCTGCTTATATTTTTCGATATGTTAAACAACAAAAATATAGAGGCAAAGCTATTAACGTACCCGACTATTGAAGGGACTTCTTTTGCAGATACACACAATTATGAATAATATCGCAAGACGCTGCCCGACCGGGATATTTTGAAAAAATTTCGACTGTACGTTAAAAATTTGTACAGTATGATATCGTCTAGCTATAGACCATACATAAGTTTTATTATATTTTCTCCATTTTCACACTGTCAATAAATAAGATTTCCAAAGCAAACTTTAATTTCCTTCATTTATAAAAGTTTCCGAACAAAATTCAAACACAAAAAAAAATTGAATGACAGATACTTGTCTGTCATAAAATAGCAAACCGCTTGCTCATTTTCTGTTTTAAACACATTTTTTTATATCTATAGGTTGGTCGTCTGCGAACCAAGTAGCGCAAAGATAAAAATATAGGGTTTTCCAATAGGAATGATATGATTTTTAAGTAACGTTTCGGCTATTTGTAATATGTCATGATCTGTCATTTTTTGTTTCATTGTATTCAATAATGTTTACAATTTCATCATTGTGAGATATATGCAATAACAACGTTCACAAATTATTCAGTTTTATTATCAAAATACTCGTTCTCCAATTGCAACTTTTCATGCGCATTTGCCATTTTATAGTCGTTATAAACGTCCAAGTGTGCTCGCTATTCGTCGAATTGTTGAAAATTTTGAGCGTACATTTTCTTTACATAATGTTCAAGTGCCAATAAGACAAAGAAACGCTCGAAGTAATGCAAATATTGCTGCAAGTGTTGCTGAAGACCGCGATTTGTCGATTCCAAGACGTTCTCAAGAATTGGAACTGTCTCAAACCACAACCTGGCGGATTTTGAGAAAGGATTTGGGTTTGCATCCATATATAAAATTGTTCTCACTCAAGAACTGAAGCCATTGGACCACCGTAAACGTCGTAAATTTGCTGATTTTGCCTTGGAACAACTTGAAAACGATAACGATTTTTTAAGAAAATCATCTTCTCCGATGAGGCTCACTTTCATCTGAGTGGTGCGGTAAATAAACAAAACTGTCGATTCTGGTGCGAAGAAAATCCACAAATTATTCACGAAAAACCATTACATTCACCTAAATTGACAGTTTAATGTGGTTTTTGGTCTGGTGGAATCATCGGTCCGTATTTTTTTCGAAATGAAGCTGGTAACACCGTTACTGTCAATGGAAATCGGTATAGATCGATGATAACCAACTTTTTATGGCCGAAATTGGAAGAAGTTGATCTTGACAACATTTTGTTCCAACAAGACGGGGCTACGTGCCACACAGCAAGTGCAACAATTGAATTATTGCGAGAAAAGTTTGGAGATTCGATTATTTCAAGAAATTGTGATATTGAATGACCTTCAAGAAGTTGTTATTTAACAGCATTAGACTATTTATTGTGGGGTTATTTGAAGTCATTGGTCTTTAGCAATAAACCAAACTCTGTTAAATCTTTACAAGTCAATATTGAACGTGCTATTCATGACATACGACTTGATTTAGTGGAAAAAGTGCTCGAAAATTGGGTTCATCGAACTCGTTCCTGCAGAAGAAGTCGTGGAGACCATTTGAATGACGTTTTATTCAGAACTCAATTGTATCGATTTTACTTCACATTAAATAAAAAAACATTTCAATTTCCTTAACAATTAGTGAGTTTTTTTTAAAGAAATCATATCACTCTTATTGGAAAACCCTATATTTGCTGCCTGAAATACATATAAATACATGAATGCATAGACGAAAAAAGTTACATCGAAAGTTTGGATATTAATCATGAGCCTCGCACCTTAAACGAATGAGCATTTTTGCTCAATTGGGGTGTGAGGTTCAAAAAATTTATGTTTGTAAAATAAAAAAATAAAAATAAATAAATAAATATTTTAACTCGCAGGAAAAATTTTATATGGAAAAAAAAGCGGATCAAAGCGTGCGGATCAAAAATTATAAATTTTCGATCGCAGTCGGCTCAATTATAATTATTATATGATTGTATAATTCGGAATTTATTTTGACAACTGATTGCCACCAACCCAATAAACAAAATTAAATTTAAAAATTCTTTTTGCTGTTTCCTTGGGAATAAAATAAATCCGAATTAAATTTTTATCAAGTAACAAACAATTGCTCAATCAATAGATTCATTATATCTATACCAATTCATTAGGCAGTAATGTATCAACGGCTATGAGTATTCCGCCACCGGATTTTTTATGCTTGTTTGGGGTTAGCGATCACATCTATAAACCACATATTGAGGAAAGAATTCCGATCTTAAAATTTTATCGTTGATGCTGAATTCACGGAACGGGATTATTTATTATCCAATTCTCTAGCCAATCAAATCTTTATAATTTAATTTAAAGTTATTATATAAAATAAATGGAATAAATATGCGAGATGCATTTAAGTGAAACAATTAGGATGAGAACCAAAAATGTTATTTTCGCACATCCTCTTAAAAACTGTCAACACAAAAAAACAGTTTTGAGATAAATTGTTTGTGAGATAAATTTTTGTGTTATGACATTTTTTTAGAGGATGTGCGATATGACTTACATGACAATCATAGACAAATCTTTTGAGCAAAAATTGGTAAAAAAAGCCAGCTTTTTTTACCTCGTTCCGTGAAGACACCATGAATAATGATTTACTGTTGGCATAAACCGGAAAGAGTGTTAAAACGAAATTATGAAGTGGAGCTGTCTTTGTCTGTATCACAGAATTTTGTGGATGTGGCAAAGGGGTGTCATGATTACATTTTAAAATTTGCTACCTAATTATGTAGCGCACATGATGTGACTGAAAAAACGTGTTTTAGAAGAGTTGATGGTGCTTTGAAGAATATAAGTTGGTTTCGGTACCATGCATTGGGCAAACCGATCGCCAGTATTCGCGATCTTTGTCAGCAGTTTGCGAAACTGCTCATCCGGTACTGAATTATGTGTGCGACTAACGAAAAGTGGTTTATTTTTGAGTCTAAAATTTGTGACAATCACAAATATTATTACCACAACACTACTACAATTCAATTTAAATAATTTTGTCACTTAGAACAGTCAGCCATTTTAAATTTCTGTTATTAGAAAATAAAATTATTAATTATTAAGGTTAGTTATTAGGTAATTGTTACACACGAAAATAAAAATAAATAAAATTGAACTTAATACACGTGAAATAAGGAAAACACGTCCGAATTGGGCGAATATGTTCAAATAGTCGATAGTAACGATCCAATTTGGTCGGGCGGTATATCCAATTTAATTGGATCGGAAACAAAATTGGATGGTAGTCAAGTTGTCCGGTATAATTAAGTTTTAAGAAAATTCCATTGAACCATTCAATTCCATTGTTCAACTAAGTGCGTGAAGTTACCCCAGTATTTCATAATCGCCAGCCGTGTGTTAAGATTGGCGCTAAAGCCCATTTTAAATAAAATATACATTTAAAATTTAAACGAATGGTTCTCTGGAACCTAAAGTGTCGTAACCGGTTTCATTTGAAATCAATTGGACAAAACGTATACTACCTCCGAATAGAAGTCCATGGCCATCCGTATGTTAGGATTGGCGCTATGGGGTCATATGTGCCGCATAATAGCCGAATCATTTTTAGAACCAAAATGAAATTTAAATTAATGGTTCCCAGGAACCTAAAATGCCGTTTTCGATCTCTTCTGGTTTCTATACTTCATGGTGACCTCTATCTACAAAAAAAATCCCAAGGCCAACCGTATGTTGGGATTGGCACAATAGGTCCATATGTGAATGGCCCATTCAGTTCATGTAAGAATTATTGATTTAAAATATTGTTAATTATAATTTGCTAAACCAGCTAGTTCTGCAATAATTCGAGTCCTGAAATCCTTTTATAGGCACAATTTTCGTTCAGCATTTTTTTGTTCTATATGTATCTATTATTCTCCTGTTATGGAAGAAAAAATCACCTTTGCTCTGTCTACTCTTTTAGCTAAGGTGCATACAAAATAATTAAGATACGTATGAGTTTTTAATTAAATATTATTAAATAAAATTACATAAATCTGTCTTATTATTTTCCAATTTGATAAGTTATTTGAAGTGATTTTCATTATATTGGCTTTTTATTAAAAATAAACATTTAATGAATTAAAGTTTTGTAGTTGATTGAAAATTATAATTACAGTGTTTTGTAACAATTTTTAAAATTGTTTAATTAAACTCAACTTGATGTACCAGATTTTATCAAAATGCCATACAAAAAAATTTTATTTGTGAAATCAGAATACGATTTTATTCAGAACGTGTTTATCGAAATTATCGATGACATTGAAAATATAAAATTTGACAAGCTTCTAAATAGTGACCTTTTCGCTAAAATGTGCTCAAAAGTTTCAGGATTAAAAAATACAGACGCAAATCGATTAAAGTGTGAGAGAATCTCTAAAAATAAAGAATTTTTAAATTCTTTTAAAGAAAAAATTACAAAATTGCCAAAAAACAAAAACGACGTAGGAAGCGAACAAAGCAATTTGATTCCTAACACTCTAGGTAATTTTACTAGCCGAAGTGATGTTGCCGATGAAAGTAATATCGTGCAAAAAACAAAAAAACCTAAATATGATATGATGCCTGAATTCGAAAGTTCAGATGACGATAGTGTTACGGATTTTCAAACACCTAAAAATCGTGTAACGAACTAAAATTCATAGAACAATAAATAAAGACAGTAAAAATAACATTGTTTTAGAAGCGTGCGGATCTATTCATGTTGACAATGACATTTGGGCTAGTATAATAGATCCTCTGACAAAAAAATTAATCAAAAAACAGTGTCCAAGCATAATTGCATATATTTTGATAGAAAAAACAGGTTGTTTAATAAACATTAAATCCATTGATTACGGGAAAAAATGTATAAGCATTCGGGCATATTGTGGTCATAATAATTGCAAAACATATAAATTAAAAAATAATAACTTGGCAATCGGGAACTTTGCAGTATATAGTTCCAGCGGCACAAGTTGTCATGAATTCCTCAAAACTCACCAGATTAGAGGATCTGAAAGAGATGCTCTAAAAAAGACACTTACTTCACACAACACCTCCGAAATAATGTACGAGACTATGGTTAAAAATGAAAATGTACAATTTCTCAGCAAATTTAACACGACTAACGTCAAATCGTTAACGGCTATTCGGAAAGCGCGTTCCGAATCGTTGAAAGAAAACGACAATAATGCCGATGACATTGTTGATTTAATTGAGGAAGTGACACATAACGATGGAACTCTGCAATTTTTATCAATTAAACCGTTTTTTATAATCACACATAGTGATGTACAACATAAAATGTTGGATATTCTTTTACAAGAACACAAATCGAAAAAAATAGTTGCGTTTATTGATGCAACTGGGGGTCTGGTAAGAAATCCTTTACCAAAACCAGTATGTATTTTATATTATGCGCTTGTAGTCCAAGTAAAAGTAGACGAATATGAGCCAAACGATCCGTTTCCTCTAAGCGAAATGGTTAGCGTTCGCCACAATATGGACACCATTGGGAATTGGTTGTCCTCCTATAGGAATGAAGTGGTTAATAGAATGAAAGTTTGGCCACCATTTAGCAATATAGTAACTGATTTTAATTTTGCCCAAATAAATGCCATTTTAGCGGCATTTAATCGAATGGATGTAGTCCAATATCTACATATATTACACAAATCTACAAGTAACCCCGGCATCACAAAAGATATAATTTTTGTTCATTTATGTGTTTCTCATCTCATGCATTGCATGACTGCCGACGTCAACAAATACTTCCCTCAACTCGCTAATAGAAAGATTTTGAAAGAGGTAATGGCTGTATTGCAGTTAATAGATAATTACGAGCAGTTACAAGCAGTTACAATGCATTTGGCTTCATTTTTCCAGCATTTTGCAAAATAAATATCTCACGCCGCTTGTGTTAAAAGCTCTAGATGCAATTGTAACCATTTCTAAAGATAATAAGGTTAATTTCGAAAATAATATTTTAAAAAGTTGTGAGACTAACTATTCAGTAAAGGATGAAACTTGTAATCGACATTTTAATGAAACCTTATATCATCAAAGTAAATTTGATGAAGATTTTAAAAAAATTTCAGATTCTTGCTTGAAAGAATCTTTAATGGAGTGTCCGATTAATGTATTTTACAATCCAAATTTTCTCGAAATGGTTTTAAAAAAATATTTAACATTTTTACCTTTATGGTCTAATATTTTTCACGAAACAACTTTGAGTAATGGTCCCGTGGAAAATTATTTCGCTACAATAAAAAAACGAATGCAGCAATGCAAGACACTTGGTAAGCTTCCCGCAAAGCCTCTACGATTTTTTAAGGAGCTCGCAATTCGAAATGATTATATATTAAAACGGAAACTTTATAACATTCCAAAAAGGTTTAAAACAAATAAACCCCGAGCTAGTTTCGAAGAAAATAAATTAATAGAATTTGCTGAAAAAAATTAAGTGGAATTTTGGCAGAAGAAGAAAAATGGAGAGGTCAAGTGAAGAAAAAAGGAACTAATTTTAATCTAGGTACGATTAAAAAACTAAGAAATTTGGAAAATAATAAAAAATAGGCAGCTTAATAGAATGCCTTTCGGTAAAAAAAAATATAATTTTTGATACACCAAAGACAACTCTTTGTGGCAAAAGAATTACAAACTTCAGAAGCAAAACGTCAGACCACCTCGCATTCTTAAAAAACGGAACTGTCAAAAATGAAAATTATTTCTATACTTGTGCCTTCGATTCGTTTATGCAGTGCATGCAAAACAATAACTTCACTGACGTCCTAAATAAAGATAACGAATTGATGGAGCTTGTGAATGCATTAAAACTTAGAAATATTCCACTGGCTAAAACCAAAAGATATACCATTTTAGCTAGATTGTATGGATTAACGTGGAATTGTACGGCAAATATTACAAAAATTTCGACTTTTTTTTGTAAAGAATTAAATTATGGAAGTGTTGAGACAAAGGCTTGGTGTACGACCTGCCTTAAAACAAATGATGATATCTATCAATACGTTCCTATTAATTTAGAGAAATTGGAAAATTTAAGTATATTCGAATTAAACAAATGTTTAAAAGAGCCAGACACATTATATTGCAGTTGCGGGACAGAAAAGGTTATAACAGAAATCAGTACGAACAATGCGGCTTTTATTTATGTTGAAACAGCAAAAACAGAAGGAATAACTGTGTCCAGCATACCAGTGAATGTAGACTATTTTAGACAAAGTTTTCAACTTAACAGTTTTGTTAGTTATATAAAATCATCGAAACATTACGTTAGCTATTTATACAGGAATGATAATTGGGAAAAGTATGACGATTTAATGGAAAACACAATTAACATCAAATATCCGCATACCTTAAGAGTATCTCCACACTTGCTAATTTACACAAAATGCACTGGAAATCTGTTTATTAATAGTCCAAATAACTAAATCTTTTTCCAATAGTAAAAAACAAAACAAAATAAAAAAGCCCAAAAAAAATTAAAATCTAAAAAACAAAAAAAAGAAATTAATAAAAAAAATTTAAAAAAACAAAAAAAGGGGAGCCAAGACCTAGATTCATACCTCCACGTGGTGCTCCCTGGGTAAAGCTAAATGGGTCAGGCACCGTACTAGATAATACTAGTAACATACGGATCGAAATGTGAATTTTATTTTGGATAGTGAACATGATGCCGTGTTGAAATCAGAAGAGATGAGTCACGACCGTGGGAACCATAAATTAAAATCAATAATTCATACGTGAGCTGAATGAACCATTCACATATGGACCTATTGTGCCAATCTCAACATACGGTTGGTCTTGGGATTTTTCTTGTAGATAGAGGTCATCATGAAGTATGGAAATCAGAAGAGATCTAAGACGACATTTTAGGTTCCTGGGAACCATTAATTTAAATTTCATTTTGGTTCTAAAAATGATTCGGCTATTATGCGGCACATATGACCCCATAGCGCCAATCCTAACATACGGATGGCCATGGACTTCTATTCGGAGGTAGTACACGTTTTGTCCAATTGATTTCAATTGAGATCGGTTACGACACTTTACGTTCCAGAGAACCATTCGTTTAAATGTGAAATGTATATTTTATTTAAAATTGTCGTTAGCGCCAATCTTAACATACGGCTGGCGTTCATAATTTTATGATAGACATCTGAATTATACTCTCTTTAAATCATCTATTATTACATTTTGTGACATTTTAAAATTTTCTGGGATGTATTTAAAAATCCTGGAATGGGATATAACTGGTATTGCCCGATGAACATTTTTTATTTTTCTGGGATGAAATACTGGGATAACTTCACGCACTTCGACACTCGTTCAACTATGGTATACGCTGGATTATTATCGGAGTTTGAATCCACCCTTATTGCATTCTAAATTTTCCATCAATTATTTAATAAACCGCATCTTAACACGATTCACCCCTCTTCCAAATTATGTATTACAAATATTTTATCGATTAGCAATCAAATTCTAAATCCAAATAGGTTTTTATGTTGGTTTTTGGCTTAGACAATCATAAAAGGTCGATTTATTTATTTATTTTTATTTTTAATTAAAAACCAACTCCACAAAATTATTCACGAAAATGATCGGTCTATGCTGCCATAACGTAATAAAATGTGTTATGGTTAAATTTTAATCTGCAAATAAACAAAAAACAAAAAAAAAATGTTTAGTCAAAATACAAATTAAATATTTATGCCCTCGTTACCCTCTTGAACGTATTATTATTAGCTAGATGCTGCACAGGAACTCTCTCTATATATATATATATAGATATAGCATCACACATCATATTAATGTTCTTCGTCTTCTTGCCCGGCTATAAATAGTATATAGACTCGTAGTTATGAGGATGATGGAAGTGTGTGTTGGCAGAATTTTCTAATAAACAGGATACATAATTTATATTTTATTTTTATTTGATAACATAAAATATTTTATTTTTGGGTTTAAGATAAATGCGTCCAATAGTGTGTCATGCCGAAGATTATCTATACACAGCTAAATCCTAATCTTAAAATATATGTATATTATCCTAAAACCTGTCCGCCTATATCTATATAAGTCGATTTAATTGAAATCTTAATAAAATTTTTTCTTCTACTTACAGGTATGTACACAAGCACAGTCTTAATAATTTTGTTATTAACTCAATATCAATGATGTGTTATGTTGGTGGTTTACTGTGGATGGAGGTAAGGAAACCTATAAGGATATTAAGGATACAGATCAATGAGTGTTTTATACACCAAAAAATCAGATATATTCTCATGCACTGTATTTAAATTTTTTATGTCATGCACATGTCTGCAAGTTAATCCAATATATATTTTTTTTTGGGCTGTATTCCACCCTTTTTTTGTATATTTGTCTAAACATATGATGTAAATTATATGTAATATGTATTATGAAATCGCAAAACAACATAAAGTTTAACAACCCGATTTAAAATTCATTACCTCAATCATAGAGTATTGGTGGTAGTTTTTGTTTTTGTTTGGTTAAGAATCTCCCTCCGTATTTTAGATGCCTGATTAAATCAATGGAATATCGACGACATACACACAGAACACACGACTAAACAAGGTCAAAATATTGTTGTATGAACCTCGTGTGTATATGGTTAATAAAAAAATGAAAACAAGAATTTGTAAAAAGGGGTAGGATTACAACAATGCAAGGGATGGAATTATTTTTTTATTTTCTTGCGTATACACAAAAGACTAATATTTCCTCTTTCGTACGACAAAATTTTAAAATATGAAAACTCAAGGAAAGCCAATCAACTCAAGTTGAAAGACTAATTAGAATTTGCATTGTTTATCATATTGGTTGATTGATTGGATGAGGGTTTTGGAACATGGAGAAAATTTTATAATGTTTGTGTTGCCAAATTGGTATTCGATCAAACCTTACTGTTTAACTGGAGCAGTTGCGCGTCCAAAATGACGGAAGAATCAGCATTCGCACCGAATTATTTTATTTATTTTACTTTATTAATTCAAAATAATAAATCCCAATTTTCTTAAAAGCTAACTATTTCTCGAGCTTTGGTGAAAACTTCACTTACACTTAGTTCCAATCCATAACGTTGCCAGTGTTCAAAATACCGTAGCTTTAATCAGAAAACTGTCACATTCAGTGAATTGGTCTAAAATTAGCCGAAAGTTGATGCTACTCAAGTTAGCCGAAAATTTCAGAAAAAGAAAAACCTGCATTATCGACATATTTTGAATCAGGTGGTAGTACAAATTTCTGTTGATAGAGCCAAAAATTACATGCAATTGAAGTTATAGCAGTAAATTTTCGCCGAATTTTTTTTTCAAAAATCAATATCACATAATTCGAATGTTTAAAGATAATGGGTGAAGTTAGACCAATTCGTAAACTGCTGGTTAAAATATATATAATTTATCGTGTTAGAGGGCAATGAGTTTGAGTATGAACGGTGAACACCTGAGTCAAAAATCAGGCCAATTTTATGTAGCATCATAGTGAAATAAATTAAAATCTGGACGTATGTTTAGTGGTAATTTGAACTGGGTGAAGTTAGACTAATTCGTAAATAGCTGGATCCCGTAATTATAATTTGTCGTAATTTATCGCCCCCTAATGAATTTGAGTTGTGGCACTAACAGTGAACACCTGTGCCAATAATCGGACGTGACCCACCTTGCCCTTCACAACTGTAGATCACTGATTGCCTCAGATTCAATGGGTATTCGTCACTGCATGTGACAGTGTCGGCAATCAGGTCTCTCGGATATCGCTTGAAACACTTGCCATCATCATAGAGCGTGAGTCGTTGCTGAAAACTACGCAGGGTTCGTGGATCATATTCTTAGACACAAGTGCACCCAATTTCGGATCAACAGCTTCAACCGGGATTTCTGTTGCAATAATGGAATCAATTTCACTCGATCTGATTTTTTTGAGGAACCAAATCAAATATGCGCATGAAGCATACCAAATTTCTGCCATTCAACGGAGGACATCCAAAAATGATCTTGGCCAAACAAACGCTGCTTTATTATAAAATTCATCCACTAATTTTTAACTTGACCCAGTCCAAATTACCACTAAACATGCGTCCAGATTTTAATTTATTTCACCATATGATGCTACATAAAATTGGCCTGATTTTTGGCACAGGTGATCACTGTTATAGTGTCACAACTCAAACTCATTGCCCTCTAACACGACAAGTTATAAATATTCTATCTAGCAGTTTACGAATTGGGCTAACTTCACCCAGTTCATATTACGTTTAAACATTCGAATTATGTGATAGGGATTTTCGAAATATTTTTTCGGCGAAAATTTACTGCTTTAACTTCAATTATTGGTAATTTTCGGCTCTATCAACAGAAATTTATACTAACACCTGATTTAAAATATGTCGATAATATAGGTTTTTCTTTGGCTGAAATTTTCGGCTAACTTCAGTAGCATCGAAAGTTGCCAGCCGAAAGTGAAAAATCGATAATGCACTTCCGCCAAAAGTTAAACAAATTATATATTAAATTGAAATGTCCTAGCTGAAAGCGACTAATCTACAAAATCAGCCGAAAACATATATCCCTTTTTCGGCCTGCCATCATAATTATGTGGGTGGTGAAAGAGAATCATGCCAAAAATTAATTTTTACGTATTTCGAACCAACATACACATTTGTGCATACCACATCCGAAAAATAACACTATAACAAATATAACTGTAGTAATAATAAAATAATTAATTTGTTATCAAAAACAAATAATTATATGTTATATAATTTATATGTCAAATTATTATATTTTTTTTCAAAAAGAATTCCGATTTAACTAGGACCGTTTAAAATCCAGAAGACATTACAACCTGTCATTTTTTACATACACATTTCGATCACGCGTCCATCACGCGACTTATTTTGAAAAATTTGTTGTGGCCGGAAAAGGGATATGTATTATAAAAACAACGAATAAAATTTTCAATTTAACCGATATTAATTTATTGTTTCATATCATTCATATTTAATTTATTAAAAATTAACGTTAAAATGGTTATGTGTGCAAAAGGTCTCATTTGAAGTGGTTTGGACGAGATTTGTAAGCGGTAATATCTGTTTCATACAGCCGAAAATTGCCGTTAAAGAAGTTTAAAATGTTCGAGCTTTAAAGGTTGATTTGTATATGCGACGTGCTACGTCAACGTGTGACGGGTGCTTGTAGCCAACTAGAGATGAATATTTTGACATTCGTCATACGGCACACGCCACACTAACACATACAAATTTGTATTTAAACAAAGTAGTTTTTGCAATTAAATTTTCTTTTTATTACATTTAGTTTTGTTTAAATTTTATAAAGTGTGCGAGGCGAAACTACACTTGGGTGCAAAAAAAATCGCACATTGCTCAATTTTCCACAAAAGTTCAAAAGTTCATCAAAAAAATCCAATATTTGTTTATTTTTTTTTACTGCATATTCAAAGTCTATACCTATCCAGTTGTACCATTTTATATTTATTCGTGCCATCAAACTGATTTTTGGGGGTAAACATCTGAGGTACATGTTTTTGTGGATTTGTCAGTATGAAAATTAGGGGTAAAAATCGAATTTAAACATAGAAAAAAACAAAAAAAAACAGTTTTATTAATAAGAAGTATTCCATCCCCTGGCCCAAATGACAGCTTCCATTCGATGCTGCATTGATTTCACCGAAGTTTTCACAAATTCTTGATGTATCGCCTCCCATTCCTCTACGATCGCCTGTTGCAGCTCCTGGAGACTCAACATCTCTGGCTCGAACATTTGGTTCGGCCCTTCTCCTTGGTACGACGTACTCCTCTATTACTTCCTCAATGTACCATTTTCTTGATCGACAGCCAGTATTGGCTCGTGTGATGAATACAAGATCAGTCTTCGCCTCTAATTATATGCCTCCCCAGAATATGCACGATCCACCGCCATACGAGACACGTTCTTCAAAGCAACATTGTGCATATCGCTCTCCTTGTCTTTTGTAAACTCTGCCGCGTCCATCGGTGCCATATAAACACATTCTGCACTCGTCAGAAACAGGACTGTTCTCCATTATTCTTCTGTCCCTTCTGTCAAATGCTCTCGAGCAAACTCACGGCGGGCTCGTCAGTGGGCTGCGGTCAATTTCGGCTTGTTTGCTGGTCTGTGTGCAGTCAGATTAACTTCTCGAAGTCGTCTTCTAACTGTTCACCGACTGACTTCGATTTCACGAACTTCTTGGAGTCGCCGTCCCAGTTGAACCGCATTCATACGGCGATTTCGCAACGAAGATGTTGCAAGAAAGCGGTGATCACGCTGTGCTGTAGCACGAGGTCGGCCAGATCCTTGTCACCGTCTAAAGCCACCAGGTTCTTGATATCTCTGCCACACTCGAAGAACGGAGAATCGGCTCAAATTTAGTTGTAGAGCCACTTCACTTTGGTGCTGCCCCGGATAAATTAGTGCAACCACTTGTGCGGCTACCCCTCTGGTGTGGTATCTATTTCTTTGCTCCGGTTGAAAACTTAATCAATAGAGGATCGTTCAGGCGTCGATATGCGAATGATCACAATTCCGAGCGAGATATTTCATGCTGTTGTATTGATCTTGTTGAATTATTTTTAGAATTTAGACTGCGGTCCAATTCGTGACTTATTTGGTGGAGATTGACTTATTTGAAAGTCTACAATAAGTCTCTTCTCGAATAGACTTATTGGAAACTTGCTAGAACTATTTTGATGGATTACCAGTTTGGTGGCAAGCCTCGCATAAAAGTCAAACAAGTCTACAATAAGTCTAGTCGACAGGACGCTTATTGTAGACTTTTAAATAAGTCAGTTTCCACAAAATAAGTCACGAATTGGACCGTAGTCTTAATTCGAAAGCCTGCTATATGCATTTGACAAAAAATCACTTTGTTGACATGGTACAAGTACAAAAAAGGTACCAAGATAGGTATTGAAATAAACGTTGAATCTGCAAAAACTAAACAAATATTTTTAGATATTTTTGAACTTTTGTGGAAAATTGAGCAATGTGCGATTATTTTGCACCCAAGTGTAGTTACAAATGTAAATTGTTGCCAAGAAACCGTCACGTTTATTTCCACTTGTCACACGTCGCACGTCGCATATGTAAATCAACCTTAAATGGTTTGTAATTGTCGTTAAAGTGGTTTGGAGTTCAAGAACATGCCAGATATACACAGATAACTACACACATGACTACGTCAAATCGATGGGCCGTAACCATAGGGAAATTTTAAATATAGGTTTTGGGTGGGTCTGATGAGGTGATATTGGTAAAATTTTGATTTTACTCATTCTTCTGGCAATAAAATCGTCCATCATTCGAGATTTTGGCATACAGACACCAGTCTGACTATGCTGATTCGATAGCCTATGACCATAGATAGCTTCTGAGTATAGTGGTGTTTTTGATGGGGTTATAGGGGTGAAATTTTGTATATAAATACCAATCTGACTGGCGATTCAATAGCCCATGACCATAGGTAGATTCTGAGTATAGGTTCGGAGTGAGTCTTATGGGGTTATAGGGGTGAAATTTTGATTTTCTCCATTCATCATCGATAAAATCGCTCGTCATTCGTGATTTTGGCATACAGACACCAATCTGACTATGCCAATTCGATAGCCTATGACCATAGGTAGGTAGATTCTGAGTATAGGTTAGGGGTGAGTTTGATTGGGTTATAGGGGTGAAATTTTTATTATATCAATTTTTTATCCATAACATCGCTTATCATTCGTGATTTACACGAACACCAATAAACACCAATCTGACTATGCCGATTCGATAGCCCATGACCATTGGTAGGTTCCGAGTACAGGCTAGGGGTAGGTTTGATGCGGTTATAGGGGTGAAACTTTAATTTTCCCCATTTTTCATCGATAATATCATCCGTCACTCGTGATTGGAATACAGTACAGGCACCAATTTGACTATGCCGATTCGATAGTCCTTGACCATATGTAGATTCTGAGTATAGGTAATGGGTGGGTCTGATGGGGTTATAGGGGTGAAATTTTTATTTTCCCCATTTTTCATCGATAGTGTCGTTCGTCATTCGTGATTTTGGCATATAGACACCAATCTGACTATGCTGATTCGATGGCCCATGACTATAGGTAGATTAGGACCTTGTTAAAGTTAGCTGAAAGATTCCAGCCGAAAGATAATGCAGATAGTGTCTTTGCTATCCCAGCCGAAAAAATTTACAATATGATTTTTCGATAAAGCGATCAATAGATTCTATATAATCCGCTCCTACGTGCGGCTCGCCATGCGACATGTTTGCTGATCTCGGCTCCTACGTCTCCCGAAGTTCGAATCTAAAACCCTTCGGAGGGCTAAGCGGGGGGCGCAGTGACGTCCCGCGTGCCCGTGAGAGTTGTTGAAGCCGTTAGCCTCTACAATTATTGCATTTGTCTAGTTAGTGTTTCGGCTGAGATAGCAGAGACACTTTCTGCATTTTCTTTCGGCTGGAAACTTTTGGCTAACTTTAACAGTATTAGATTCGGAGTATAGGTTATTAGTTAAAGTTAGCCGAACGATTCCAGCCGAAAGATGATGCAGATATTCTCTTCGCTATCCCAGCCGAAAGATGGTAATGCAGATACAAGTTTAGCTATCCCAGCCGAAAAAAATTTTATAGCCGAAATTACTCGATATACCTAGTGCTGCTATCACCTTTAAATAATCAGAACACAGTAAAAATCAGTCAGGAACTAAATAATTTTACCAAATAGGTCCAACACCTATCGCATGTAAATTACAATAAGGCTGTGTGCTAACCTTAAGGTAAAATTCAAGTCTTTTTACTTAAGATAAAAAATAAAAAAAGGTACAATTTTAAGTAAATTTTTCGGCAGTCATTTTTTTTTTTCAAAAACTCTATGGCAAACTGATCGTAAAATCTGTCCTAAAATTGGCTTTCACCATAGTAAACGATTTACCTTAAGTTTGACACACAGCCTAAATTTAGAAGTTTTCGAAACTAAATTAATAAAACATTCTGTATTTTTTAAGTTACCCATTTCCCATCGAAAGTGGGTTACGCAAAAGTTGTACAGAACATTTTATCAAATTAGTTTCGAAAATTTCGGGTTTTCTGGTACAAGATACCAAATTACATCCCCTTATCCCCTTCAGACTTGCTCCAAATCGCATGGGCTTACCTAGGAGTATGACCTATAAAATCAACATAGTAAGTATAGAACTAGGTATATCAAGTAGTGTATCTTACGGATATAAATTATTTTTTCGGCGAGGATAGCAAAGACACTATTTGCATTACCATTGTTCGGCTGGAAACTGTCTACCCTATACTAACTTTAATAGGGTTGTTTACGGTAACTATTCGCATTATTCGAGTTATGTGGATATCTTCATCTTTATTTAAATAAAAATCAACAATCAATCTAAGCGGTCCGTACTCTATAATATCGGGTATTTCCTCCACGAGCTCGGATCACATCTAGCATTCTTTTTCTCTTACTATGCACCAGGTTTGCTATGTATTCCTGTGGCACTATTCTGGAAATTCCCCAGGAATAGGGAATTGGGGAAAGATTTTATATGTAATTTCAGTTCAAATATTTTTTTTCCGGCCTACTAAGAAGAAATATTTGATGCAAATATTTATAAATTGGGAATAATTTTTCCATATCTAAAGTGGCAGGGAAAATTATTCCCAATTTTATTTTGTTTTCAAAAAAATTACCACTAAATTTTTACCTCAGTATGCCAGAAAAAAAATTTAAAATAGAAATAACATATAAAATCTTTCCCCAATTCCCTATTCCCAGGGAATTACCAGAATAGTGCCACTGAGGTGTGATTTACCATTCTTCCTGCAAAGCGTGATCAATCAGACGATGATCTAAAGTTTCTGGAACGACTTTCCTTTGCTTTAAACGACGCCCTAGCATATCTCATACATCCTTAATGGGATTAAGGTCAGGACTGCTAGCGGGCCAAATAATTTCATCAATTCCTACCTCATCCAAATAATTGTTGACAAAATTTGTAACGTGGGTTCAAAATATGATTAAGCCCATGACGGTTTAGAACTGCAGTAAAATCTAAAACTAAACCAGTGATTAAGCAACGACGAAATGTCGTCATATACATTTTAAATAGTTTTCTATTACTTAGTCTCGTTCTTAGAATACAATGTAATACGTTATTTATAAAATTGTTAGATGCACTTAACTACGAGCATTTAATTAGCCAAGCAATTTACGATTACTTATATTCATAATCGAATTTTTGTCATTTTCATTACTTAAGATTTACTAAAACCAAATATTTCTTCAACATAATAGAGCCGCGCCATGTGAGGAATTAACTTTAATCGTATATCGCGATCCCTTTGATCTAGACATACTGTACAATGCTTTATGAAATTTTGAATATTTTTAATCCGACAAAATTATGAGTATCAACACTACATCGTCAAAATATGTCCGCCGCCTGTTCATTTGGTGGTACGTGCGAATGAATTTATAACCACACAAGTGTTGTTTTATGTTGCCAATCATTTTTATAATATTCAGAAAGAAATTAAACGATCGAATATTATTAACCCTGTGTCGTCGTTCAAATTTGTACGATATACGATATATATCACATTACAATGCAATCAGCTCACATATGTAAAACAGAATAAATGACGTTAAGTAAATTGAATACATTACAGTGCATAAGCTACTTTACGATTATGTAAGAACGTACTCATATTTTTTAACCCTTTAAATGCAAAACGAGTACAATTTAAAAAAAAAATCGCCTCAGATTTATGTCTCGTGATTTATAGCAAAATGTGTATTTTTGAAATAATTTATGATACACCGCGTACTCATTTCCTATATTGCCGCACCAGCACTCGCTCATTTTAAAAGGAACACACAATTTAATCCAAACGACTTAATGATTTCTTTGATGTTTCATTATAGGTTGTGTTTTGTTAATTTATCGCTTATTTAGTTTGATTTTTATTGCTCAATTTCTTGGTACTTAGTTCATTTATAAATACATTAAGAGTGAATTTCTAAGAATATTATTATTATTTTTTGGTTTCGTTTTTATAGATTTGTATCAAATGTTTCATCATATATCTGTTTATCGATATATATGCAGAATATAAACTTATCAGTTATCACTGTCTGATCGAAAAACTATGAACTAATAAAATTGTTACTTTGTATCTAAATCTACCTTGATAGATGTATAAAAGTTGAAAATTTAGAAAATTACTCATCTTAATTAGGACAACATATTTGCCTAGTTGCTTTCTAAACAGTTCTAAACAGCTACTTAAAATGTCTACTAAAGGGGCAGAAATAAATTAACTATGGTAAGTAATGGCTTTCTTGATACCGTTAAACTTAGCCAAAAGTCTTCAGTCTAAAAATGACAGTGGAATAACTAACCCGAAAATTGTTGATCATGCAGATTCAAATTCTGAACGTAAATTTGCAGTCAAGAACGTCGACAGCGAAGATCCAGCCGATAGCCAACTGAAAAATGTCGATAATACCTAAAATAGGGCCTTTCAAAGTTATTTTACATTGGTCAAAACTGCAACGATAACCACAACGATTTGAGAATAGATGATTTAAGTTAAAGAAACAAAGACAAAAATTCCGCTGTTTTTTGTCGATTACTTGTTACCATTTTTCTGGAAAACCATTATATCACTGTAAAGTTTAAGTGATTTTTGAATGAAAAATAAAGTATTTTTCTAGCTATCTGTTGATTTGAATAGGAATTAACCCTTATGTGAGTGAGGGGAAAATATCTTAATTTGAGTGATTAAAATATTTTTTCCACGTTCGTCGAAGTTGAAATATTTCTTATTTTTAAGTATGATCGTAATCTACATAAATTGAACTAGAAGTTCTTATAAAATTTAAAGTTTTTATTGGGAGTAAAACATACAAAAATAGACGTCTAAAAGTGCAAAAGGTACCCGGGTACCCACGTCACTCACATTTGGGTTAAACCATTGAGAAAGTGTCATCGTGATGAAGCGGGGTTAACTGTGAATTCATCAAACGAGGTTATCGTTTGGTTGTTATACCTCTTCTAAATGTTTGTCTTTATCCTTTAGACTTATAATACTGCAAATTTCTTTCAGAGTGGAATGCAGTATTTTCACTGGAGAATTACCTATGGAATTGTAGGGGCGTAGTGACGTGTAGTTCAATTTAATATTTTTCCAGTAGTGTTTTAACTTCTTCATTTCCTATTTCTGAATCAGCTGTAATTTTTCCTGGTCATTCGTTTTGACTGAAAAATTCGGTTAACGTTTCCGTAATTCTTTTTGTTGTTTTCATGTTTGGTAAAACATTTAGGGGACTTGTTTTGGGTTCATGTTACACGCTACGTTAAATACTGTTATGTTAAATTTTGCGTAAATTATTGCGTGGTTTACGTGACATTTTAATTTTATTTTCACAACACTACTAACAATTGACAATTTTTTGAAAATAAATGCGCAGTTTTATTTACATACACAGTTTTTATAGAAACAAAAAACGTAACGAAAAGTTTGACAGAACAACGAAACTGCTAGAAATTGATTAAGTGGAGTTATAACAATTGCTCCTTCGTTAATTTTTTTTTGACAGCTCGACCAAATGATTAAAGAAAAAAAATAAACTTAAAAAAAAATTGAATTATATGTCAATCGAGGTTTAATGCCTTACCTGGGACAACGCGGTTTTCTGCCTTGGACGAATCGATCTTCTCATTGGTGTTTCGTATTGTGCAGGTGAACTTTCGTTCTATTTTATATTCCTGGAGGTGTTGTTGTTTGTGCCGTGTCGCCGTCCACAATCCCCTATGGAGATTCCTATTTGCCATTATCACACACGGGTGATACTATGAACAACATTACTCGATGTCGGGGAATTTTATTTTTGTGCGCTTGCAAGTGATTGTAGTGCTTGTACGTCATTTCGTGGTTCTTCTTGCACATCATTTGACATACGATTCTCATTAAACAAAATTGGTTGACGAAATTTTTTACTCCTCCGTCTTGTTTTTCAAGTGTTGTTGCTGTGACGATTTTTCAAAGTCATCGGTTGATGACGCAATTCTTGGTCATAATTGGTGTTGATGTCGTCAACAAAAACCATAGTTTGTGCCAACGATGTAGGCTTTTCTCTATTTTTGTGAACTTCTCGTTGAAAAATCTTTCGCGTAAACTTTGTCATCGACGTTGTATTGAGTCGATATGGCGCAATGGTCTATTCGGTGGAAATTCGGATTCATTGATGACAGTACAGTCCCGCGGGTGATTTGTCTACATTTGTTAGAGGTGTAGAACGATAAGACGATAAATATTTCAATAATGCGTTTTCACCATTTGTGCCGTCATGACAAGTTTTCTTCGCTGCTGTTTTGAACGTTCGAACCATTCGTTCGGTTTCACCATTTGATTGTGGGTAAAATGGTGCAGATATCAAATGCTCGATGTACCACAGAATTCAGCGAATTCTGCAGACAAAAATTAAGTGCCATTATCACTTACGATGGTCGATGATGAATCTTCGATTACGAAAATTTGTTCTAACGCCCGAATTGTAAAGAAACATTTTGTTCACAAATGGCCCAGCGTAGTTGATATGAACTCTTTGCTATGGTTCATCTAGTGTTGGCCATTCGGAAAATTCTTTTGTTTGATACTGATGCGTTTAGCTAACAATTTTCACATTTATGATGATTTTTTCAATGTCACGATCGATGTTTGGCTGGAAGGGACGACAATTCGGAGATGCTCTGTCTGTAAGAAAAAAAGATATCATTAAACTTGTTCAAGCTATGACGATGCTTAAAATAATCTGAGTAAGACGATTCAAAGGCATTTAATTTTTCAGGCCACCCATTTATTACGTAAACTTCACTTTATGAAGTAGATCGGAGCGAGTCTGTTGTGCTAGTAAATTGTAATCGATTGTATAATCGAGGATGCGATCGTTATAAATTTCATTGCCTTGAAAACAGGCCTCTTCGCTTTTGTCAAAATTTTCATCTGGTCTCTGGTTTATCTGGTCCAAGGTAAACGTGATAGTGCGTCGGCGTTGCCGTGGTATTTCGTAGATTTATATGTTATAGTAATGTGTAGCTCATTAGGATGATTGCCCACCGTTGCCCACCGGTTGTTTGAGTGAACGACTCAAAATGGATCGTGAGGCCAGCCGTAACTTCTGAAAAAGTCATACTTACCACACTATCGAACAGTTTGTCTAAAATATCCAATAAATACAAACCGGCGATCGACGGAAAAAAACGCCCTTTTTTGTCATCGTCCTCGACGCCATTTGCTAAAAAGTGCTGATTTAGCTGAATCAAGTACGTGCCTCATGAAGATTTCCAATGCTCAAAAGGAAAAAAATATCGGCACGTGCTTTGATGTCTTTGCTAAGGCCAACTGTTCCAAAATTTTATTTTGATTTTTTAACACCTGGAGGATAGCAGATTCCTTGGATTCCTTGGTGTCCTCTCCAGTATATAGTATTATATCTTCGTCGAAGATTCCTCTGTTTTATCTACTTTTTGTAATAAAATAATATGTTACTTTTATATTATAGCTGCTCACGCCACTTATATCTTTGTCGCCATTTTTGTATTATACTTTATTTTCACAACACTACTCACAACAAAATAGACAATTATAATGCGCAGAAATAAAATGCTCAGTTTTATTTACATACACAGTTTTTATACATACAAAAAAGATTTGACAAAATAACGAACTGCTAGAAATTAATGAAGTGAAGTTATAAAATTATGTATATAGAAAACCATCGATTTAACGGACTAATTGGGGAGTCCATTAAATCCGTTTGTTCGTTCAATCCAAATGTTTTTAAATTTAATCTATTCGATCGAATTTAATCTGGGACAGAACTCAGGCATTTCTTAGCCGATTATGTTGGGATTTGGTATGTTCGATGGAAATGAGATTCTTAAATTATTATTGAAAGAATTTCTGGAATATGGCCACCTGGGATGGAATTCGATTAATTCTTAGCTGATTATGATGGTATTGGATAGGCTGGAAGGGAAAATGCGATTCTTAAATGATTTTGGGAAGAAATTGTGCAATATGGCCACCTGGGGCGGAACTCGATCAATTCTTATTTGGGAAGAATTTCTGGAATATGGCCACGAGGGGTAGAACTCGATCAATTTTTAACTGATTATGATGGGATTGGGTATGTTAGATAGAAATGGGATTCTTAATTGATTTTTGAAAAATTTCTGGAATATGACCACATAGAATGGAATTCGATAATTTCTTAACCGATTATGCTGAAATTGAATATGGTGGATGGAAATAAGATTTATCAATAACTTTTGGAAGAAGTTGTAGAATATAGCTACCTGGAACGGAACTCGGTAATAAGCAGTCGTCTTTCTTGAAGCAAGCGGGTCGTGATGTTAACATGTTTCTGATAAGGCTTGATGTCTTACCATCTACCATCTACGTGGCCCACTCATGTAATTATTGGGTTGAGCGAAAGGCTATAACTTTGCTACTCTAAAAAAAAATTACGTTATGAACGAAAGAATAATGACATCTTCCAAGCCAAGAGTTACAAACCCTAAACTCAATGCAGTACGATCTATGTCATTCTTAATTGATACTGAAGATTACATCAATTAATGTGACGTTAGCCAACAAGTCAAATACGATCTACATCCTCCACAATTACAACTATTCTTAACTGAAAGACCAAAGAAACCTGTGGAGATTATTTATTGTATACTATAACATATTTCAAATACATTCAGTAAAATTCGGAATGTTTCTAGAAAAATTCAGTAAATTTGCAGCCACCTATTATAAGAAGAAAAAAACGGACGGGGTTCGTTCTCCACCTGAACCGCAAATGTTTGGTAAACCATAAGGTCAAAAATTAAAAATCACGCATGTCATCGCTAATTATAAGAAGTCGATGGAATCGATCCAAACACTGCAGTTCCTTGCGGAGTTTGTGCATTTTGGGAGTGCGATTTTGGAGGCAATGAAAAAATTTGAAATTCTTTTTAGCGATATACAGTAAACTCTCGATTTAGCGGACCCTCGATTTAATGGACCATTTTTTATTTTCCATTTTTCAGTCACTGATTATCATGGATGGATTCGGGGATTCTTAAATGATTTTTGGAAGAAATTCTGGAGTATGGCGACCTGGGACGGAACTCGGTCAATTAGAAATGAGATTCTTAAACGAGTTTTGGTAGAAGTTGTGGAATATGGCCACCTGGGAAGTTTCTGAAGGCCAATGTAACAATTGCTTAATTTTAAGGGATACGTCATGGAAACGTCAATTTTTAATAGATCCGGGAGCGGATGTATCGGTGCTTCCTCCATCGAGTGTCCATAAGAAACAGCCGCTAAGTGATTTTCTACTTTTCGCTGCGAACGATACTGCCATTAGTACTACATATGGGTCATATGTTGGATTAAAGAAACCATTTGCATGGACTCATATTATCGGACGAATCTAGACTCATATTAGGTGCAGATTTTTTAGGAAACATAAAAAATCGTCGTCTCATTGATCCCTTCTTCTAAAATGTTCGCAACGGGAAAACTTATTTCATGTCCGCCAGATTCCTTGTCTGTCGTGTCAAATTCGGTTAAAAATCCTGTATAGTTTACTCCTTGTTGAGAAAGTATAGACAAATCTCTATCGATACATCGGAAAGTCTATAGCAGTTAGGCATCTTGTAACACACCATATCGAGGCTAGAGGCCTTCCAGTTAAAGCTAAAGTTCGTAGACTGTTGATCGAGAAAACGCTTGCGGCCAGAAACGAATTCGATCGTTTGATAGAGTTGCACTCGGACGAAAGGTCCGTGATCTAGTCCTTTACACATGGTGCCGAAGAAGGATGTTTCTTGGCGACCATGCGGGGATTACCAGGCGTTGGATGCTTGTACAGTTCCAGACGTTTATGAAATTTCGTATTGTTTTGTAGTATTTTTACAATGCTGGATTTGGTTATGGCGTATCACCAGATACCGGTGGAGCCAGGCAATTTTCCCAAGATGGCAATTTGTACATGGGTTGCAAAATGCGGCTCAAACATTACAATGGTTTATACATGTAGTTTTGGACAGATTGGGTTTCGTTTTTCCGTGTATAGACGATTTACTCAAATAGCTTCTAGAAGCCTTGAAGAGCGTTTGAAGCATATCGAAATTGTTTTCACACGTATGACTATGGTTTGTGGGGAAATGTGTTTTTGCAATGCCTGAGGTAAAATTTCTCGCTCTTATCGTCAGTCAATTGGGTATTAAGCCAGCCCCTAATAAGGTTATAGCAATTAAAGAATACAAGCCACCGGAAACGATAATAGACATATGAGACGATTTCTCGGGATGCTAAATTTTTACCGTAGGTTCATTACTAATGCAGCTGGCAGCCAAGTCATTCTTAATCAACTCCTAAAAGGACTAAAGAAAAATGAAAAACGAAAAATTGATTGGGATGAACAAACGATCTCAGCTTTTAGTATAATGCGAAACAAGATCTTATTGACGCAGCAATATTGTCTCATCCATCTTGTAATGCACCGCTGGCATTAATGGTCGATGCGTCTGATCTCTGTCACCTCAGCCTCCCTATGAAGGACCCTTTCAAGTGTTAGGTCGTAATGGACAATTTTATAAGGTCAGGATTAGAGATAGAGAAATCAACATGTCGATAGATAGATTGAAGCCAGAACAGAGGGAAAAGGTGCGAATATCTTGCAACCCATTGTTTTGAATTCAACAGTACAATTCACACCGGTGGAAGGAGCTTCGAGATCGAAGAAGGGGGTAACTTTTAATCCAGTACCGGGGATTAAGGTAATTCCGAGAAATACCTGTCTGGTAGGGCTGTAATATTACCCACGCGTTTTCGTTAACTTTTATCGTTCGTTCCCTCACTGGGGCGAGAGTACTGTTGCGTCGGCAATATATTGTTTGTTGGTTTTGTTTGCACCGGTCGTTTTATAGGGAGAGAGAGTAAGTAAAAAAAAGAAACAATATTAAAAACAAGATTTAGGGGTCACCTATACTTTTTGGTCACCTGGAATATTTCTTTGATTTTGTGCTGGATGTGGTCTCACGATTTTAGCCAATTTAACGTTTAATTCACAAAATTTTGATACATTATCATTAACCAGAGATGGAAATGATTTTCTAGCCTTGACACGGCCTTTAGATTTTAAATATCTGGTTTTGCATTTGATTTTCAAAATTCATTATTTATAGTTTAGTTCAGAGCAAAATGTTAACTTTTTAATTAAAATATACAATAACTTGTTTTAATACAATTTTTACAGTTACAGTAGTGTGACGTCTCAATGATACTTTTTTATATGTTTTTTTAGCTTAAGATAGATATAAATGCTTAAATAAGAAAAACTAACCCCGACGGTAAGACTACTAAGACTATCTTAGCCAAGACTTTCTTGTGAAGACTGAGATTCTGAAGGCAGTAGTCTTAAATAACATATTAGAAAAACTCTCCAAAGACTTTTGTAGAGCTGTCGAAACCAAATTTTTACCATATTGTTTCAAATTTATGAACGAAAAGCGACAGTTCAATTCAAAATTGTTAAAAAAACTGAAATTTATGTTATACTAGCTGAGTTACCCGGCGCTGCACGGGAGGTATATATTTCAAATATCTTGATTGTTATGCAAGAATTCTCTCTTTACATCGCTGTAGTTGGAATCACATATGAAAAGAAAATTATAAGTAGCTGTATTCAGTAACGGGTGCCTCCGTTAATGCATCCAGGCGAACTTTTGTAATGATATTATTGGACATCCTGTTTGTAGGGATAATTAATTAATTTTGGTTTGGAATTTGTTACCAGTTGCCAAATAATTATACTCCATTTTTACAAACCTTCAACCAGATCAAAGTTAGTAATAAATATAAAGATATTTTAGTTAATTTTATTATAAAGCCTTTTGATAAACAATATTTTTGGTTTTTCCATTTGGTGTGTAAATAAATAAATTTTTTGGCATTCCCACTATGGAGCAAGTAACATACAGTTGGCCATGTAAAAAGCATGAATTTTCCAAAATAACACCAGCTATTTTCAATGATTGCCCCTGGGCTTTGTTGATTGTCATTGCAAAAGCAAGGCGTAATGGGAATTGTAGTCGCTTGAATTCAAACGGCAAATCGGTGGGAATCATAGGAATGCGCGGAATTAGCACATCTTCTCCTTTACTTTTACCGGTAATAATCGTTGCTCCAATCACATTCGGCATCAATTTCTTCACACAAAGCCGTGTTCCGTTACACAATTTCGGTGGATCTAAATTTTGGAGCAGTATTATTGGTGAACCCTTTTTTAAAAATAGTATGTGTGGTGGAATACCAGGTGGCTCCAAAGAATTAAGAAACTCTATTGGATAATTGACGGATTGATTCACATCAGTAACCGTGTCGATAGATTTGTATTTCATTAGTGGCCCGGGTAGTTCCGATTGAATTTCATTATTTAATTTATTAACGCCGTCATTTTTTCGACCTAAAGATTGTCTTAAATTTAAATTAATAAAATAAATTTGAATAATTAAATCAATTATAGTAGAGGTATGATCTGTGTATAACAATCGCACGCTAGATTTCCTTTTTGGTGTCTAAATTTTTTCGATTAAGGCACTATTTCGGAACACTTAAATAATTGTATCTATACATACATGTAAAAATGAATTCTTGATCCAGAGCCGACTTCCGGATTGGAGCATGTCACTAATTTCATATAACCCCTTTTCTAAAGTCATTCCCTTAAAAAAATCTTAAAAAAATTGAAATTTGAGAAAAAATTCGTACCACAGCCCCTTGACCCAGGGGTCCAGCCCCTTCAAAAGTATCGTGGTCTTGGTCCTGAACATGTAACATATACATGGTAAAAATTTCATGACGATCGGTAAAGCGGCTAAGGCGGTTTTTCAAAACAATCAAATAATTGTATCTTTACATGTAAAAATGAATTTTTGATCCAGGGGCGGACCCCCGAATTCGAACATGTCTCTTATTTCATATAACCCCTTTCCAAAACGCATTCTCGTAAAAAAATTTAATTTTTTGAAAAAATTTGTACCATGGCCCCTAGACCCCGGGGTCCAGCCCCTTTCACAATGTCGTAAGATTGGTCCTGAACATGCAAAATTTGCATGGTAAACATTTCATGGTGATCGGTTGAACGGCTGAGAAGTCATTTTGGAATAATCAAATATTTGTATCTTTACATGTAAAAATTAATTTTTGATCCAAGGCTGTACCCCTCGGATTCGAACATGTCAGAAATTTCGTATAACCAGCCCCATAAACTCATTTTCGTGGAAAAATTTAAAGAAAATTAAAATTTTCGAAAAAAATTGTACCGCAGCCCCTAGACCCCGGGGTCCAGCCCCTTCCAAAATATCATAAGGTTGGTTCTGGATATGCAACACTTGCATGGTAAACATTTCATGGCGATCGGTTGAGCGACTGAGAAGTCATTTTTGAATAATCAAATATTTGTATCTATACATGTAAAAATTAATTTTTGATCCAGGGCTGGGCCCCTCGGATTCGAACATGTCAGTAATTTCATATAACCAGCCCCATAAACTCATTTTCGTGGAAAAATTTAAAGAAAATTAAAATTTTTGAAAAAATTTGTACCACAGCCTCTAGACCCCGGGGTCCAGCCTCTTCCAAAATATCATAAGGTTGGTTCTGGATATGCAACATTTCCATGGTAAACATTTCATGGCGATCGGTTGAGCGACTGAGATGTCATTTTAGAATAATCAAATATTTGTATCTATACATGTAAAAATTAATTTTTGATCCAGGGCTGGGCCCCTCGGATTCGAACATGTCAGTAACTTTATATAACCAGCCCAGTAAACTCATTTTCGTGGAAAAATTTAAAGAAAATTAAAATTTTTGAAAAATATTGTACCACAGCCCCTAGACTCTGGGGTCCAGCCCCTTTCACAATATCGTAAGATTGGTCCAGAACATGCAACATTTACATGATAAACATTTCATGGCGATCGGTTGAGCGACTGAGAAGTCATTTTGGAATAATCAAATATTTGTATCTATACATGTAAAAATTAATTTTTGATCCAGGGCTGGGCCCCTCGGATTCGAACATGTCAGTAATTTCATATAACCAGTCCCATAAACTCATTTTCGTAGAAAAATTTAAAGAAAATTAAAATTTTCGAAAAAAATTGTACCGCAGCCCCTAGACCCCGGGGTCCAGCCCCTTCCAAAATATCATAAGGTTGGTTCTGGATATGCAACTTGTACATGGTAAAAATTTCATGGCGATCGGTTGAGCGACTGAGAAGTCATTTTGGAATAATCAAATATTTGTATCTTTACATGTAAAAATTAATTTTTGATCCAAGGCTGGGCCATTCGGATTCGAACATGTCAGAAATTTTGTATAACCAGCCCCATAAACTCATTTTCGTGGAAAAATTTAACGAAAATTAAAATTTTCGAAAAAAATTGTACCGCAGCCCCTAGACTCCGGGGTCCAGCCCCTTCCAAAATATCATAAGGTTGGTTCTGGATATGCAACACTTGCATGGTAAACATTTCATGGCGATCGGTTGAGCGACTGAGAAGTCATTTTTGAATAATCAAATATTTGTATCTATACATGTAAAAATTAATTTTTGATCCAGGGCTGGGCTCCTCGGATTCGAACATGTCAGTAATTTCATATAACCAGCCCCATAAACTCATTTTCGTGGAAAAATTTAAAGAAAATTAAAATTTTTGAAAAAATTTGTACCACAGCCCCTAGACCCCGGGGTCCAGCCTCTTCCAAAATATCATAAGGTTGGTTCTGGATATGCAATTTGTACATGGTAAAAATCAAGGCGATCGGTTGAGCGGCTGAGACGCCCATTCGGAACAAACAAACAAACAGGAATTCATTTCTATATAATATATAATACACTCTTAGCATATATCTATATATTATATAAATATATGCTAAGAGTGTATTATACTATATAAAATCATAATATTGTACTTTGAATAATTTTTCTGTTTTTATTCATATACAAATACATATAATTATTGTTTTTGTTTAAATGTCAAAATATGATTCCTAAGGCTACCTATTTCGCTGAGACATTTTTTTAAGACTACTGACAGATAAGGCTAAGTGCAGAATACGAATTTAAAGTATCTAGTCTTCGTTAAGAGAAAAGTTTTCGCTAAGACTGGAAATACGTCTCTGACTGTACGTTAAAATCGGGGGGTAAAACTATTCGTAAAAATGAAAAGCGTTTTGTATTTTTAAATTGATATTTTCCCAACAAACCGCGATATTGTCGATACGCTACAAAAGGTTTCACCACCAGTTGAGCTGCCTCGCGAAAAATAAAAAATGCCCAATAAAAATTTCATTTTTTGTGTAAAAATAAATAAAATAAGTAAAAATTGGAAATAAATTTTATTTTTCCATAGAACGTTTAACATATTTTACAGCATTTGCGACTAGTTTGCCAAGATTCAGGATCACATCAATGCAACGATTATCTGGAAAACCGAGAAACTGACTAAACAGCATGTTCATCATTTTTCTCAAAATTTGACACCCTGTGTATCTTTGACAACAACAACAATATAAAAAAACGTGTCACGCAAAAGTTTTTTTTTCAGTAGTGCCTACTACCCATTCAAAACGTAAAAAATTCACAATAAAACACGTCTTCCGGTCCCGTTTATCAAATTTGTGATTTTACGTATTTTTCACCATATATACATGTTAGATAGGTACACATATGTTTATGAATAACCATAATATACAATCGTATATAACCATCGATAAATTCCGCACAAGAAGAAAAACTATTTTTCCAATCGATTTATCAATTAACTATCTACTTTGCTTGACATGTCGCAAACATTTTATTTATAATTTTAATTTTTCTTCTGTTGTTTCTGTTTCGGGCTTCAGCAATAAAAATAGTCGTGTATTCTTCTTCTTCTTCTTACGCCAGTTCTCTTTGTTGTTACACAATATACAGATTGTTAATTCATGGTCCATTTAATAAGACAATCTTTAAGATTATATACAAAGATTTTGGATTTTGTTTTTGTTTTGGTTAATTGATTTGATTGGAAAATTAGAATTTGTAAACAATTTGTAATCAATTGAAGTGCTGCGAGTGAATGCCGCGGGGGCGATTGTTATTTATATATTTGTATATATGTCATTTTACATTTTAATTATCCGGTAAAATTTTTCTCACAAATGGTATTCCGGTAAATGTGTAATGACAATTTTCAGCACGCATCACACATATAGATGGAAAACGCACTGTATTCCCGCACACATTAAAATGGGTTGTTCTTCTTTAATACACAAATTAAAAAAATTATTGCTTTGACCAATAAATTTGAATACTAATTTTAATTGGTTGAACGATAATTTCGAGTTCATCAAGAGTGACGTATTCTTTCATTCATCATCACCGGCATCAACAAAAACAATCAACCAAAAACGTATAAATCGCGAGGATGAAGACTAATATTTACACATGTGGTTGTATACTGTATATGGTATATATGTATGTACACACAGTGTGTATGAATGGGGTGTGCAAATGAAAGCAAACAACAAATTACATTTTGTGTGTAATTTCTATTATTTAAAATACGGTTTGAACAAATTTTGCCGATATACAATGGGCTGTAGACACATTCGCAAACAAAAATTTCGCTAATTAGTGTATTTATCTTAACGCGGTGTGGGTGGAAACATGATTCAATAAATTTTTTTTATATGAATTATTTAAATTTAACAAAAATAAAAAGATTGATTACCTTGAGGCACTTTTCGGATCACAACAACTACAAACGTGTATATATGGGTATATGTATGTTTATTAGGGTTATTGCTTAAAGTATTCCAATTAAAAATTTTATGCGAGATGGGATCCATTTCCTGCACCCCATATACATATACATAATAAAAATGTCACAATAAAATCTCCTGTTCAACGTACTCGTATCTATATATGCATAATCACATTATACTCGTATAACAGTACACGACTATAAAGATACTTTGGAATTGAGATGTGATCCACAGAATTATATTCATTGCATTGCACCACCTGAAAATAAAATAATAAGTATGAATGTATAAAAAAAAACATTCAACTGCGGAAGACGGATGGATGGAGAACATGTTGAATTACATAGGATGGAAAAAAATGGAAGCCAATTTAAGTTCAATGGAGTATGAGTCTTGAAGACAATAGATTTTATACTTGCTTTTATCCCTTTTTTATGCTTGCTGCTGTTCGTATCATAGCCGTGGTATTTGTGATTTTATTCATACCACCACCATATACTCAACAACATACATCGAGTTCTAGAGAGAATAGGTATTTAACTAATAGCAGCAAATAAAAACAAACTAAAGGAAAGAGGAAATTTTAAGATATGTATCTTCAATTATTTTATATGATTTGTAATGATCATTGGTTACTGCATGAAATACCAATATTATTATTTATTTTACGTTCAATTTTATCTAAGCACAAATGTATTACCCCGATCAACAGGTGAGCGTTTTTTCATGTTTTATTTTTGCAGTCTGTTGTGGGGTCTCCTGCGGCTGGTTTTTCACGTCCTGTACTTAGCTAAAATGAAACCAATCCTGAAACAAATAATTGTTTTACAAAAAACACTCCATTCACAAGTTTCATTTAACACAGTTTGAAATCTGTCGCGTATACGAATATATAAAAGTTTCTTAAAATTAAATGACCAATATTAAATACCTTAATATTGGTCATTTAATTTTACTACGTAATTTGCCATTTAGACATCGTTTCAAAAAATATAACACAACCTGATGATTTATTGTTGATTTTTCGACAATTTATTGTCGACATTGTGTTCGCGTTTCCAAATTTGGGTTATAGGGTCTTAAACATTGAACTTACAAAATTTGTTTAGATGATGAGTTGATCAAGACCAATTGAGATTTATTGACGTCACATAAAGGATTTTTTTTCCTGCATAAAACCAGAAGAAAATTTTTATACTTATTTGTAAACATTTATCTATAAAAAGCATTTTTACCTAAATAATCAATGTTCCACAGATTGCATATACAAATCCGTTACGACCGAACTATGAGAAAATGAACGTAAATATTACACCTAAAATTTGTATTCGCGCGTTGCATTCAATCATTATTGTTGGTGTCTGAAAATAAAAAAATGAAAACACCAGAAATTTTTTAATGTAAGAAATAAATTTAGAAATTGTCTGCTAGTTTTAATTTTTGTCATAAAATCCCTAATCATTTATTCTGAAATTGTTTTTATCGGTTAAGTGGGTTTCATAAACTAACATAAGATCAACGTTTTGCTAGGAAATGTTGTAATTCGAGTTTGTGTCGGCTTATACCGTTTGCGTTCCAGTTGCATATCTTCAGATAATTTATCGGAGGCATTCTAGTTTCAGAATGTTAATGGTTTGATTTTCTAGCATTGCTTGTAGCATATTTTGCATTGTTGGTATTAACTGCATCATCAGTCGCATGCAGTTATTCACAGTAGGTTTGTGGTGATGCACTTGGTTTGTGGTGATGGCTGCAATAAGAAGGCGCGTGGTCGCCTTTTATAATTAACTTTTACCACAAGCACAAACCACATAAAATTCTTTAATAAATAACGATGGATTTTATTTTGTTTATGTTTACTTCATTTATTTCACTTTATTTAATTTAATTAATTTTGTTGCACAATTTTTGATTCAATTACATTGACTTTTTATTTTACCAGGCACGTTGATAAAATTTTTTAAGTTGTGTGTAAGAAAAACAAAAAGCGCTATGTCGTCGCGAGAGAAAAACAACAAGAAGTTTTTTCTCTTTCTTCCTACTGGCATCTCGCGGCGAAGTAGAGAGGCGGCAGCTTCCCGTATTTATGGTAGATGTCTCTACTAGGATTTTTAAACCGAACCGGTTTTAATCGAACCGATACCCTGTGAACGCCACAGGTTCAGCATCTGAGGATTCACGTTTGAGAACGCATGTGTTGGTTTGCTGGATGATGTTCTGGGCGAACGAGAGTCATTTAGCATATATCCAAATGTATATTTCCACACATGGGTGGTTATTTTATGGTGGTTATATCACATTTCGTGATATAAAATATGATATAAATAAAATGTCGTAGCTTACTTTAGACGAATTATTTCATGTCGTATACAGAAAAAGACCGCAATATCCTCCATCTCCTTTCCATTAACAATTGGTTTGGCGCTTGTTGTCAAAATTGTTCGTACGTCATTAAATCTTTCCGTCTTTAAAATTAAAAATATATTGGACTCACTTAAACCAAGCTGTGATTTTTTTTAATTGAAATTATAAATTATTATTTTTATATTTACCTATATCTGCCCGAGTTAACGGGTAAGAAACGGAAGAATCTTCTTAAGAATAGATTCGTGTAACTATATACGAAAACAAAAACATTCATAAGACGAAACGTCACCTTATAACTTTTAGTTCATTATTTCCCCTCAAAATTCATTTTGCAGGGTTATGTTTGTAGACTACTTTGTTTTAAATTGTATCACAAAAACGTCTCCAAAAGTGATATAAATTCGTGATATAACAACCTCAAAATGATCACACTGGGTTGTCATTTTGTGGTGTTTTATCACCATTGGTGATAAAAAGTATGATATAAAAAATTGTCCTGCTTCGTCCATGAATGAATTGAATGATTATGGATGAATTATATCACGTCATATTATAGATGCAAATGAAAAAGAGCACAATATTTTCCATATCGTTTTCACCAAATATATAAAATTGTTTTGACGTTTGTGTCAAAAATTTGTATTATCATTATATAACTTAATATTTTCGCCATCAAATATTTTTTTTATTAATACCCCTATTATGGTTTTCGCCTCGCCGAACGATTCACGGTGAATCTTAAATCCGTGGGAGTTGGATTTTCGTATTATGGTTTAGCCTTTATTTTGGCGAGTGCACATCTAGTAATACTAGCCGAATAATAATTTTTATAACAATTTTTTTTGACATTTGTGTTTTTTTGTCAATAATTGTGTTGTTGTAATCATATATTATTCAAATTTTGTGTTTATAAATTACAGTTTTTTTTTTTCAATTATTCTGAAATCAGTTAAAAATCATATTGTCTAGTAGTGTCGATCTATCTTTTTCTGATAAACCAGATGAAAATATTAACATGGCACGGATGCGAAAATATCGGGATTTTTCTCCATCTCTTCCATTAAATTCGAAAATTGGGTGGCATTTGTTGTTTTGATCATGTTATAAAAATATAATTACTTACACGTGAACCTCCATTGTTTGATTTTGATTGTGAAATGAAAACAGAAAACCAATTTTATGAAATTCCCCTACAAAAAGATGGCGAATAATTTTGACAGTTCAGTTCGTTCAGGTGAAAAGCGTACTACCAAAAATGTGAGTTGGATTCGCCAGGAATGTCAAATGCGAAAACCATAATAGGGGTATTATAAAATTTTAATTAATAAAAATGAATTAATTTAAATGTATACCCCACCCCTCTTATGGTTTTCACATTTTACATTCCCGGCGAATGCAACTCGTCAAACATACAATTTGGTATTATGGTATTACTAGATGTGCACTCGCCAAAATAAAGGCGAAAACCAAAAAAATACAGCTTTAACTGCCAAAAATATATTTTACTTTCGTTTTTTTTTCCAATTGTAATAGTGTATTGTGATTGTTCCGTAAGTCTAAAATTCAAAAATATTACTTTTAGGAAGCTGTAGCTGCGTGTGTGACTCGATGTGTAATTTATTTAATGTTTCTTTCCTTTTACTGGCATATGAACACTTGAACCCGAATTTTGTTGTAAACATAAATTAATAAATAAATAAATTTGTTGTTTTTATAGATCATGGCACGGATAACGAAAACTGCCAAAGAATTATTAATAATATTTTATTGTGACGAATTAAATAATATTTTGTAAGAAAAATAAAACAATTTTTTTTTAATTATCATAATTTATTGCTCGTCATTAATTATAAAACATATAGTCTTCAATTGCGTCTAGTTGCGTCCCTTATTTCTTTTAAAAGAGCCATGTACTCTCTATGCCGGCATTTATTTTCGCAGCTTTCCTCTTTTACAAATGCAAACAACTCTTTCATCAAAGTATTGCTCCTGCGAAGTTCTTTTAATGCCTACCTTTGCATAGTTACTCTTTCTTGGCTATTTCTCCTCACAGGAGTGCAATATAAATGTTGAGCGCGCGGCTTAGATAATATACTGTTAAAGTTAGCTGAAAGTTTCTAGCTGAAAGATAATGCAGATAGTGTCTCTGCTGTTCCAGCCGAAACACTAACTAGACAAATCCAATAATTGTAGAGGCTAACGGCTTCAACAACTCTCACGGGCGCCCTCCCGCCTGCTTAGCCCTCCAAAGGGCTTTAGATTTGAACTTCAGGGGCGTAGGAGCCGGGATCAGCAAACATGTCGCACTGCGTGTCGCACTTAGGAGCTGATTACATAGAATCTATCAACCGCTTTATCGAAAAATCATATCATATCGTATATTCTTTCGGCTAGGATAGCAAAGACACAATCTGCATTATCTTTCGGCTGGAAACTTTCGGATAACTTTAACAAGATCCAGATAATAGAACGACAGCCGATACTGACGATGGATGAGCGGGTGATACATGTGCTGGATTGGTAAGTACAGCTGGGGATCGCGTTTCTAATTCGAACGTCGCTGATCGTTCTGTTGACTGAAAAGCAAATTTGTTCCATGAAATAATTCGAATAATATATAATAGAGTTGGTTTGATGCTCTTCTGATTCTGATGTAGACGTGTCCGATTCATCTGGATGGGCTGGAGATACTTATCGTCTTTGGGTCACGGCAGCATGAGCGTTCACAACATTTGGGATTGTGCTTGTGTCAAATCCCCCCTCGATGCAGTTCATGCCGCCGACATGCTCAGCGGGTAAAACATGTATGAGCCGTTATTCCTGTGGATTAAGCTCCATATCCATGGGCTCACCAACTCCGGTTCTGTAGGCATGGTTTCATATTTCTTTTGATTTCGCTCTTATAGTATTTCTTGTTTCTTTCTGACCGTAAAATGACTTTAAAAACCATATTAATAATTATATGTGATTGATAACATAAATAAGTAATTACTTGTTGCTATTCCTTGACATTTTTATTAGCCCCTTCCATAGCATTTAAATCAGCTGCTAATACAGACCAAAATTTTTTTCATTTGGCTTTTCCCACCTGCTGATACAAATCGACAAGCAACGATACCATATTCAGCAGCAACACGTTCAATTACTTCGGTTTTTTGCTGGTTTGTTATCCGTTGCCGATGGGAAGTTTGTGGGGAAAAAATTAATTTCCGATAAACAAACTCTATTTATTGAAATTAAAAATATTCTTAAAAAATTCGAAAAATATTTTTTTTATCCAGGATATATTTTTTGATTTTTTTTACTTCGATTTTTATGCATGGAAGTTAAATGTGAAAATCAAATTTAGTTTAGTACTTTACATTTTTCTGCGAATAATTGTTAAAAACACTCACATTGTAATTTTTAGATAATAATTAAGATACACGTAAAATTTTCAAATTAATCACAATTTCATGAATAAAACTAAATAAATAATTACTATTAATTAGAAATAATTTTTTTTTATTATTTTTTATTATTACGGAACTCACAGAAAATATACTTTACTAAAAGCTCTGTCATCCGGAATACTTGGGGATGAGAGCATATTCCGGATAATTGAATGTTTCATTAAAACTAGAAATTTTATAAGAATTTCGCTTGATTTCATTATTTTTTAGGATTCTCGTATTTTATTTTCAAATTATGTACCAGAAAACATTTTTTTATACATCAATTCATTGAATTTATTGCAATTAATAAATACATACATAATATGTACACCCATACGAGTACCCAAAATTTAATAATATACTCAATATTTCACTAATCTAACTGTAATACGAATTTACACATTCAATTCAAATAGAATAATGCATAAAACAGAAAAAAATAAAGGGAAGTATATTTTCTGTGAATCCCCGAATAATAAAAAAAATAATTTCGCTTGTCAAAGAGAAAAAGCAAAAAAAAATCCTAAAAATTAAATTTCCGGTTAACGTTGTAATATGAAAATTAAAGCCATTTAAAATTTTCAACTAATGCTTTCGTTAATGAAAATGTGAAAAAGCAATTGCAAATTTGAAAATGAATTAAGAAATGCATATGAAAGAGAAAAAGCAAAAAAAACTTCCTCAAAATTAAAATTCCAGTTAACTGAGTGTTCCGGTTAATTGGATGCCGGATAAAGGAAATGATACATGTACAGATTTTGCCTTTAAGGCATAAAAATTACACGCGCTGATTGGTTAAAAGTCGGCCATCTTGAATCGCCTTATAGGCAAAAATTTTAAATTGAATATTTATCAATTTTTACAAGGCAATTTTTTTTGCCTTAAATGCAAAATCTGTACATGTATCACCGCCTTAATCGGGCTTTTACTGAAATATGAAAATTAAAGCCATTCAAATTTTCAACTAATGCTTTCATTAATGAAAATTGTGCAAAAAACAATTGCAATTATCAAAATGAATTTAAAAATGAATATGAAAGAGAAAACATTTCTAAAAACTAAAATTCCGGTTAACTGAGTGTTCCGGAGAACTGGGTGCTAGATAATCGGGCTTTTACTGTAATATGAAAATTAAACCTATGGAAAATTTTCAACAAATGCTTTCATTAATGAAAATGTGCAATAAATAATTGCGAATTTGAAATGAATTAAAAAATGCATATGAAAGAGAAAAAAGCAAAAATAAACTTCCTCAAAATTAAAATTCCGGTTAACTAATGTTCCGGATAATCGGGCTTTTACTGTAACATGATAATTAAAGCCATTCAAAGTTTTCAACTAATATTTTCAGAAAATGTGCAAAAAAACAATTGCTAATTTCAAAATGATTTAAAAAATGAATATGATAGAGAAAAGAAAGAGAAAAAAACAAAAAAAACTTCCTCAAAATTAAAATTCCGATTAACTAAGTGTTCCGGTTAATTGTATGCCGGATAATCGAGTTTTTACTGTAGTACATTTTTACGTTTTATTTCGATTTTAAATGAACATTTTATTTCATTTTCAAAATATCTTTTTTATAATTTTAAACTAAGGAAAAAAATTGAAATATTTCAAAATTTTTCGGGAAAAATTTAATTACATATTTTTTGAATACTTTTCTAAAATCTTTTCCTAAATAATTTAAAAAAAAAAAACATATTTTATTTCAGTTTTTTTACTTTTCTTAAAATATTTTGAAAATGAATTAAGAAGTGCACATATTAAATCAACTTTTATTATTTCATTTCTATCAACTTTTCTTAAATCAGTTTCATAATGAATTAAAAACACTTTTTTAAATTCAGAAAAAACACTTTTCTTAATTCGGGTAGCCGTGTGTCAAGCTGATTTAAATTTTATTTCCTAGAGTAGTTGATCGAATTTTGCTAAACCAGGATGGGAATTAAGCGCAAGATTTATCAATATAAAAAATCAATAAATAAAAATATTTTATTTCATTTAAATCTGTATGCAGCCAAAACTGCTATAAAATAAATTTGAACATGAAAACAACAACGAAAATCAATATAACAAAATTATTTTTATTGGTACATACCGAGGTACTATTATATGTAGATATAACGTATAACGTATAAAAATTTTAAATTCAAATTTAATTTTTTTTTGTTTTATTTTGAAAATTTTTTCGAGAAACAAGAAACAATTAGTGTATTAAACAATTACTTCTAATATGGTAAGTTACATTCATTTTTCATTTAATGAGATATTTGTATTATTTATGTTTGTTTTAAAAACAGAAATTTTGTAATTTGTGTGTTTTTATATTAAATTTCAGTCAAGATCACGACTCGGAAAACGCCAGAAAGATGCGTTGATTGATCTAGTCGAAGAAAATTTTCAATTTATTCAAGGTAAATAACTATCTTTGCTACTTTAAAATATATTTTATCAATTTATAATTATTCTTTAATTGTAGGAAAACACGCAACAGCTCGAGGAGCAGCGGACAAGAGAGCTACGTGGAATTCCATTGCGGAAAGCTTAAACGCCGTTGGACCACTTGTTAAGAGTGATGAACAATGGAAAAAAGTACATCACTAAATTAAAGAAAAATCGATTTACTATTAAGAATTTTTTATATTTTTAGACATGGACAACATTAAAACACACGGTAAAAGAAAAACTTAAAATTATAAGGGCACACCGAACTCGTAGTGGTATGGCACCATTAACCAACGAAGAAGCTGGTGGTCTTTGGTGTGATCCCGAGGCTACTGAAATTACTGAATGGGACTGGCGAATTATAAATATGTGTAGCTTAATAACACTCGATGGCCATACAGAGTTTGAGGGTGGCTTCAATTTAATCGTAAGTATAATACATTGACTTTAAATTGTTTAAAATATCTCACATAAATTATAATGTTAGTCAGCTTCACCACCGGTTAGAAGTAGTCAACAGCCTGCTTCCCCATCTACCAGTGAACCGCCGATGTCATTAGTTATTGTAAGTAAATACATTTTTGAGTTAGTAGGACTTAGAGAACGCTAAATTTGGCAGTATATTTATTATGAAAATATATATTTTAGTTGACGGCTTCCGATGCCCTTACCACTCAGGAAACGGTAAGTTTAGTAATCGAGCCTGTGATAATGGCGTCTTCTGAAGAAAGATCGGAACCAATTACAGAGCCAGTTTTCGCAATAAGTTACCCGGCGCCTACCTTGCAAGATGCTCAAAATATTGATAGTGTATTTATAGATGCAATTCCCATTTCGCGTCCCCCACCAGCTGTCCGTGGCCAACAGAGGAATAGACCAAGAGTACCTTATTATTGAAATTATTTAATTTTTATATAATATGAATATCTTATAACAATAAAATTTCAGCAAAGTACAATCATGGAAACGATTAGAAAGTCGGTGTGTATCCAAGAAAAATGTTTAAAACAACACGAAGTAATGATTCAACTTCAAAAGGAAAATAATAAAAACCAACAAGACTTAATTAAAATTATGAAAGAAAACAAAAAAATTAGTTGCAACAAATAATGAACTTTTGTTGTCATTTAATAGAAGTTATTAAATTTATTCTTTATTTTTATATTTCTATTATTATATTTATTTATATTTTTCTTATTCTTTTTTATTACAATGAAATAAATATTAAACTAATAAAATGATTTTTTATTTATTTATTCAAATTTTATTTTAAAGCGGAAAAGCACACAAGGAAAGTCAAATAAATCATAAATATTATTTATTTGTTGCTTCCATAAGGCATAAATTTTTTTTAAAAATCAACTCTACTCAATAGAGGTTACATCATTATTATAGGTATAGTTTGAAGAAATTTAATAACAAACAATTATTATAAGTATTTTCACTAAACAACATCACACTATAAAATTTAAGCATAAAACTCTCACCGAACAAAAGCTAATAACTTTTTAGTCAGCAAATTTGATTCCTAAAACGATACAAACAAAAAAGAAACAAACAAAGAATAACAGAACCAAACCAATAAATTTATTGAAAGATGCTTATCTTAAAACTACGTGGGTCTTTGGGGTGGAACAGTAAACAAACTTTTAAACTTCCGGATTTAAATTATTTACTACCCATTCTCGATTTGCTTGTCCGGCAGCGAATAATGTTCCTCTTTCGTTATTCCGTCTTGTGCTTTCTTCTTGAATAGATGTGGTGAAATCGTCTTGTGGTACATTATTGAGTATCAGGATATTGTGCAAAACCACGCATGACATTATTATGTTCGCTGCTATACGTGGCTCATAGCGTAATTTACGCTCTCCCAAAGTACAGCTAAAATAAGTTTATAAATCTATGTTAAAAATTTTAATATACTAAGTAGTTATTTAATTATAGTAAGTAGTTATTTAGTCCGTAAATAGTTTTTATTTTTACATACCGAAATCGATTTTTCAGTAAACCAATGCATCGTTCAATTTTGCAACGGATTTTGCCGTGAAGCTTGTTGTACCGCTCCTCCTCTCGTGTTCTTGGGTTTCTTATGTTATTTAAAAGAAAAGGCTGAAGAGGGTATCCACTGTCACCTATGAGAAAGGAATTGTTATATTGTTGGAGAAGATTATTTAATTACATAATATTAAGAAAAAAGAAATAAAATGTATTACCTAATAGCCACTCCTGTCGTTCACCTTGCTCGTATCTTAATTGTAAAAATGCAAAACTTTGAGAGCATGCCCATATATAGCTATCGTGAGTGGAGCTGCAATGAACATTTTGGTTTTTATTATTAAAACTAGATTTTTATTTTCAAAACTAACTACTTACCCACAGTATCTTGCATTACAATTTATAATTTTTAAGTCGTTGTCGCATATCTAAAATTAAAGAAAACGTTAAAACGATCGATAACATAAAATATGTCAAAATACGATTAGTCTCACCAATTGGGTATTTATCGAATGATATCCTTTCCTGTTTACATAGGCATGCTCAATGTCCTTTTTAACCCCGGTTATGGCAATATGTGTGCCATCGATAATTCCGACAATATGTAATATAAATTTAATAGAAAAAACTATATCCCATATATTACCTTGCTTTGGTGGCCTCAATTTCCGGTGCTGTCTGAGGAAACCTTATATACTTTCCGGATAGTTTTTCTGTAATTAATCTTGTATATATGCGAATACATTTTGAAATTTTTGGTTGGCTCATGAAAGCCAACGCATCACTACCGACTCTCTTTTGGTAGCTACCACTTGCCAAAAAATTAAGGACTGCTAATATCTTAAAAAAGGAAACACACAAATTGGAATTTATTTACAAAAACAGTCTAAAATTATACCTCTAAATGAAGCGGGATTTTTTGTTGTGTATCTATTATATCCCCTGCTTCTCGAATTTCCTCTATCAAATTTAATGTTACCCTTATTGGTAATCTATACATTTCCATGAACCTAAAAATTAAAAATATATGACTCGCCATTTTCCAAAGGTTATCAAATACATATTTCGTTGGTTCTTACTTATTTTCTGGTATAGCGAAAGGGTTCATCGTATCTCTCATTCTGCTCCGTAATACTCTCATATGATGAGTATTTTCAAAGTGAAGAGCAGCCACAGGCACAATATTCATCATATTTGTTAAAAATTATAATTTTAATCACCGAAATATTAAATTATATAAAAAAACACAAATATCATAAATTAATGTTATTCACATTTAAAAAACGATTTCGGACTGTCAAAATAGCTTGTAAATAAACGAAAAACAACTTTAATACGCGACATACGTTTGCTCGAAAAAAAAAGTTTGTTTAGTATTGGACAAACGTTTTTCTAGCAAATTACAAGAAATTATGTTGATTTTTGTATATTGATAAATTTTGCGCTTAATTCCTATGCAGTTTAACTAATCCTCAGTGTGTACAGGCTATAAGTCTGATCATACAAAAAACAAAAGTATGTCCTAATTATTGTTTTGCGTTATTTTTAAGAAATTAAATTATTTTCATTTTTGTTTTTTTATTAAAGTAATTTTGCGTGTATAGTAGATTCAAATTTAATATTGATTGTGTATCAAAAATTGATTTGTGGTCGCGGTAATATAGTTAGAAGACTTAAGGTATGATCTTGTTTTAATTTGTGCAAAGTGTATGCCCAAAAATGTTTGTTTGGTTAAACTTAAAAATATTGTTTCTTGTTTTTAATAGAACCAAACAAAACGATACATCGGATCACATAACAGGATAAGTTTTTAGCATGTGGCTAATCCACAATTTTTATATTCTTTAAACTATATTGCTTAAACTATATTTATTAAACTATATTCACTAACTATTAATTTATTAAATTATATTTACTATATATTTACCCAACTACAATTATAACTATTTATCAAAAATTTATCGAGTTACAATTATATTTATTTTTACAAACCTATATTTTATAAAACATATACCTATACATATAAAATTGCATGCCTGATTATATTTATAAATTCATTGTTTAACTTTAATTTTTGTACTTACTAAAAATGTTAAGAAAATTTACAATTTTATACCAATAAATATTTCCTGAACTATAAAATCTATATTTGCAATCTAATTATTTACTTTATGATCTCGTTGTGTAATTTTATATTCAAATTTCATTCAAATCATGGCAACGCATATGTTTTTATCCAATGAGGGGCATCACTATGTGTGAATAGTTTATTAACCATAGTTTATCTATAGATAGCATGGGTTAACATATTATTTCTTTTAAGAGCATACCAAAATAGATGCGCGATATAGCCAAAAGGGAGGGTGGTGAGCATGTGGTCATAATATCTCGACCACGCAAACGCGGTTGTATCTAACAGTACCTTTTCTTTTCATTAATAATTATCCCGTTATCATTTTTGCATTGTATAACCTTGTATTAGTAGATCATTCATTATTGTGTTACTCAATTACAATTTAACTCCCTTTCTAACGTGTTCCATGTTTGCATAATTATTACCAGTGCGTCATCAATGTGAATATAATTGAAGTGCAGCACATCTCGTCCTCTGTGTAGTTGGTGACAAAAACCACACCCACCATCTTCACCTAGCCGGCAAACTTGCTGCAAGTCACCTTATATAGAACTACAGGGGAATTCTGCGAACAGAGCGAAAATCAACCAGCGAAGCTGAAGCATTCCGATCGCTCCTTTGTCGACTTAGTCGCTCTCGTTACATTGAATCGGCTCTATCAAAACACGTCGTCATATGTTGCTGGGCAATTATTTTTTATTGGTCTTCGTATAATTTCTTTATTGACGAACGATGGATTGTATTCTGTTATGCGTTTAGATGCCCGCTCTTTGAACCGACGATGGGAGAAACACTCGTCACTTCCATTCCACGACTCGCGCGAAGGCGAACGTGAAGGTTTCTTTACTCTACGATCAACTGACGCACTACGTGACAATCTTTGAACACGCAATACCTTCGACACTTGCTTCATAATGCGAGATTCAAAATTTGCTCATTTCTCGTCGAAGCTGGCAACTGATGATGCCGCAGATGGTCCTATGTTGGCGTGGATTCATTTTGCGAACCAGATACTGTATGAACAGAATAAATTTGTTGGTGAGATAATGTCTCCATACGATTATCAGTCCGTTCTACAAGCACTGTTAACGCCAAATAGGTTTCAAATGGCGACAAAACTAAATTAGCTGTACTTGCGGCGGTAGGTGTTGCATCCATATAACTTGCGAATCGATTCATCACCAAACTTGCCACCTTAAGACGAAATTTAGCAAGTTACAGCTTGGTATCACCTAATGAAACACCATGTAATATATTGTGTAACTTGGTCTTACCAGACTCCCCAAGTATACTTTTATTACTTATCGTTTTAATGTAGTGAAGTGCGTCCAGTGCGTTGAGTGCGTGAGAATACTTGGTTGCCTCGCGTGTAACGTACGGAGTTTGTGCAAACAACAGCTGAGATGACTTGCATTATGTGCGATCTGCAAATCTGATTTAATATTGTTATGTGGTGGATTTACGCTGTTACCACCCGGTGTAGCTTTAAAATCGTTTATCTGGGAATTACTAGAGCCAGCGCTCGAATCCTGCACTTTCGATTCGCACTTTCTTTCGAGTGCCATCCCCACCGTTAGGATCAGTACCCATAGCAAAATCTCGAATAAAGTAGCAACCGAACGAAAAAAAAACGTTGCAAATATAAATAATACGGTGTCGAACATTTGGAAACGTAAAAACAACTGACACGTTGCGTGAAAGAAATGTAAAACACAAGAAAAAAGAAAAATTGCCCTTACTATTATCTTTGATCCTGGGGCGATGCTGCTACTCCGACGTCACTGATAAAGGTTGGCTGTTACTACTGCTGTATGTTGATGCACCTTAAGTTGAAAGC